>CM070008.1:2069182-2541682 GCA_036247105.1 Cirrhinus mrigala | reverse complement strand
TACGACTCGACTTAAAGATGTATAAAAATATAAAGTAAATTATTTGGGTAACGTTGAGGGGTTTGTGAATGCAAAAAAACCCAAAAAAACTAAAAAAAAAAAAAAAAACAACATCATTTATAGGAATTGTTTCATGTCTTTTCTTTAGGTGGCGTGTTACATACCGCACTGATGTAGTAACGCAGAGCTCAATTACAAACTTATTAAAACTTAAAAACATGAGTCAAGTATTAAAGACATTTATCTCTTAAATGTAGACGCTTAAACAAACGTGAATTGGCGACCAATGCATAATTTATACCTGTTGTTTCTTGCTCGAGGTCGACAAATGTCTCTCTTCAGTTCGAGATCTGTTAGCCTTTAGCTAGCTAACACAATACCTGATGCTACCACAGGCCCTCACAAACAAGCCACATTTTCACTGTCTACCAGAATGAGAACAGAATCTCCTTACAAATAAGTGTGTTTATTTGAGCGCAGAATCTGTCCGCTGAAGCAGATAGCTGTGTGTTGGCTGATAGAATGGTTATTTCTTTCCTGTTTCCCGCACAGCGTGTTTAAATGGCGCCCGGTCAATACTTGAGAAACTCACCCAAAATATCCAGTGCTGACTGAGTCTATTAATCTAAATTTAACACACGACTCTTCCTTGTGGAGACTATTGTACTGTCTTTCTAAAAATTAAATGTCAACTGTCTCCAAAGCACGCGTTAATTCGCTATTTTCCGCGTTAAATTAACCCCCTGCCTCCATCTCGAGGCTTCCTCTCATCTAGTTGCTTTGAACTCAGAAACAACGTCACGACGTAATGACGTCAGACGTATCGGCGGGAGAAGTGCGTCACTGCATGTTTATTTACTTGTCAGTCAATTGTGTTAGAAAACAAAAGCTGTTACATACTACGCGTTATTTTTAAGTAGTTATATTATGATTACTATTTAATATTGCTTATTTATTTAGTTATTTCTTTCATTATTTGGATTAGTTAACCTAGAAATCAAAATTATGTCATCATCTACTTACTCTCACCTCATTCTAAACACATCTGGACATCCTTTCTTCAGTTAAACAAAAGGAACACTGAGAATGTAATTTACATACAATGACACTGAATGGAAAGTATTTCTTTAAATTTGGACTACACAACTGACCATTAGGTGGGGCTATGTTTCGATTGCCATAAATAAACAGCAGATAAGCTCTTTGTTTTTTCATATCTCAGAATACTACTGCCAACAAATTGTTACAACTGTGGATAAATTATTGTTTGGACTATTATTTTGACTTTTTTTTTTTTTTTTTTTACGACAATCTAGATTCGGTCAACTGGATGTCAAGCTTAGGTTTTTACGGAGTTATTTTTAAACCTACACTGGTTACTGAAGGAAAGGAAGGCGATTATTGACATAAATGGGCGGGGTCATTTAGCTGCATGTGCTTTCACTGCACGTTTTCCGCACCATATGGACTGTTGTGGTGGTGAGGATGATCAGACGCTGACACATCCGCTTCGAGGATCATCCCCGCGCCTAATCTGCAGGTCAGAATGGTTACTTAATCTGAGCTCAATGTTTATGTCATGATTGAATGAGGGTGTAAAACTATATTAAGCATATCTCTGCTGTTAAACATGGTGTTGGAGCATGCCCAGTAAACAATTTAATTATTTTAGTGTACATTCAAATTACTGTACAAAAGTGTTGTTCTGTTTATCATTTTACCTTTGCATGTGTTTGTTCTAAACAAATAATGCTCTCTCTCTTATTTAATCAACAGCTCACCAGACTTGTCTGTGTAAGGGCATTAAGACTGGGTTGAAACATCTGATTATTGTCCTTGCTGATGAAGTATATGTAATACTTTAACTTCTGATCTATGCATCTACCTCTGCTGTAATAACTCTAGTATCTGGAGAACTTTAATGAAAGGCCTGCATTTATTAAATGAAACATTAAGCTATTTTTCCACTGTGAATGCAGGACCCAATGGACCTGTGATTATAATGGTTATTTACAGCTTATGATGTTCCTTCAAGATACACAAATATATAGTCACGTATATGCAAGCATATAATTAGAGATGCCAGAGTTAAGCAGAGTTACAGACTGTCTGCTGATCAGTAGTGCCCGGTTAGCCTGTAACAATGAACTCATCCAGAAGGAGGCGGTCACTCTTTGTATCAATGTTTCCAAGCAGCAACCCTTTCCTTCTGTGCGGGTAAGCACTTTGCGTGTGCCTGTATATGATGACCCTCAAGAAGACCTGTACAAGTATTTTGACCGCTGTGCTGATGCCATAGCCAGTGAGGCAGAACGGGGGGGCCGCACTGTTGTGTACTGTAAGAATGGACGCAGTCGTTCAGCTACTGTCTGTGTGGCATATTTAATGAAGCACCAGGGTCTCACCTTGACAGATGCCTTCCAGGTATGGATGGTGTTTATGTCAAATTGATTACTGATATGAAACAGTTCAAGTCAGGACACATGCAACTTATGTCTAAAACATTTTTTAAATTAGTATTTTACCCTTAATTTATATGTGCTGTCATTATTTTTCTTTGTTGCTATATTTTATTGGTTTATTATATATATGTATATGTGTATATATATATATGTATATGTGTATATATATATATATATATATATATATATAATTATTATTATAATAAGGAAAAGCAGACACAGGCAACAGGCAAAAAGGTACAGAAATATAATAATAAAGAAAGCCACAAGACATCAAAATATTCATCACTCATATTATAATCATTGATGAATGTTATGTAATTGATAATAGAGAACCACAGCATTCTAGTGCCAGAATTCAGTGTTGTTCACTTTTTCTGTAATTCCTATTTGTTTTATCAGGTAGTAAAAAGTGCCCGATCAGTAGTTGAGCCAAACCCGGGATTCTGGACTCAGCTGGAACGATATGAACAGGAGCTGAAGATCAGGATGTCGGCCAGGCACAGATCCAACCTCCCTCCAGTTTAACTTTATACCAGCATTTTCTGATATAGCATTCTCAACCTTCAGGGCTTAATAATAGTTAAGGCCTTAGACATGTCACTGTTCTAGCTTGCTGCAAATTATGAATCCCTTATAGTAATAATAATAATAATAATAATAATAAGGATATGTGCCTTAAATGATTATCCTAAGTTTTGTTTATTGATTTATTTGCATTTTCTAATTTTAAATAGCTTTTATTTTATTTGACCGGTTTTCGATTATAAAGACATGATTACGGCTCCCAAGAAAGCCGTTTTTTCTGTTAAACTGAAAGCCAAAAGTGTGGGGGGTTTTTTACATCTTTTTTTCAGAGGCATCTCTTTAACAAACCTAGAATACCACCAAAAAGTATCACAATTGTACATTACCCTGCTAATTATTATCTCAGTAGGATTTTATTTACTTTACATAAAAAAGAAAAGAGAAATACTTAAATATTTTATATAAATGATGCTGACAGCTTAAAAACTAATATAAATTCATAAAGGTCATCTTAAAATTTCTTAAATCATTTAACAAATCTAACATGTCTCTGTTGAATGTTGTACATTTACTGTAGAACTGTATTTTAGCATGTTTTAAATAACACTATATGTTAAGCCCTGTCTTATAGTATTCATGATTCTTTCATGTTACCCAATAGAGGAATCAAATAACAGGACTATTAAAGTGTGTGTTCATTTTATAGCCTCATTAAAAGATAATGTGTAACATTTGTCTACTTTATTTACTGACTGACAGCATTACTTTCCCTAAACATGCAGTTAACAGAAAAATAAGAGCAAATTCATTAATTTATGTATTTATTAAATGTCAATCTCTATACACCAGAGGAACTATAGGGAGGACATTGATTTTTATGATTTATACTTTCTGTAATAGGCCAAACAGGACAGAAAGGCAGGTGTCTAAACTTTATCCCACCCCTGACGAACGCTATCAATCCAATCCAAATAGCTGGACACTTTGGTGTAGATGCCAAGTTTGTCCTTTTGCCCGCAGCCTTCTCCCCACGACACCAGACCTACTAGGAACCATGTATCATGAAACAGTGTCATCATTGGACCTCCACTGTCCCCCTCACAAGCATCTTTGATCTGCCCCACCACTCCCCCACAAAGCATGTTCTGAGTGAGGTTGTTCATCATGTGCCTGGAGCACTCTTTGTTGTCTATAATTGGAATTTCAATGAAGTTGAGAGTTGAACTGAACCGATGAGAGGTCTCATTGTCCTTCCCCCAGCCAGTGACGACTGTGATAGTACCGTTACGATGCAACACTCGTTCTGCCAGGTTCTGGCTAGGGAGGCATGCTGGGAGTATGTATGTGGAAAATTTGGCTGGTGTGGCCAGTCGCAACAGAGCTATATCATTGTCTACAGTGATTGGGTTGTATTGTGGGTGGGCGATTGGTTGTTTTACAGGAAGGGTCATCTCAGTTCCTTCAATCTTAAATCGGTCGTAGTCACCTGGTGAGACAGCCATACAATTAGAATTCAAAGCCAGAAAAGAGAAGTTTTATGATTGGTTAAATAGGGAAGTTTAATTTCTGATTCTTTTTGTTGTTTTTGTTGCTGTTTACAGAGACAGACTGTCACAGAAACAAAGTGTGATTTCTCAGGACACTTATTTCAGTGCTATCTGTCAAATAGTTGGGACACCATGGGTGGAATAAATATGCTTTTGTAAGGAACATAACACTATCTAGAGTGTCTTTTGGCATTCCTTTTCACTTCTGAGGCCTAAGCTTAGTAAACATCACTCTCAGCTATGTGTTCTAGTAATTGTCATGTATGCACTTTTTTTTTGTTAAATTGCTTTAGCAATGTATCTTCTAAAAACATAAAATATAAAGGAGGATAAAAGTCTTACACTGTGAAAGAAAATGTCTTACATACCCAGCCTGACACTGAATCTTGTACTTGTCTCTAGGCAGTGAGCAGCAGTGAGAACCCAGTTTTCATCAATCAGAATTCCACCACAATGAAACTTGCCCATATGATTGAGTATAAGAGCCTACAGAATACACACAATGTATTATTTTATTTATACTGGAGCACAAAATATGCTCTGGCAGAATATTTGGTATGACATATAATATCTGTCAGGATTAGCTCTGATAAAACATTTGGCATTATTACATATGATTACACAAATAATACATATGAATCACAAATACCTGCCAAGGACTCTCCCCCTTTTTGCCAACTGTACCTCCTATAACCCACGGCTGTAAACCTACTAAAGGCTTATTAATATAGGATGACTTAGCGATCCGAATTTGGCCACATGAAGCTTCATCTGTAAATGACAAAGTTGCACATAGATCATAATTCATCTAGATATTATTTGAAGATATATTTTTATAATAGTTTTCTAATATATTTTTAATGCAGCTGTATTTCTAATAATATCAATTATATGACCGTTAATCAGCCCACATTTGCGGATAAATGTTGCACAAAAACACTCCTATAAATGTCCACAAGTGCATAAGTACAGTCTCAGGTACAAATGCAAATATCTAAGCATTCATTTGTGCACTGTGGATACAAAATCACCAATGTGTAGTTTATTTGTGATATGCACAAACTATACTGTTTATATTTGCATTTTGTTAAGGTAACTTACTTTTGGCAATACATTTCCTAGAGTTGTCTTGTAGTTGGTATCCTTTAATACAACTGCATGTGCGCCTGAGACCATCCTCACTCTCATGACATTCATGATCACAATCCCCATTGTTCACAGAGCAGTTAGTGGCTGTCCTGCCTGAGGACAAAACCACAGAACTGCTGTCAGGACATTTATCACCATGACCTCAACACACACCACTGTTCTGTAACTCAAGACATCCGCTATTAAATGCCCCAAATCAGCTGTTACGCAGCATATCCAAAAACACCAAGCAGACAAAATGTAGGAAGGGCAAAGGGATTCATTCGAACTATTTATTTGTGGTTAAATACAAATCAATCTATCTATCTATCTATCTATCTATCTATCTATCTATCTATCTAACACTTAGATCCACCTTTCCAGTTGTATTCCTATCTATAAGTTTTTATTTATTTATTTATTTTTTAAAGAGGGGTTTGCTGTTCTGAATATAATGATCTTATGATTTTTGGCCAAACCGGCCAGAAGTAATAAGCAGAAATGTAATTTTTAAAAATATCTTTAGACCAGTAGGTGGCGCTGTGCCGAAACTATTCATGTGCCCTCAGGTATTGCATGTTATAGCACATACCATGTTTGGTCAGAATCCGCTTACGCATTGTATATATAACTTACATTAACATTTAATGATCTATAATCATTTGTGAAATAATTATATGAAGATATATAGACAATACAATACAGTTTTTTTTTTTTTTTAATCCTATGACCCTATCTAGTGGACAACCTTAGTATTACAGTTTTCTGTCAGTAGAAATTGCTGATGGTTTATAATTTACAGTTAGGCCCCAGAGCGTAAGAAATTTGTTGGATGACGAGCCGAGAGACAAGGGAACAGTTTAACAAATGTCTCTTTACTTCAAGTGCCGGAGTTAGTTCACATGAGACTCTGCCTCGATAACACGTAGAGGCGAGCTTAGGAACCGAGAATTTAAAGCAACAGAACACATATATTCTACATCCTCCTTCTTTAACTGTGACAGTTTCTCCTTAACAAAAGATTCTTACATTGCAAGCAAATTAAAAAAAAATCTTTTTTTTTTTCTTAACCTTTATGAGAAATGTGTCTAAAGGAAACTTGAGCTTAGAGAGAGAAACTCTATAACACTTTTAACAGCTCACATTTTAAACATCAATTAAACAACTTTTACACATTCAGTTTTGTTACTCAATGAATGAATGTTGTCTCTTTCTCCTTTCTCAATCCATGTATTTCGGGTTTGGTTTGCAAAGGCGACCAGCTCTGGTCACATATGGAGTTTTGGAAAGAGCTTTTGTTGAATGTTCAGTAAATGTTTTTTTCTTGGTTTCTTGTGAGGTGCAATGTTCTCCGACTTCATCTGGAGTAGGGTGTTTGTGTTTGGACTTGGCAGAGGGGGTCTGGACCAAGGGAAGTGACATCTCACTTTGCTTGAACTGTTGTGGTGGTGGTTCTGAGACTGGAAGGATGTGCTTTCGGTTTCGTCTGTATTCTTTTCCTTCTGATTGCACGAGATACGACCTTGGTTCATCACAGAGTTTTTTAACAAGTCCAATTCGATCATGGCCTTTGGAAGTTGCCAGTCTCACTATTTCTCCTTGCAAGAGTGGTCGGAGTGCTTTACTGGATTTGTCGTAGTATGTCTTTTGACATTGCCGCTTCTTTGAGAGTTGCTCCTTGACAGAGATGTTGCTTTTTGAGGCTGGCACAAGAGCGGACTTGCTAATTGGTAGAGTTGTTCGAGTCTGCCTGGACATTAATCTCTCTGCGGGAGAACCCAGAGTCTGGTCACGTGGAATGTTTCTGATGTTAAGCAAGTTTTGAAACACATCCGATCCGTCTCTTTTGGATTTCTCCATTAACTGTTTTGCACTTTGCACTGCCCTCTCGGCTAGCCCATTGGCTTGTGGATATTCCGGGCTACTGGTGATGTGTGTGAAATCCCAAGCTGCAGCAAATTCTTTGAACCGTTGACTTGTAAATTGGGTGCCGTTGTCTGAAAGGACTTTGTGCGGACTCCCATGAACAGAAAAGTGCCTTTTGAGTTTTGTGATCACTGTGCTGGAGGACAGGTCGCGAAGCAAATCAATTTCAAACCATCCCGAATATGAGTCAACTAGTGCAAGATAATGTTGACCATTCCACTCAAAGATATCCGTAGCCACTGTTGACCATGGGAGATCTGGGATGTAGTGTAAGTGAAGAGGCTCTTTTTGTTGGTGGGACTTCAGACTGTTACAGATGGAGCATGACAGCACCTGATTTTCAATGTCTTTGTTAAGAGAAGGCCAGAAAACAATGCCTCGTGCCCGGCGCTTAGTTGCCTCAAGACCTGGGTGGCCTCTGTGAATGATTGTGACATATTCACTGCGTAGTGATTCAGGAACAACTACCTTCTGTCCCTTCATGATTATGTCTTCATCAACTGTGAGCTCATCCCTGAATGGAAAATACTCACGAATTTCTACAGGCAGTTTTGACTGGCTAGATGGCCATCCTGACTTGAGAATATTGCAAAGGCGTTGAAAAACTGGGTCTTGCGCAGTATGAGTTTGCAACTCATTCAGTCTGGAAGATGAAATGTGCCGGACTGACATGACTTCAAAGTCAGCTGAATCGTCATAGAGTTCGTTTGGACCGGCTCTAGGGGAACGTGACAGCGTGTCGGCAAGGTACATCTGTTTCCCTTTCTTGTATGTGATTGTGAAGTTGTATTTCTGCAATCTTAGCATCATGCGTTGCAGTCTTGCCGGAGCTGTGTAGATGGGCTTGTTAAGGATGGTTACTAATGGCTGGTGGTCAGTCTCGATGTGAATTTGTTTACCATAAATGTAATCGTTGAATTTGGTGCATGCAAATACCACCGCAAGAAGTTCTTTTTCAATCTGTGCATAATGCACTTCTGTTTGAGTCAATGTCCGTGAAGCGTATGCAACTGGAGCACCTTCCTGAAGACATGCAGCTCCAAGGCCGAACTGGGAAGCATCACAGGTGAGTGTGACAGATTTTTGGACGTCATAGTACTGTAAGGTAGGTGGACTGGAAATCATGTGCTTCATATTGTCAAAAGCATCTTGATGTTGTTTAAACCAGCACCATTCTGTGTTTTTACAGGTCAACTCACGCAGGGGTGCAGACAGCTCACTGAGGTGCGGTATAAATTTTCCTAAGTAATTAATCATACCCAGAAAGCGTTGCAGTGCAGTAACATTGTCTGGTGGCTGCATTTCCGTGATTGCTTTTGTCTTTTCTGGGTCCGGTCGTAGTCCCTTACTTGTGAAAATGTGACCCACATAGTTCACCTCACTTAGACGGAATTTACACTTTTGAGGATTCAGTCTCAAGTTCACTTCACGGGCACGATCCAACACTCTCCTTAAATTTGCATCATGTTCCTCTTCGCCATGTCCACCCACTATTATGTCATCCACTATGACTGCGCATGGATAGCCAGCAAAGATCTGTTCCATAGCATGCTGAAAAACTTCGCTGGCGGAGTTAATGCCGAAGGGCATCCGAAGGAATCTGAATCTTCCAAACGGCGTACTGAACGTTGTTAGTAAAGAAGACTTGTGGTCTAGTGAGATCTGCCAAAAGGAGCTCTTGGCATCTAGCACCGAGAATACAGTGGAATTCGGCATTTGCGCTGCCACTTCTTCCACTGTGCGCATGGGGTGGTGTGGACGTTTTAGGAATTTATTCAGGTCTCTGGGATCAATGCACAGTCTTATTTCATCTGAGTTTTTCTTGTGAGTGGCCACCATGGATGATACCCAGTCGGTCGGTTCTGATACAGGACTGAGAACCCCCATAGCGACCATCCTTTCTAGCTCTGCTTTCACCTTGTTTTGCATTGCCGCAGGAATTCTACGTGCTGGACGAACAACAGGTTGAGCTTCTTTGTCAAGTTTCATGCAGTATGTCACGGGAAGTTTCCCTATTTCTTCTTGGAAAAGATCTGCATACTCTGTGTTGATCTGTTGAGCAAAACTTGTTTCTTTTAGACTGACTTGGTGTACTGCTTTATTAAGAGAAATGAGGCCCATCCGAAGACAATCAGAGAGCCCAAGCAATGGCTGTACATCCCTTTGGACCACGTAGAACTGTAGAGTATAGATCTGACCATTCAGATGGCAAGGTAACACAGTAGATCCAGCCGTTTGAATCTCCTCTCCACCATAAGCAACAAGCTTTACATGGCTTGACACCTGAAGATTTTCATGTTGCTTAACTTGTGCAAATGTCTGCAAGGACATGATGTTGCATGAGGCTCCTGTGTCAATCTTCAGTTCCGTTGTTTTGCCATTGATTTGAACTGTGCAAGATATTGCAGGTTTCTTTGGCTGTTTTGAATCTAGTCTAGTCACGTTTTGATGGTTCAAAGCAACTCCATCTATAAAGAAGGAGTCTTCACTGCTATTAGAGGTTTTGGAAACATCAATTTGATTCACAGTCTTTTTTAGATTTCTTGCACCATGAACTTTGGTCGATTTGCAACATTTTCTGAAGTGATTCCATTTGTTGCACCTGTGACATTGCTGACCATACGCAGGACATCTCTCCCTTTTAGCTTCGTGGTTTCTTCCACAATTGCTGCAATTATGAATTTGCTGTGGGGCAAACCTGTCTAACCTGGGCTTGGGAGTACGAAACGACTTTCTTTTTATCGTTTGTTGAACACTGTCCACATTTGACAAGTTGTGTTTTGGTCCAGCTAGTGTTTTGGTGTGCTGATCTGTTAGTTCATGTATCTGACATATTTCAATAGCCTTTGCTAATGTCAACTCATTATCCCGCAACAGGAATTTTCTCATTCCATCATTAAGTATCCCACACACAAGTCGATCCCTTATCAACTCCTCTTGCAAATCTCCAAACCTGCAACTCTGTGCCTTGTTTCGTAAGTCACTCACATATGCCTCGATCGTCTCACCTGGCTTTTGGTTTCTTGAGTTAAATTTGTGTCTCTCCATCGTTATATTTGTTTGTGGACTACAAAGTTCGCGGAACTTGCGTTTTAAACACTCCGGGTCTTCGCGTGATTCTGCTGGTGTAGTTATTCGTCGGTCATCACCCTGACCCGTATACACCGCGGGTGCATAAACGAACGTTCGTTCGCGTTCAATGGCTTCCGAGCCGGCTAGGTTTAGCAGTATGAATGCTTTTGTGCGAGGCTCTTTCTCTGAGTGTGCCGCGGTAATGAATATATCGAACTCCTGTTCAAAAACACGCCAATTTTCGGCGATATTGCCATCAAAGACAAGCGGATCGGGTCTGCGGAAGCCTTCAGCCATATATATATATATATTTTTTTTTTCTCATGCGACGCTCTTCAACAGCTTACTGTGTTGATGCACGATGGACGAGTTTCTCTTTCGCCGTCGTCAGAATTCTGTGCAGACCACTTCTGACACCATGTTGGATGACGAGCCGAGAGACAAGGGAACAGTTTAACAAATGTCTCTTTACTTCAAGTGCCGGAGTTAGTTCACATGAGACTCTGCCTCGATAACACGTAGAGGCGAGCTTAGGAACCGAGAATTTAAAGCAACAGAACACATATATTCTACAAAATTCATTAAACTAAGCAAGTTTTGTCATAATGACTTGTTCTCCATTTGAAACGTTTTGAGGAATTTGAAGATAGGCTCTTTAAAGATAGGCTGTAAGACAATTCCTGTTTAATTTTTTTGTCATTATTTTAATAAATTGCCATGGCAACACAGTTTGAGATAATCCAAAAACTGTTCACAATTTAGTGTTTTAGCATCAGGTTGACAAAGTTCGGTATAAAATCTGTGACAACATTTGGAGCCATATGAAGAAGAAGAATTTTTTGGTATTTCAAAAATCCCTTCGTAGTTTCACATCTGCCGTGTTCTGAAATGTTTTGATGAAGTTTGAAGCAAATCAGGTAAAAAATAACATGGTGATTTAAAAGAATTTTGAAAATTGACGCTTCCTGCTGCCAGTTGGTGGCGATATAACTTTGACTTATAATAGTCAGGTCTACGTGGTCAGAGTCCATCAATTAACAAACTGCTGATAAATCAGTCAGTGTATGCAGAAGTTATATTACACTTCCTGTTTTCCTTTTTTCGCCATAAATTTGTTGCCTCGCTATGGCCAAACCGTTTGAGATATCAAAAATCCTTTCGCAATTTTGCATCCTCAGTACTACTTTAGTGAGCTCTTATCACCCTATAGTCCTTTACGTCCGCTGCAATCTCAAAACTCTTGCCATTTGATAATACCTAGAATAACAAAATCAACTGTGGACGGCAGATCCTTTTCCTATTTAGCGCCCAAACTCTGTAACAATCTACCTAGCACTTTAGGTAGACACACTTTGTCAGTTTAAATCTAGATTATAGGCCCATCTCTTTAACCTGGCATACACATAACACATAACGGTTTTACTGTTTACAGCACTTCAATATTCTTCTCGTTATTTCTCTATGGCAGATTATGAACAGGAAGTCTAACACATTACCAGAAAACAGCTTACTTCCGCATTGAAAAATAAGGTGGATAATTCAATCTCAGTATTGCTAAGCAGAAAAGTAAATAAACTTCAGACTTCAAAACTGGCCTCCATATTATTTAATTTCTGGCAATATTGTCACCTTGATTGCACAAACACTATTTGAAAAGAACTGAACTGAGCTGGATGATGACATCACTGAATAATCAATGAACTGACTGAAAAATTGACTGTTTACTATTGTTCTCCTACATTATTTACACAGTGTTTTCCTGTTTAACACTGTAAAGCTGTATTAAACTGTATAAAGCATTATATAAATAAAGGTGACTTGACTTGGTGAACATCCTCAGTGTTTTGTGATCACTTTGACAGAGTTTGGTAGCGATCAGATGAAAACCCTAGGACGAGCATATCAAGCCTACTTTCTGTTGAGCGGAACATTAACTGTCAGCATGAAAGTTCTTTGGGCTGATGAGATCTATGTGTGCATGAATTTTGGTGATTGTAGGTAGACAGTGTGCTCTACAGAGCTTGTTGAAATGACCTTATTAAAGGGTGTACCATGGGCCCCCCAGTGACCCCCCAATGTGACCTTCTCCCCAGCCCTGATAGGCCAAACTTCAAGAGTTTTTGAGTATGTTAAGGGCCCCGAAATGCCCAAAATGCAAAAACTTTCAATAGGGCCTTACCCCCTTTTTGGACTGGGACCCTAATAATGATAACAATGATGAAAAATATTTAAGATTCTACACTATATCTATGTCACTGATCAAATGATGTAATGTAAATAGCATTTTAACAAGGGGACACAAACTTTTAAACATGTAAAATATATAAGAAACAAGAGGCTCACGCAGGTCACAGCGTTTCCCTTCAAATCCAGTGTTGCAGGTGCAGGAGTAATCTTGTAACAGGTCCACACACTTCCCATGAACACATGGATTTGAGTCGCACTGGTTTCCATCTAAGGGTGCAGAACAACTAATGAGTAACAGAAGTTATAATGCCTTTAAGAGCTCCAAAGACAGACATAACTAACCTTTATATGCCGTCCAGAATTCCAACTGCAAGACAAAAAGTTCAGTTAGTGGATCATAATTTAAGGGAAAAAATACTACAGTAAAATGTTAACATGACCAACCGTGGCTTCCCTCGTATTAAAGATTTCCCTTGCTTCTTCAAAATCGCACAGTTCCTCCCTACACTCCCGCTCCAGTGATGGAGCCTTTAGTTCCTCCATAAAAGTGTTGGCTCTTCTTGAACGCAGGAGCATGTGTGCTTTTGGGCTGCTAGAAAATGCTGACCAAAATAGACACAGGGCTGATAAGGCAGAGCAACGGACAGAGGGTAGGTTTCTAAACGGCTTTTAAGTCTATTGTGTTCTACAAAAACTAAAGGGATAATTCATTAAGAATGAATTGTGTCTGCTGAGTGGCATTTATTTGCAAAAGTTAAATGCTTAATTTTAGGAATTAATGGCATAAACATGAGTATGCAATTTTCAGAGCATCCTTCTACTACTGCAATCCTGTAGTCTGATCTTTAAAACTGTAAATCTTTAAAGGCTGGCATCTGTATCTGTCTAGTTATAATTCTTTTCTTTTCTTTTCTTTTCTTTTCTTTTCTTTTCTTTTCTTTTCTTTTCTTTTCTTTTCTTTTCTTTTATTTTATTTTCATAAAAGAAACATAATTAAATACTAACAACAGCTCCCTTGGAACTGGAATTGACCCTATTCCATGCACCATAAAAGGTGGGAATAAATTGAAATATCTTTTACAATGTGAGCCAAATTAAGAAATAGTATTTTTATTTATTTTTTTTTTTTAACCATTCTCATTCTATGATCAACATCACTATTGCATTGTATTGTATTTATTTACTTTTTTCTTTTCAATTTAATTTGTAAAAAATATTTTTTCTTTTTTTTTTCTCTTTCTTATTTTTTCCCCTTGTCTGTTTATTATTATTATTATTATTATTATTATTATTATTATTATTATTTTTTTTTTTTTTTTTTTTTTTTTTAATCTAGTTTAATTTATTATTTATTACCTTTTTTTCTGGCTTGTCATAGCCACTCCCACTAATCATTCTGAATAACCAGCTGTATTGATGATCCACTGATTGTCAATAGTTTAAAGAATGCTTGTGTTAGTAATGTCTGTATCAAGCAAATCCACTCTTTTAATGTCTTAGTCTAGTTTATTAAAGGCTTTTTTATATATATAACCATGCGAGTGCCTTGAAATATTTTTGTTGTTTCATGTAATTAGTATATTTATAACTTCAAACCAATCCACATCCTACTACATTACTACTCCTCTAATTCAGCCCCCTCCCCCCCAGTTTTTTTTTTTTTGCATGCTCATCTAATTTTGCTCAAGAAATATGTTGCATCACAGAACCTAATATTTTAAAAGTATTTACTTTACCACTTCATGATTTTTTACAATATAAGGTACAATGATGAAAATTCATCTGTTGTTTTTGAGGACTTTCAAAATATCAATATATTTTTGGCAGCTTGTTTTTTATTATTATTTGATAAAAGTACTGTTGACAAACATACATACATACATAGAGTACATACATAAAGTAACATTAATGGTGTCATGCATATTGCACTGATTTGATAAGACACGATCAATAATAAGCCTAAGCTGCATGTTTTAATGTGGCACAAATACTCTGAATTTCCTTAAATGTTTACATTTTCAAAAGAACACTTAGCTTCAGAAAAATTCATAAGTATAATACATACGCTTTGCAACTGTTTATAAATTCTACAGGTCTATTGACCCCATACCTGACTTGCAGAGAGCCCTATCAGACCAAAATACAACCAGTACTGAGATACAGAAGAAGAGACTCCTCATCATGGCAACAGATCCTATAAATACAGCAAGACACAAATCTTAAATTATACCTTCATATTGAGCATCTTTTAGATTTGAAGAATTTATATCATTTAAAGTAATCATTTGGTTAGAGTTACATGGATGATTACTTACATTCATAGCGCAAAAGTTTACTGTAGAAAATACTAACACACGAAAATCATTCTTACCGTATTTCAAAATATCAATGGGGTAGTTAGAGGCCAGATTTTTCCCTTAGATAAGAACTACATTGGAAGACACATGAATTAAAAACATTGAAATGTCATAAGATTAATTTGTCTCTGCTTTGCCTTTAACCCAACAGGACAGCACAGCATGAACAGCCTTTAGTAAGCTAACTGAACTCCAACAAACCTTTCACTGAACAAATAAAAGTTGCTGAGATCAATCACAACAGGAATTTTGTGAGTACATTAATATAATCCACAAGGTAAAAGAGTGAGACAATCAGTACTTCAAGTTTGCAGTATTTAACTAATACTCAATAATTATAAAAAATGTTTACTTACATTTTGAAAAATAAGAAAGGAACAGGAATGGAGAATGTGGTGTTTAGAGTGTGTTAATGACTAACTAACTCTGTTTACTAAGAGTCCACAGTCTGAATGCATTTTCATCTGCTCTCTGTCCACTTGCACCCACTACATTTGTGGTTTAATCACTTACCATTGGTGAAAGAATAAAATTTCACTTGTCATTTCTTTCTTTGATGTAATCTGTAATCAAGCATTTTCAATCAAATGAATTTAGTAATGTTCTTATAGCATTCAAAAAATAAATATACTTATATTTGAACTATGATCTACATACATGTTGATAGGTACTATATTTGTACAAATTGCCCCACATTGTTTTCTTTTCCTCAGTATACACATAACCTACATTTTGATTAGCAAAAGCATTTAAACTGATCTCATCACTCTCACTCACTCTCTTTCGCTAACATAGGAATACTGCATATAATCTGCATACAACATAGCTATATGATATTGATAGTGAAATAAAGCTGTCAGCACACCCTTTTATTGGAAACATAAACAAGGCTTAACATCACAATGGGACCTACATGCATGCAATGTACCAAGCAGCTTTATAGTAACCAATTTTACAGTGCAACAATAATCTGTGATTACTGTATTACAACTGTATTACAACTGTCCAACTAACTGGACTAATTGATTGATTGATTTTTTTAAAAGGTTTGATGTCTGTATATCCAAATGGATCACTAGCAAAATGGTCTGGTTCTATAAGACTGTCAAACAGAAAATACGAAAATTTTGATATTTGATATTTTCTGTTTATAAAAGTGAGCAAAGTTTCTTTGGGACAGACAAATGAGTACATTACACTTTCATCTAGGCTATACAGAAACATGCCACATGGGGACATACAGTATTTGTGGCTAAGGGTGTGGAAATTAGGGCACATAATAGGGTTAGCCATTCATCTTGTGTTGTGTTCCTTTTTGTTAAGACATTGTACCAGTGGCTCAGTTTCCAATGTACTGTTTGATTCATAATGAGTTGTATGAATAAAGCAGACTCAGGTTGCATGAATAAGTGGAAAAATGAGCTGTATGATGCTTAAAAAAATGGCGGATTTGTTTGTTGGAGGGAGCATGTTTTTGGTGTTTTCTTTGCCCAAACATGTGAGTTTGCTTATGTTTCCTTGTTTTTCAAATATTGTTAGTTTTACTCAAAAATTAAATCACTACAAACTGAAAAATGTTCCTCTTTCTTAAGAGTCAAGTGTTTTGAGATGTTCTTGAAAATCTTATAGAAAATCAGTCAAAAAAACAAATAAACAAAATCCTACTTTTAATCACCAACTTCAAAATGTTCCTGACACTAATGAGAAATGTGATTTAAACTTATTCAGTTACCACATCTGCATCCACATGACCTTGCAATACCTTGAAAAGGTATTTCAGTACCTTGAGAAATAAACATCAGACTGGTAAGGGAAATTGGGAGCACTTTCACTCACCAATCTTAAAGTCCTGTCTGAATGGGGACAAAAAAATGTAGCCTTGTAACACCAGATTTCTCAAAGGGTTCACTTTCATTCTGGAGCATCTTATCTGAACATTGGCCAGTTCCTTTTAGGAACAAAGAAGAGATGAAAAGAGTGAGGGACGCTTTTGTTGGTTCATTATTATTTTGATTATCACTTTCCAGACCATGCTGTCAATCTCTGATGAGGTCATTTTTCATGCAGGAGCCTTATACTATGCTAGGTATAATGTGATATTATATCCAGCTTCTCTGCTTTGTTTGGAAGCCTATGGGGAGAGGGTCATGTTCTCAAAGACTGCTTAGTCACCTCTTATAAATTGATCAGTGCCCTTAGTTGTGCTGTTCAGTCCGTAAGTGCTTCTCCCAGATGATGAGACAAGACTTCTTCCAAATTGTAAGTATATTTGATAGTTGTCAAAAATTAATGAATTATACAATTTTGCTTTATGCTGTTGTGTTTGTCTTTTATTTGAAAAAGTGGATATACAAGTGCATCTCAAAAAATTTGAATATTGTGAAAAAGTTCATTTTTTGTTTGTGGCTTATTACAAAAACTGAAACTTTCATATATTCTAGATTCATTACATGTAAAGTAAAACATTTCTAAAGTAAAAAACTTCTAAAGTTTTTTGTTTTAATTTTGATGATTAGAGCTTACAGCTCATGAAAGTCAAAAATCCAGTATCTCAAAATATTAGAATATTTCCTAAGATCAATCAAAAAACGGATTTGCAAAACAAAAAAGTTCTTTAAAGTATGTTCATTTATGCACTCAGTACTCAATGGAAGCGATCATCCTGTGGCACTGCTGAGGCACTATTGAGCCTTCAGCTCGCCTATATATTGTTGGATCGACTGTTTCTCATCTTTCTCTTGAAAATATCCCATAGATTCTCAATGGGGTTCAGGTCAGGCATGTTGGCTGGCCAATCAAGCACAGTAAGATTATGGTCAGCAAACCACTTGGAAGTGGTTTTGGCACCGTGGAAAAGGAAATCAGCATCTCCATAAAGCTTGTCAGCAGATGGAAGCATAAAGTGCTCCAAAAACTCCTGGTAGATGGCTGCATTGACTTTGGACTTGACAAAACACAGTGGACCAATACCAGCAGACGTCACGACACCCCAAATCATCACTGACTTCAGAAACTTCACACTGGACTTAAAGCTGCTTGGATTCTGTGCCTCTTCCAATCTTCCTCCAGACTCTGGGATCATGATTTCAACATGAAATGCCAAATTTACTTTTCTCTGAATAGAGGACTTTGGACCACTGAGAAACAGTCCAGTTAATTTTCTCCTTAGTCCAGGTAAGATGCTTCGACGCTGTTTCTGTTTCAGAAGCTTGGTAGCCCTTTTCCTGAAGACGTCTGAGCGTGGTGACTCTTGATGCGCTGACTCCGGCTTCAGTCCACTCCTTGTGAAGCTCTCCCAAGTGTTTGAATCGGCTTTGCTTGACAGTATTCTCAAGCTTACGCTCATCCCTGTTGCTTGTGCACATTTTCCTACCCAATTTCTTCCTTCCAGTCAACTTTACATTTAATATGCTTTGATACAGCATTAATATTCTGGAAACAGCCACCCCTTTCAGTAATGACCTTTCTGTGACTTACCCTCTTTGTGGAGGGTGTCAATGATTGTCTTCTGAACCATTTCCAAGTCAGCAGTCTTCCCCATTATTGTGATTTCAAAGAACAAGAGATACCTGGAATTAATACTGTAAGGATGGACATTTAATGAAACTCAAATGTAAATATTCTAATATTTTGAGATACTGGATTTTTGACTTTCATGAGCTGTAAGCTCTAATCATCAAAATTAAAACAAAAAAACTTTAGAAATGTTTTACATGTAATGAATCTAGAATATATTAAAGTTTCAGTTTTTGAAATGCTTATAGTAGCAACATTAGTTTTAATAGACAAAAGGTGTGATTGGCATTCTAATACAAAACGTATTAAAATAAAAAAAGTAAAAAAAGAAAGAAAGAAATCATTACAATTTATAGAATTATTAACAACTTTACACCCAGTGCTCTAAATGGATGGTATAAACAGTTAATTGTTAATATATAACATCACTTGTTTTTCAGATTGCTTACATGCTTTCCAGAGCTGCTCAACGGCAATACCTCCTTAGAGTTCAAATCTCATTACCTGTTTCCTCCATTCCTTTTTATTTCTTCTCAGATGATAAGAATAATTGCAGGAGTGCTGGTCTCATCAGCCCTCTCATCTGGGATGATCCTTTTCGAATGGGGGTTCCTAGAACCTCCATCCCCTGGCTCTCCTGATAGCCCCATTCCTCCTGATGACTACTTTGAGGGTTCTGCTGTGAATAACAACTACGTATCTATATATGCCTATGATAATTACCCAATAGCAAAAGCAGGCAATCCCACGGCCAGGGGAGGTCAGCTGATGCCACATGAAGATTTATTAAAAGGATACCCTTTACCCATGTTACCAATCCCGCCTGACAGATATCCCATTCTACCTAAACCTCTATTCAGTAACATGACTCAAGGATCTCGCGCAGTGCCTACTGTACAACAACCAGACCTTTCATACTGTGACATGCTCCTTGAGGCTCCAGTGCCTCCACCCATGGATCAAATGCCTTGGTTCTGTGTTTGCTTGCAATGTAAAGGGGGTCCCAGTTTTCCAAAGGGGGACAAAGGAGATAGGGGATTGCCAGGTTATTAATTTGAGTCAATTCTCAAACACTCACATTGTAAAGATATAATACCACAGTACTTGCACAGTAGATTTTCTTTTTTTTCCTTGTTATAGGTTTTCCAGCTAGTCCAGGAATAAGAGGCTTGCCAGGCTTTCAGGGTCACCCAGGGTTTATTGGTCAGCAGGGACCAAAGGGTAAGCACAGTCACTTTTTTTTCTGAAGACCGATTAAACCAGCTCTTACTCATACCCATACTTAATATAGAGTTAAGTGAAATGCATACCATTGATACAGCATTGCCAATTATGCTTCCTTTTTTTTTTTTTTCTTATGAAAGGTCAAATAGGTGATATTGGTGAAAAAGGGGATCTGGGTCCATTTGGCTTAAAAGGACTTAAAGGACAGCGAGGCCCCAGGGGTAAGTTCGTTAACATTTTTAGCAATTTAAACAAAAAGATTAAAAAAAAAAGATTACCAACTTGCTAAACATACTGTCCCAGGTGATAAAGGGGACAGGGGTGTGGATGGAAATCAAGGACAGCAGGGCTCACCTGGTGAGTCAGGACAGTGTCCAGCAATTTGTTACTCAGTCCAGGGATCTCCAGGAGAACTTGGCCAACCTGGCATGACAGGGGGAAGAGGACTTCCAGGGTTAGGAGGAAGTTCTGGATCGAAGGGCCAGAAAGGAGATTTGGGGGACGATGGTCCACATGGAGCTTCAGGTTTAAATGGTCAGAAAGGAGACCAGGGTGAAAGAGGGGAGTGTCACTGCAGGGATGGAAAAGACGGTGCAAATGGAACGATTGGAATTCCAGGATTAAAAGGTAGTAATGGGGACACTGGCTATCAAGGTGCAGCAGGGGTAAATGGAGACAAGGGGCAAAAAGGGCATCCTGGGGTAATGGGTGCTCCTGGCCCTTGTTCTTCAGCAATCCAGTCTGTATTTTTTGCTGCACTAAGCAACAATTACCCACAGCCAGATTTTCCAGTTCCTTTCACTAATGTATTTTACAACAGAGGATTTAACTTTGATTCATTTAGAGGCATTTACAGGGCTCCCATCAATGGTACCTATGTCATCAACTACCGCTTGGTTGTTTTCAACAAACTGCTTAAAGTGGGGCTCTTCCACAACTTCAGACCTATCGTCAAAAGTACAGGGTCAATAGGTCTTGGTACAACTTCTCAACAGGTTGTCCTGCATCTTATCATGGGTGATGAAGTTTGGCTACAGGTGAGGGATGCTGATTCCAATGGTATGTATTCCAGTAGTGAGAGCAGCAGTACCTTCTCTGGCTTCCTGCTCTACCCAGATAGCTGTAATATGCCAATTTCACGTGATTTACCAGATCCTATTAGTGGAACATATGACTGGGGTGAACTAGAGAAACCTACTACCACTTTTGGCACAGATGTCCAGCCCTGATGTGACCTAAGCCCAAACATATCCCTAACATATTTGGACACAGAAACCTCAATACGCTCCAGAAATACTATCTTAAAAAATATTGAACAAGGTGTCATCAAAGTAAACTGAATATATTAAGAGGAATAAGATGATATTGTTTTTATGCCCATTTGTTTAGGGTAAGACATCTCCCTGTTGATGGCCATGTAGTTTGAGTGACGAATGGAGCTCCGACATAGTTCAGGCAGACCATGGCATGAAAGCCAGCATCATCTGATGCTCAGCTGATTATAACTACTCCCACTACAATTAGATAAGATAAGTTCATCCGTACTCGCTCTTACCTTAGTCTGTGGGACAGACATAGCTTAACCTCCTCCATCCCAAACTTCTCTTTATGCAGGCATCATCACTTAGTGTCTTGTCCATGGAAATCATCCATCAGCTAATCATTGCTTAATCTTATCTTATCAGAAGTATCACTTCTTCATGGAATTTTATATCTGTTGCATATTAAAAATTATGGTAATTGCATTAGGCTTCATTGGTTTCAAATGAAGTTTGAATCTCAGTGAGATTTGCTTGTGGACAGCTCAGAATCTGAACCCTTAAGAGCAAAGCATGCTGGCAAAATAATGCTCAGGACTTCTCAAGCTCAACCAAACAGAGTAGTCCTGACTGAACTATTGTTATTTATTGTTGTTATGTAACTTGTTAATTAACTAAAAAGGCACCTCATGATTAGTTTCATTAAGCAAATGTTGTTTGCGTATTCTAATTTACTTGAAGTCCATTAAGAATATCTTGCTAACCTTTTTAAGCCCATTTTCTGAACATTTGTACAATCACATTTTTAGTAAACCTTTTGAAATGTAACCTTCCTGTACATATTAAAATAATGGATATATACTGTGTTCTATAAAATGGACACTAGGTACATTTGTGCAGCATTAGCGAACATCATACTGCAGAAAATCCAGAAAATTTGTGGTTTATATGAAGACATTGCCTGTGCTACCTCACTTGCAAATTGTTTTGTAAGCATGCATAAGCAGATGCTTCTTTTTAATTAACTTTAGTGCATGTGTTTAATTGAGATAATTATTGAAATTATATTAAAACTATTAGATATGTTTTTGTTTATGTAATGTATGAGTGACAGTGGATTAAAGCCCTATGCTCAATGTGCTTTATCTGCAAAGTAGACAGTGATATAAACAAATGTTCTAGTGTATTAGCTAAGATACTCAGCTGCAATGGATTAAAGCTAAGACCAGTAGGAAAACAAAGGAGTCATTGTAAGCAATGATAAGCAAGCTAACTATTGTTAGTACTGTTGAAATAAAATATTTACAGATTTACCTTTGATCACTGTAAGTGGAGAAAGTATTACAGATATTTTTGATATTATATAATTCTCTTAACCTTTAGGATAATCAGTTGACAATCAACTTCACCTGAGAAATTGTGATGTTACATGTCATTATTAAGATAAATATAAAAAGTACATATAGTCACCGTGGTCTGTATTGAACTGTTTTTGAGAAATATGGATGAAAATACATTTGTTTTCCACCTTGCTGAGTCTGTAATGTAAAAAATAAAAATAAAAAAATCATATGGATGCACTTGGAAAACAGAACCACTTCCAGCAACAGAATCTGTTTCAATACTGTTGTTTTATGAATACAACAAATAAGATCAAGAACTTTTTATAACTACGTAGTTTTACTTTTTATGGACTTTTCTTGTGTAGTCACCAAACTCCAGCACAGCAGTTTCTTCCAAATTTCTAAAGATATACAGTAAAATGATACAGAGGTATCAAAAGAGCAGTGCTCCCACTACCATAAAACAGAAAAACAAAGCTCTCTAATCATTTCAGTTGCAACTCCAGAGATCCTCATGGAGGTCAGGCTGCTGAAGAATGGTCACAGCATGGTCTGGCTGGTCTCCAGAGAACTATATAGAATTCAGTACAAATTACAACTTAATCTGCTAATAACTGTCCAAAGCAGTGCTCTATTGTGGCAATGCTCTATATGATTGTCTGATATATAATATATGATATATGACTGTCTGTTTTGAGCAGCCTTAAATATGTTCTACTATATAGAGAAATGCTTCAAGAACTAGTTGAATTCTACATGCATTCCTCAGTGTTCCCCAGGTGATACGTTTCCCTCATCCTCATCTTCGGCCATGCCCTTCAAATAGGTGCGCTTAAACTCTTCAAAAACCATTTCATCCTCCAGTTCACTACATACAGACACACAAACACATAAAAGAACAAGCAGATATATTACACATATATTATTGAAGTTACATAAAAATTAGATATTAAAATATAAAATAAAAGCGATGCAATGTTGTGTAGAAACTAAATTCTTGAACATGCAAAGAAAAAAATCATAACCCTTGTGTTTTTTTCAGTATATGTTTTGGCACTTGCTATGTGAGAAAAAAACACTAATGATATTAATAATAAATCATGGACATGATTTGAAAATGTTAAATGGTCTTGAAAAACTTTTTGCAGTTAAAAATATGTATCAGCCTCAAATTTGGAACACAACATGTTTAGATTTATGCCTTTGGTTTTGAAAAATATATATTTCACATAAAATTTAAAACAAAATAACACTTTGTTTTTATTTTACTTTTTTAAAAGTTTGTTTACTTCAGCAATAAGCTACCAAATGCCTTAAAAAAAAAAAGTGTGAGTCCGTGCTCCAAAACATTCAAGGGTTTTGAACACTTGTCAGCTTGACACTTGTCAAGATGGGAAATCAGCTAGATCATTATCTTGCAGCTTTAGGCTGTTTAAGCAAAGATAGACAAGCAGGACATGATGGAAAAAGACATTACTATTAACTATTAAAATTCTGACTGACCTTTCTTTCACTTCAAGTGGCATTAAAGAGAAAACAACATTTTAAAAGAGTTTATACGCAATTGTGTGTGAACCAGAAAGAGACAGATAAAAGAACAAGGACATTCGTATATAATACCTGTGTCAGGCTTCGGGTGCATAAGCTGGAAAGGGAGCTCCACCCCAACCTCACTGATATGTAAAACACAAAGCATATATTAAGGGATTGTATACTATAGTTGAGTTCCAAAAATCTGAATCTAAAACTATATTTATACAACAAATTTAACGATTTCAACTAAAGGCCCTACTTAATCCAAGATTAAAGAAAATATAATATTTACGTGGATCCCATAATCCTATGAAAGAGAAGAACAAAATGTTAGGAGGTACAAGGCACGAGGTACAACGTATATTAGGCTTGTATGATTTTATGCTGTACACTGTAGTATATTGTGTCATGGGATACTAACCCTCCAACAATAAGCTTCACAACAATTCTATAAGACACCAGAATCCCCAGAACTTCCTTCAGAACACCTTCTTTGATGCTGCAATAAAGAATTTAAGCATTGTAAACGTTTAAGTAGGCCTATATATAAATCCTTTACTGTGCAGAAAGCCCAGTAAACTAAAACAGCTCTTATTATCTTGAAGCCAGTGTTTTCAATGGGGACTCACATGCTTGAAGAGGCTAAATTGGTGTCTTCATGCTTCAGTTTTCCATCCAATGCAATGCCTCTCCTTTCTCTGTTATTGGCCAGTAGGGGGAGCAAAGTGTAGACTTTATCCAGTTTGGCACAAGAATCCACAGAGTCCCTGCAGCAAATAGCAACCATTAATCAGATTAACATTAATTATTTTTATTGAATTACATCTAAATACCTGAATAAAATTATTACCCAGAGTCCTCTATGGCCACTGCCTTCATATAACTGTCATTGCAGTACAGCACCACGTTGGCAATTTGTTCCACTAAAAGGCAGACATTCACAAGTGTGTTATTTTATATTTACAGCAGTCTACTTTAAGTATGACTTGCTGTATACACAAAGATCTACATTTTGCTAATGAATTAGTTAATGAATTAGATACATGCAACTCTACTGACATATTTTGAATTGGGGTGGGGTCACAAATATTAGAGTGGAACAACTGTTCTGATATCCTTAAAAGGATGAAACTCTTGAAAAGAGTTGGCCATTCTTATTTCCTAATTTCTTGAACATTCTTATTTCTAACTGAATTGTCAATGCTTTCAAACCTGGTCTCACCAGAAATTATGATGTTCCTCACATTTTTGTTGGAGTCATTACTAATTTTGACCCTTACGTTGATGGGTTCCCCATGATAGTAAGTCTACGAGAAAAAAATTTGAATTATACAATTTAACAAAAACTATGGTGCAATATTCAAAATTGATTTATTATATTAAACTTCATTCTTCATTTAAAAAGCAATATGAAACATTGCTAATAACATTAAAAAAGAAACAAATTATGATACATGCACGCTCAACTAGCGGCCTGTTTAAAACCCACCTGCTTCTGTAAGCTTGCCTCCATATGCAAAGGTTTGTCAGACATGAGAAAGTCACGAGTGGTCTCCACACAGGGAGCTGGTCCTAGATTCTCTGGAGCATATTGGACCTTGCGAATCATCAAACGTACTGAGCTCCTGATTGTGGAAGAGGGGAACAAGGCATATTTCATTGTTGAGATACCCAAAAATGGCCTACTTTGCTCCATAGACTACATGAAGAAATCAAGATAATGGTTGGGTAATAGGCAAAGTGGTACGAGTAAATCATGGCAGGCCTGGATATAACAGTATCTACTGTACCCCCCCCCAACCCCATAGAGAATAAGAACAGAGTTGTAGTCTAGACTAACCGTTTGCGAACTTTGGCATCCTGGCTTTCAGCAGAGAAAGCTTTTACCTCAAACTCAACAGCACAGTGCTGTGAAAAACATTAGACAATTCTGTGAAAAAATACACTACAGAGAAGCTGTATATCAAGTACATACAAGAGAAACAACTACGTAAATTTAGGTATGATGGTTTGATGTTAATAGATACCTTTCCAACATCTTTTGGGGCTGGCTGTAGTCCTACTGAGCAGGGTAAGTTGTCAGGGAGCTACAGAAACAGAATTGAAAAATGTTTTTTTATTATCAGGTCCACCAATAGACAAAGATAAAGAAATAAATGTGGCCTTGTCCAAACTAATACATTTTAATTTGAAAATGCATATTTTTCTCTCCGTTTTGGCCTTCCGTCCACACTGAGACAGTGTTTTTGTAAAAGGAAAACTGAGATTTTTTAAAAAGCTCTCTAAAGTGGATAAATTTGAAAATGCCGTTTTCGCGCTGTGGTGTGGACTGTGAAAATGGAGGCTTTTTGAAAACGATGATGCAGGTTTAGTCATGTGACGCATGTTGTACCAATGGACATCCATTTTTATACCAGTAATTGTGCCTGTTAAGTGCTATTCCCTTTTACACTGTTGCTAAAGATATTTACTTTGTACATATCACGAATCTGGTCGGTGTCCCGTTGTCCGCTCACCACCAGATGTCACTCTCACCTCACCCACACACTCTGACTGTTGCACCACACTCCGGACTGCATCTCCCATCCTCCACCGCACTGATTGCGTCAGCCCCCGTGACCAATCAGGCGTTCTATAAAAGCCCCGGTCCTTCCCAGTGCACTTCACGGATTGTTGATAGTGTTTCTCTCAATGTTTACTGTCCTCTGGTTTCTAGTTCCTTGTGTTTTTGATTCCCTCGCCTGGCTCCCGTTTTCGACCGTACGCCGCCTGCCTTTTCGGACTATTGCTCGTCACAAGGACTATCCTCTCGTCTCACCTCTGACATTCCTGTTTGCTGTTGTCTCAAACCCTGCCTGTACGACCATGTATCTGTCTCGTTTGATGAATAAAAGCTCGCAAATGGATCCGCTCGCCTCTTGCCCCTCATTCCACGTTACAGTACACTCCTAAAAAGACGAAAAAAAAAAAAAAAGATCCTGCCAGACGAATTTTGTGAAAACGTATCATATCTGTTCCATCTGTATCATCTCAGTGAGCTTTTATGAGGTTACAGTAAGGCAAATTTAACGTTTTCCAATATTTTAGTGTGGATGAGAAGCTTTTGGAAAACGTTTGAAAACGCCTGTTATTTATGTGGACTTAGGATGTTTTAAAACGAAAACTCCATTTTGAGCACACTCATTGCATTTTCATATCAAATTCACAAGGTGGTCACCTGGAATGGTTTTCAGTTCACAGGTTGGCTTAGAGTTAATTTGTGACACTTATTGCCTTCTTAATGTGCTTTACATTGGGTACAAAGTCAATAGCCATAGTGCAACCATCTTTAATTCCAGTCCTTGCAGCAGTTTTCAATTCCAGTCCTCTACCAGTCCTTTTGTATGTATTTCTTATCACTTTAGACATCGCTCTATTCAACTGTAGGTGCCCTGCGTGATCACATGATATTCCGCTATGATTACAGTTCAAAGCAAGTGTATATGTTCCATTTAAAAGTGTGAGAGAGTAAATAAATTGCATTTATTTACAGAGGTATATTAAGTTTCATAACTAAGTTTCATCTGTGTGTGAAGACACTCCAGGCAGTGGTGCAACGCAAATCCGTGAATGAATGTTCCAAAGTAAAGTAAACTTTAAAGTGGTCCTATTATGCTCTTTTACAAAGTCTTGATTTTGTTTTGGCGGTGTACTGCAACATGCTCTCATGCTTGGTGGTTTGAAACACGCATTATTTTTCACATAATTTACATTATTACAATACCTTTCACCCCAGCCTGGCACAAATGGCTCGATTAGTTCTGGGTTTAATGAAGGTCCGCCTTCCGAAAAACTAAATGTGTTTGGTTAGCTGTCCCACTGCGCTGCGATTGGCAAACAGCTCAGATGGTGTTTCAGTACTGCCACGCCCCTTGTTAAAGCAGTTAGCGCAAGCTAGATTAAAGTTATTCTTACGTTTTAAATATGTATATTTTTTCACATGTCTGCGGCGCGTTACTGCTCTGAAGCGGCCACTCTAGTCAGTGCTTGTGTTTATACCAGTCGCACTGCAGCTTGTTGAAGCATCTCTCCGCGCTGCATCCCTAAAGTTATTAGGCTAATCCCCCACCTCGTCCCAACCCACCCCCCCAACAATTCGAATTTCCGTAGGTGGGATTTATTTTAATGATATTCTAATGGACCGCGTTGTGACGTCATAGCATGCGGAAAACAAACGCTGTAGTCCAAAGAAGCCGTTCGCTGTAGTCCTTGAAAAGAGATTTTTTAAAAAACGAAATATCTCCCTTTGGAGTGGACTTTGAGATTTGTAACTTTGTAGATCTTTTTTATGCCCAAAGATACACACCACACACTGATTAAAATTCAGAAAGTGAAAAAGCATAATAGCACCCCTTTAACAAATAAGTTTATTAGAATTACCAGCCTCAGAAACTGCCTACTGACAGCACCTCAGAATACAGCCCACATAAATGCTTCTTGGAGTTCAAGTAGCAGTCATATTTTATAACATCCACTGTTCAGGAAGACTTGTGAGTCAGGCCTTCATTGTCGAATTGTGGCAAAGGAGCCATAACTTTCAGAAGAACAACAAGCAGAAGAGACATGCTTGGGCCAAGAGAAACAAGGATGTTACATGAGGGGAAAATTGTCCTTTAGTATGATGAGTGTAATTGGAGATTTTTGGTTCTAACTGCCATGTCTTTGTTAGATGTGAATGAACAGTTTCTCAATGTGTGGCGTTGTGATGATGTGGGGTGCTTTGCTGGTGACATTTGCGCTTAGTGAGGCCATCATTTGTTTTCCAACAGGACAATGACCCCAAACACACCTCTGGGTTATGTAAGAGCTATTTGTCCAGGAAGGAGAGTGTTAGGCTATGTTCAAACTGCGAGCTTTAGTGTTAAAATTCCGATTTTTTCTTGTTGTTTTAAATGTGACTAATATCAGATTTCCAGTCTGAACAGATCATGGTTCTAAACTAACCCGCATGCACAAAAAGACAATACAAACATGATTGCCAGGTTTTCACAACAAAATCCATGCAATGTCTTCTCAAAAATTTGTCTAAAACTAGCCCAATCGCATTCCTGGGGTAAAATATCACATTTGTGGGGTCACTTCAACGCACAGAGTTGAAAAACAACACGTGGCAACAGTAAAAAAGTTGCCCAATTCTGTGTGAAAACTGTGGATTTGGCAACACATGCTCAGCATGCTGTCATATGGAAATGACTCACATGAGCACAGAATCGTGACAAATGTTGATCTAGAATGACAACACAGCCATAGATGCTGCATCAGATGACCTGGCCTCCACAATCACCTTATCTAAATCCAACTGAGAAGGTATGGGATGAGTTGGACTGGAGAGTGAAGGAAAATCAGGCAACAAATAATTAAGATTCTTGGATAACTATTCCAGGTTTCCAGCATTGCCTGTACATGTCTGAGTAATAATCTGAGTATAATTGTGTATTTGTCTTTGTGTGTTAGCCCTGATATGGATTGGCAGGCTTTGGAAAATGGATGGAAGTCATTAGTATGAAAATGTAAGATGGTACTAAGATGAAATATAAACAGTACGTGGTCTTTAAGGCACCTTGGAGTAACATGTAAATACCATGGTACATAAATAAGGTGATGATTCAGTATTGTGGTATCATTTCTTTGCAATGAAAGTGTCTAAATATGAATTAAGCCACTTGAAGATACTTACTTCAAAGAAAAATGGGTAGGCATTGACACCCAGTTTACGCAGTAGTTTTTCCTGCACCTTGGTGAGAATGCGCTGCTCTTTGTCCTGCAGTGAGGGGTAGATCTGCCGGGTGGACACATAGATCTCTCGTCTGAACGCGATGCCCAGCACATCCATGTCATCACCTCCATATCGGAATGCACAGGATAAAGTGACATATGCTAGACGGCAAAAGAATCACAAAGCGAATCTCGTTGTTACACATCTATTTATTGTTTATCCAGTTTGTAAACTTTCAGTGAATTTATTGACCTTTTTTCCCCTTTAGCTGTTCAGGGTCAATGAGAAGGACACCATCTGATTGAAAAAGAAAAACACAATAATATTATAAAATTGTTATAAAAAATTATTATAATATTATAAAAAAGTAAACATAAATGAAAGTTTTAAGAAAACTTGAGAAGTATTTAAAATCACAGGCAAGTTAATAAAATTATGCTTATTCTCTCACATACCCACTGGTTCCACGAAGTCAATATGGTCAACAAAGTCTCTCTTCCCCATATATACACCCACCTGATTTTAAAACACAACATACAGTATATTACTTGATAAGCCTAAAGGGAAAAAAGTCTTTATTCTGTTGTATATATATATATTTTTTTTTTTTTTTCACAATGCTCTAACATATCAAGTTATATTGCCATTTTTGGTCCCACTTTATATTAGGTGGTCTTAACTACTATGTACTTACATTTAAGTTAACCATTTGATACAATGCACTTATTGTGTGCATAAATGTTTTTACATTGTACTATATATTTTAAAATACCTGCATGTAATTACATCTGTAATTAATTTCTGTAATTACATATATAATTACACTGTTGACCCATCCCTTACACCTTAACCTGTTTACACCTGATAGTGAGCATCATAGGTCCTACTGCAAGAAAGAGCACTCCAAATCAGGATTCTAAAAGGTGCTGGGGAGTACTGTTTTATATGTAGTCAGATGGAACACCCTACATCAGTAACTGCATTTCCATTATCCTTCAGATTGTGCAAACTGAAATTGCGAATTGGAAATACGCCTAATAGAAGCATGTCAATTTCACAAAAACTCCCATATATTGCAAAAAAATTTTTTTTGCTTGCATGAGGTGATTTTTTAGTCAATTCGAAAAAGGAATATTTTGCAAAACTGCAATAGAAGCGGCTTTTTCGCATTTACAGGTCACCTTGCGGACATTAAAGTCACATGATCATTCCTTAATCTACTATAACTTCCAAAAAAAAAAAATGTGGGCTTCATATGTGGCCACTTACACAAGCATTACTGCATTATTATAGCATTATAGCATTATTATGACTACACAATGCTTGAATAAGGCCATTAAAGCTTGGATAACCCCTTATTTACACTGCACAAGTCTGCAGAGCTGATTGTGGCCATTCTAGTCAATGCTTGTGTTTATACCAGACATGCCGCAGAAGCGTCTGAAACTGAAACGAGCCACGGCGTGTCTGGAGCCACGCTGCTTCTGTGAAGGGGCTGGTTTGGGGTCAATTTGGTGGTTTTCAAACATCTAAATTGTATAGGCTAATTGGTTAACAAAAAAAAGTGTGTATGTACTGCATTCAATCGGTCATTGTAACATTACTAAACACACGAACATTGCATAGTCCACTGATGCTGATGTTGACGTCACTGCCAGACTTTTAGCCAGTCGCTACAGGGATCAGCAGACAGACAGTTTTTGCGTGATCAGGGATCAGATTTTTGAATGTATAGTTGTATATTCCAGTGATCACAATGCCAGAGTGGCCTAAATATAATTTACATGATAAATAGTCACAGATGTAATTCACATGTCATTCTTGTGAATGATATGTGAATTACATCTGTGAAGGGAGATGACACGAAGGGTCTAATATTGTAACTGAAATCAAAGCACAGTTGAATAATTTAATCAAAATTGGGTAACACTTTAGAATACAGTTCCGTCATTAGTGAATAACTGCACAGGAACAAATGACTAATGCACTATTAACATTCTAGTAACTACTGACTAACAAGAAATTCTGATTAACGAATCAGTAAGTAATAGTGCTCAGTTGAAAGTAGTAGCTCACTGTTAGCTAATCAGTAACTACTATTTTTTCATATCTCCCAAAGAACTACTATATGGTTCATAATTAATGTGAATGACGCAAAATGTATAATTAACTCTAAAGTAAAGATCATGGTAACCCACTAGTAATGACTCAGGTAATACTGTAACGCCACACCAGCAGAGGGAGCCCTTGCTCATGGACTGTCTGTTACCGCTCCCTCTGCTGCTTCTTTGGCTACTTCCTGTTTGGTGGCCATTTAAGGAGGCCCATACCAAACAGGCCTTTGCGAAGTATTGTTTTGCCTGTGCGGACTCTACCAAGCATTTTCCCTGTTTTCATTGCCTTGTTTTGTTATTTCCATGGTTTTGTTTCATAGTCATAGTTTTGCCTTGTTTCTTTGCCATAGTTTTGTCTAGTTTCATTGCCATAGTTTTTGCCTTGTTTCATTGCTACTTTGGATTGCTCACTGGTATTTTGACTTTCTGCCTGTTTTTCTGGATTACACTATCGTTTTGCCCTGGATAACACTGTTTGTTTCGAGATCGACCCTGCCTGTCTTGACTACGATCTGTTTAATAAAGCTCGCATTTAGATCTATCACGCTTCTGAAGAGTCCCGTTACAGAATACTTCACCTCCCACAGATCCAGCGGCTTTCAGGACACAGATCAACCATGGATCCAGCATCACGCCTCGTAAAGACATTTCAAGTAAGATGCCAGGTCATCACCGCCACTGGTCTCTGGTACGTTACATTGACTTTGCGTTGCTTCTGAGTGGCTCTGCATTTACTGTGGGGATCGCTGATGATAAACCCTGCCATCCTCCAGTATCTGCCACACCAAAGAGCCTACATGTCATGTCCGGTATTGTCACCATCATGCCAGAGCCCTCTCATGCCAAGCCTGCCAAGCCAAAACCTGTTCAAGTCATGTCCACCAAGCCACAGCCTTCTCATGCCAAGCCTGCCAAGCCAAAACCTGTTCAAGTCATGTCCACCAAGCCACAGCCTTCTCATGTCATGCCTGCCAAGTCTGCCGCTCCGAGGCCTGCTCACGTCACGTCTGCCGCTCCAAGACCTGCTCACGTCACATCTGCCACTCCAGGGCCTGCTCACGCCATGTCTGCTCATGCCATGCCTGCTCACGTCATGCCTGCCCTTCCAGAGTCTGCACCTGTCATGGCCGCCCTTCCAGAGTCTGCACCTGTCATGGCTACCATCTCCAAGCCAGTCCACAAGATGGCCGTCATCCCAGTGCCAGTCCACAAGATGGCCGCCATCCCAGAGCCAGTCCACAAGATGGCCGCCATCCCAGAGCCAGTCTACAAGAAGGCCGCCATCCCAGAGCAAGTCCACAAGATGGCTGCCATCCCAGAGCCAGTCCACGAGATGGCCGCCATCCCCAAACCTGTTCACAAGATGGCCGCCATCCCTAAGCTTTTTCACAAGATGGCCGCCATCCCCAAGCTTGTTCACAAGATTGCCCCATCGGAGTCCCCGGCCAAGATGGCTGCCACGCCTGAGCCTCATCAGTCCAAAATCATCTCATCCAAATCTCATCTCGCCATGTCTGCCACACCCAAAGCAAATCAAGTGATGGCTGATCCTCCGGTGTCAAGTCAAGTCAGGGCTGCACTTTCAGTGCCAAGTCAAGTTACTGCTGTTGTCCCTGAGCTAAGTCAAGCCACAGGTGATCTTCATGAGCCAAGCCAAGTTACAGCAGAACTTCATGAGCCAAGTCAAGTTACTGCTGTTGTTCCTGAGCCAAGTCAAGCCACACCTGACCTTCATGAGCCAAGTCAAGCCACAGCTGACCTTCATGAGCCAAGTCAAGTCACAGCTGACCTTCATGAGCCAGGTCAAGTCACAGCTGTTCTTCACGAGTCGAGTTATATCATTGCTGATTTTTCTGAGTCAAGCCAAGTCACAGTAGACCTCCCTGTGTCAAGTCAGGTCATGGCAGACCTCCCTGAGTCAAGTCAGGTCACGGCAGACCTCCCTGAGTCAAGTCAAGTCATGGCAGACCTCCCTGAGTCAAGTCAAGTCACGGCAGACTTTCCTGAATCAAGTCAAGACACAGCTGCGCTTCTAACAGAGCCTCTTCACGACATGGCTGCTAGTGTTGAGCCTCGCCAAGCCACGGCCGTCATGCCAGAACCTCGCCAGGTCCCGTCTGACCTTTCAAAGCCTCGTCATGTCTCAGCTGACCCCCCAGAGCCTCATCACGTATCAGCTGACCCCCCAGAGCCTCGTCACATATCAGCTGACATCCCAGAGCCTTGTCAGGTCTTAGCCAGGTCTCGTCTCATCTCCCAAGCCACGCTGAGCCCAAGCTCCCAAGCCACGCCAAGCCCACGCTCCCAAGCCACGCAGAGCCCATGCTCTCTAACCCCACAGTCTCCACACCCTCAAGCCCGGCAGGCATCCCACTATCTATTGTGCTGCCTGTAATGGCGGTTGCCATTTTGAACGTGTGGGCTACACACTGCACTCCAGAATCCTCTTCTGTCCATGAGTCTGCTCCCGAAGCCTCATCTGACCACACATCTCCTCCTGAGGTCTCGTCTGTCCACAGGTCTGTGCCAGAGGCCTCTCCTGTCCACGAGTTTGCGCCAATGCCTCCTGAGGTGTCAGCATACACTGTAGAACCTCCTAAGGAGGCGGCGTCCACTCATGAACTCACTGTTTCATCTGTCTGCGAATCTACTCCAGAGACCTTGTCTAACCATGAGTCTGCACCAGGCCCAGAGGTGACAGCTCCGGCTGCAGAACCTTCTAAGGGGGCGGCACCTCCTATGAACTCTCTGCCCATCATGTCACGGCCAAGGAGGCCTATCATGAACTCTCTGCCTGTCATGTCACAGCCAAGGAGGCCAAGGAAATCATCCATGAACTCTCTGCTCTGCTATGGATGTCATTTGTTCCACTATGGGTATCTTTGCTCCTGTCTGCTCTGTCTGCCCCGCCATGGCTCCCTGTTCTGCCTGCTTTGCCTGCCCCGCCATGGCTTCCTGCTCTGCCTGCCCTGCAATGGCTCCCTGCTCCGCCATGGTTCCAGGCTCCTCAGAATCAAACATGGTGGACTTCTGCTCCAGTGCTCCACGGTCCAGGTCCTCCAAGGTTCCATTGTCTGTCACAGCTCCATGGCCCAGGTCCTCCAGGGTTTCACTTTCTGCCATTGCTCCACGGCCCAGGCCCTCCAGTGTTTCATGGTCTGCTACTGTTCCAGGGCCCAGGTCCTCCAGTGCTTCACTGTCTGTCATTGCTCCACAATCTAGGCCCACCTCCTCTGCACGGACCTGGCCCTCCATCCCACCCCCTGTTTTGCCTCTGTTCCCCCACCCTCCTGGACTGTTGTTGTTGTTTTGAGCACCAGGAGTCGCTCCTAGAGGGGGGGATTCTGTAACGCCACGCCAGCAGAGGGAGCCCCTGCTCATGGACTGTCTGTTACCGCTCCCTCTGCTGCTTCTTTGGTTACTTCCTGTTTGGTGGCCATTTAAGGAGGCCCATACCAAACAGGCCTTTGCAAAGTATTGTTTTGCCTGTGCGGACTCTACCAAGCGTTTTCCCTGTTTTCATTGCCTTGTTTTGTTATTTCCACGGTTTTGTTTCATAGTCATAGTTTTTGCCTTGTTTCATTGCCTTGTTTATTTTGCTACTTTGGACTGCTCACTGGTATTTTGAAGTTCTGCCTGTTTTTCTGGATTACGCTATTGTTTTGCCCTGGATAACACTGTTTGTTTGGAGATCGACCCTGCCTGTCTTGACTACGATCTGTTTAATAAAGCTCGCATTTGGATCTATCACGCTTCTGAAGAGTCCTGTTACAAATACCAAATACTTCAGAAGGAGTTACTAATTTTTCGGATCCGTATTCTAAAGTGAAGATCATGATAACTCTCTAGTAATGACTGAAATCATTGTAAGCTATTGAGGTATATGTAAAGTTTTGGATAGTAATGACTCAACTGTTACTACATCCTTCTAAAGGAATTACTAATTATTTGGATCCATATTCTAAAGTGAAGATTATGGTAACCCACTAGTAATGACTAAAGTGTTACCAAAGCCATCGGAAATATGATTATCCAGAACCTTACAAAAACCTCAATAATTTTTAATCACTTTAGTCGTTACTAAGGAGTTATCATGATCTTCACTTTAGAATACGGATCCAAATAATTAGTAATTCCTTCTATAGTATTTAGTAATAGCGGAGTCATTACTAGTGGGTTACCATGATCTTCACTTTAGAATTAATTATACATTATGAATTATTTACATTAATTATGAACATGTATATAGTAGTTCTTAGTAGTTCTCTGGGAGATATGAAAAAAAAAGTAGTTACTGATTAGCTAATAGTGAACTACCACGTTCAACTGAGTGCTATGACTTACTGATTCGTTAATCAGAGTTTCTTGTTAGTTAATAGTAATTACTAGAATGTTAATAGTGCATTAGTCATTTGTTCATGTGTAGTTATTCATTAATGATGGAACTGTATTCTAAAGTGTTACCCAAAATTAAAATTGCTGGACTTAATTTTGACTGTGCAAAGTTCGGTATTATATTCTATGGTGTATTTCATTTAAGATTTCATCTAGTTCTGTCTGAAGGTACAGTGCAACAGGAAGGTAAGCCTATGGTTTATTCATTCTGCAATGTGGACTGGAGGTAAGCAGCAGTTTGCTAAATTGCGGCTATTTGATAGTGACTGTGCTTATAAAGATCTCTCTATTTTTGTTTTCTTTCTTTTATTAAAGATGAAATGGTTTAATTTCTATTTTTGCACAAGTACAGAGAGGGAAAAGAGTTTAGGGCAAATGGTTCATAGCTCTGCTTCAACTGCGCAATACCCTCACAAGAGGTAACCAAAATTTCTGACATCAGAATTTCATCCAATCATCCGATTGGGCTAATAGCTTGTTTCCCCCTGTACAATGCACGACACGATTTGCAGTGCCATGTTGTATAAATAAAACATTCAAATAAAGTAATCTGTGTCATCACATATTGAAATTCAGATATGCAAACGCATTTTGCTTATTGCGGTTTGTGTTTTATTCGCGTGTCCTTTATGTCAGATGTGACTCACCAGTATTGACTGCCTACAACTTGGGTAAGAATCCTAAAAGTTTCAAACCTACAGCACAGGCACCAGAATCCTTGGTAATTCTTACCAAATTTCAACAGTTGGTTGAACTGGCTCATTCAGTACTTTTTGAGTCCTAAACAGTGTTGGGGAAAGTTACTTTTAAAACTCTAATGCATTACAATATTGTGTTACTCCCTAAAAAGTAACTAATTACGTTACTCAGTTACTTTTTATGGTAGTAATGCGTTACTTAAGGTTTTTTCTCCATTCTGTCACGAATGGAGTTTTGGTTCCTTGCTGCTGTCACCTCTGGCTTGCTTAGTTGGGGACACTTTTTCTTCCAACGATATCGTATACTATTTGAACTGAACTAAGCTAGATGATGACATCATTGAATCCAATGATGAACTGCCTTTACCTGAAAATTGAGTGTTTACTGTTGCCCTTTTGCATCATTGATGCACTATTTCCTATTTAATACTGTACAGCCACTTTGTCACAATTCTGTATTGTTAAAAGCGGTATATAAATAAAGGTTACTTGACTTGACTTTACTTTTGCATTACTTTTTCTCATCTGGGCTGGGCTTGCTTGATTTTTCTAATATAAAAAGTTCTATCTTTGGCAAATGTAAAAGCCCTTTCACACCAAAAGCGAAAGAATAAGCCTCAAGCTGAAGGAAATGTAAATTCATGTCTGTACAGTAGAGAGCGCAGTTCAAACAAGCCTTTCAGTTTTTCTGTCATACTGGATTGCATGAAGAATATGGCTCTGCAGTTACACACAATATCTAAAAAGTAATGCATTGCTTTACTAGCTACTTTCAAAAAAGTAATCTGAAAATGTAACTTGCATTCCTTGTAATGTGTTTCCCCCAACACTGGTAATCCTCAGCAAACTTTGACAGCTGGCTGAGCCAGCTCATTCGGTTGGTTTTGAGTTGTTGCTACTTTGGCTTAAGCTTAATTCAGTTCAATTCTGTAAACTGGCTCAAATGGTTACTTCCTGAGAGCTGGCTCAAAAGAATGATTCACTCAAGCCCCAGTCACCTCTGAGCTTCAGAAGAAAAGGCCAATGAGAATTGGCGAGTAGAATTTGCATGCCAAGCCACTTACGGGTATATAAAATGGTGGCGCACATCCACTCATTCTGATTTTTGCTTTGTAGCCTATCGCTTAGTGAGTGCTGCTTTCTGATAGAAGAAAGAAGAAAAAGAATCATCCCATCTCAAGCTGCAGGAGATTTCAGCTGCAGAGAATCTTCCTTCTTCTACCAGATAAGTGCTATGGTCCTTCCCTGGGCAAACCAGCCTAAAAGAACAATTTCCTATAGCAAGCATGGCCATTGAGAGTGTCTTTCGAGATGTCTTCCCGACCATGTGCTTCTGGGTGCGGTAGTTTCCTTACCTCTGACAAAGGATTGTGTCATTGTCTCGCGTGTCTGGGCCGTAAGCATGCTGAGATTGCGTTCGTGGATGGCACGTGCCCACATTATGAGCGCATGTCCATGGCTACACTGAGGTCACGGCTCCCATTCTTAATGAGGCTTCCCTTGGGCTCTACCCAGCCCAGTTCATCAGATCGTAAAGACTCTACGGCTGCGTTGGTTAGGGACAAGGGTGACCTGGGGATCATGGTCAGGAATGCTCCATTGGGCCAGCCCCCATGGAAGTCTGGCCTCTCACAGCGTAGTCCCGTGGAGCTCCCAAATGATGGACCCAGTGTCTCTTTCGGGGCTCTGGAAGTGGATAAGATGTCGATCGCTGCATCAGAGGAGAGGCTATCATCTTTGGAAGCCAAAGATTCTGCTGAGCAGCCCCCCTGCTGCGGCGGCTGCCCAGTCAGAGTCTGAGGCTGAGTTGATGGCCATGTTCCTCCGGGTGGCCAAGAGCATCAGGCATCAGGAGGTGAATTCCCCAACTTCTCCCGAGCTCTCAAGGCTTAACGATTGGTATCTAGGCTCTGGACGTGAATCTCAGCCACGCTCCGCCCTAGTGCCTTTCTTCCCGGAGGTTCATGAAGAGCTCACCAAAACGTGGAAAGCCCTGTACACCGCCTGATCGAGTTGCGGTTTCAGTGCACTTGGAACTGTTCTTTGGGGGACACCGACATCTGCACCCCCACCCCCAAGGGAGGGCCAGGGGCCTTCTCCACCACTGTCGCCACTGATCGCTGGGTCAGCAGTACCCACCTTCTCAAAAAAAGAGCAATTTCCTTCCTTTCTGGGTCAATCGCACCAGTTTCTGCTTGTTCACTTTCAGACTCGGGCATGAATTCGCCTCTCAACACCTTGGAGTTGTACAACGCTCTGCTTCCTCGCACTCCACTGATTTCTCCACGGGACCAGGCATTGTTTCTTGCATTCAGCACCAGGATTGGTTTGGAGCTATCAGCCTGAAGGATGCGTACTTTCATCTCTCCATTCTGCCTCGACACAGACCGTTTCTTCGGTTTGCCTTTGAGGGTTGAGCGTATTAGTACAAAGTCCTCCCCTTCAAGCTGTCCCTTGTCTCCTCATGTTTTTACGAAACTAGCGAAGGGTGCCCTGTCCCCGCTTTGTTAGAAGGGCATCTGGATCCTCATCTTGATGACTAGCTTATATTAGCTCACTCGTGAGATCTGTCAAGATCTGTCTGTTCAAGCACAGGGATCTGGTGCTTCAAAACCTCAGCCACCTGGGGCTTTGGGTCAACTGGAAGAGGAGCAAGCTCTCCCCAGCGCAGAGCATCTCGTTTCTCAGTATAGAGCTAGATTCAGTGAAACATGACAGCACGTCTCACGAACGTGCGTGCGCAGTCAGTGCTGAACTGCCTGAATTCGTTCAGGGTCAAGACAGTGGTCCCATCAATTGCCTCGAGTTGATAGCAATGCTGCTCGCTCTTCGCCAGTTTCAAGCGTTGCTGTAGGGCAAGTATGTACTTGTCCAGATGGACAGCACAGCGACAATGGCATATATCAACCACCAGGGCGCTCTACACTCCCGTCGCAACTCACCCGCTATCTCCTCCCCTCTAAAGACTCAAATCACTGCATGCCGTTCACATTCCAGGAGAGCTCAATCATGCAACCGATGCGCTTTCATGACATCCTTAGGTGGTTCAGCTCATTTGGATTCGATTCGGGGAAGCCCAGGTGGACCTGTTCGCTTTCCAAGAGTCCTCCCACTGCTGGCTGTTCTGTTCCCTGACTGAGGTTCCCCTTTTGGCATGGATGCGCTGGCACACAGCTGGCCCCGGGGTTTACGCAAGTACTTTCCCCTAGTGAGCCTCCTTGCACAGCCCCTGTGCAAGATCAGGGAGGACGAGGAGCAGGTTCTGTTGGTTGCACTGTTTTGGCTCACCCGAACCTGGTTTGCTGACCACATGCTTCTCGCAACAGCCCCAGGCGTTGGGAAGGTTTCGAATTGAGATACATTTGTTCTTGCATGCTTGCCTGTCAGCATTTGCATCTTCAAATGACAAAACACAGTTCGGGTTGTGCTGTTTTCCATAGGGACCCCTAACATCAGTCGACAAAATGTAGAACGTGACTAACTGAAAGGGAACATCTTGGTTACGTATGTAACCCTCGTTCCCTGAAAGAGGGAACAGAAACATTACGTCCCTCATGCCACAACCTTGAACTGTGCTTGAACTGTTTTTCTGAGCTTGTATCACTAAAAAAGACATGCGGTTCTATTAAAATTACATAGGCTACTTTTGAATTTCCTAACATTAAAAAGATATACAATAATATCAGAACGCTGAAACTGGATCAGTTTTATAAACAATGTTTGATTTTCTATTATTAACAGAGGTGGGAATCTCTGTAATCACCCAGAACACACTATCAACACTATCAACACACTATCAGCAGCTGCATAGTAAAAGCCTAGCAACCACCCAGAATATCCTAGTAACCGACTAGCAACACTTTAGCAAACATCTAGAACATCTAACTGACCAAACTATTTATGTTTTTTAAACAAGACTTTAAGACAAGCCAGCATAAATTTGTCTTTCAAACTTTTCACTCTAGTTATTACAGGTATTCTTAAATGCTTAAACATAATTCAAATACACAGATGACTTTCCTGCCCAGTGAACATTCGCAAGATCAATAACACTGTAACAAAAAAAAAACTCTAATTAGGACTTTTTCATTTTACTGCTGTAAAGTAATCTTGCAGTAGATGAAAACCACTAGAAAACTTCAAATACCAAAGAATTGTACAATACAGTACAGTAAAAAATAAAATAAAAAATAAATAAATTCAGCATGCTCTGCACATTTGGCCAAATTTCACTACATTATACAGTACTATAGGAATTTCTTGGTCTTGTGACACAAGACTTGCTATATCTCTAGGCAGTCGTTTCTTAGTTCTGCAAAAATGCAGTACACAAAAAAATGGTTACAAATAAAATTTGACAGTCAGACGTTTGAAGCTGTACAACATGTGCTACAGTTTACTGTACAAATAAAATAGTGACATTTCCATCATCTAATGTACTGGTACTATACTGTAATTATACTGTATGTGTAAGTTTAAAACCCACGTAGATGATTCGTTCAGCTCTCTCCGTTGTTAGGATGCAGAGATTCTGATTGATGTGTCATCAGTTTTGCTACCTAATGTTTAACTTACTCATTGTTAAACTTTTTGAGAAATGTGTCTTTGTTTTGAGAACTGAATGAATGGTTTGGGAAAATTGGACAAATAAATGTTATATTATGTTAACAATCAAAAAATCTGCAATACGACTAGATTCTTGCCTAACTCTGCTATCAGTTTCCGTGATCAGCATCTTCTTATTGATTTCATTTTATTGTTTCATCAGATTTGGCAAAAAGGCCTATATCCATGATGAAAGTGGAGCGAGCGCTCGGAGAATCGGATCAGCAAACAATTACGCGATGAATTTAAGACATATCTGGTAGGGATTTGATTTCTCAAAGGATTTCTGAGTTAGCCGAGAAGCAGTAATTATCTGATTTATGAACAAATGTAAAAACAATTCATTAGTGAACTGGGCCTTATGGCTTTATGTTTTTGACTCCAAAAGAACCGGTTCATAAGAGTCATTTGTTAATAAAGCCGGCAGGGCGCGTTGCATGCGCGTTCAACCATTGTGAACAGTTTATTGAAAGACGTTTTTTTTTCATTATTTTGTCTTACGCTGTCATTCTGGGGTTGCACAGCTTTTTCTTAGGGTGGCAGTTGCCACCCTGTGCCACCCTGGTAGATCCGCCCCTGACGGGGAGTGGCTTGGCATGCATATTCCTCTCACCAATTCTCATTGACTTTTTTTTCTAAAGCTCAGAGATTATTGGGGCTCCCAAGTGAGACCCCTAATGTCAGCTGTCGTAACGTCTCCGTTCCATCCTTCAGGGAACGAGGGTTATATATGTAACTGAGATGTTCTATGAGGACGTTAAGAGCAATATAAAATGACGTGAATACACCAGTACTTCTTGTGTCCATTGGATGTATCCTTTGCTAACTCCCCTGAAATTCTTAGTTCAATAAAATGAAAACTGTCATCATTTACTTATCCTCATATCCTTCTAAACCAACGACACTTTCGTTCATCTTTGACGAAGATTTTTTAAAGAAACCTGAGATATTTCTGTTCCCTCATTGTAAGTCCATTTAAAAAAAAAAAAAAAAAATCATAAAGCCATCATAAAATAAATCCATATGAATCGAAGAGTTTGATCCAAGTCCGTAGAGTCACGGTCACCTTATATGACGAACAGATTTCATTTAAGCTATTATTCCCCTTTATAATTGATCATCATGGAGCTTATCAAATATGGTTATATAACGGAATGTAGTAATATAACAAAAGCTCAAACATGCTTGCTTGACCAACTAAACATTCCTTTAACATTTGGACCTTTTCTGCAGAAGAGAAATGAATAATGTTCTTTCATTTTCTCAAATCATTATGTTTACTACATCAGTAAAGCTTACTTATTTTACTGTAATAGATATTTAAAAACAAACAAACAAAGAAAAAAAAACTTTTTTTTTGATCAAACTACAAACTAACAAACACCTGTGTAGTTACATTAACTTACCGACTTGTCCTTGGATATCTTCTTGAAGACTATATGTTTTGGGCTCATTGTTGTTTAGAAACTTGAACACAATAAAAAAGTAATAGATTAATGCTTAAATGAATGTAAAATCATTATGTCAATATAAACCCAACTGCAACAATCCTTGCATGTTAGTCACTGGCTTATATTACATAAAAAGTCCTAAGCTATACTTTACAATAATATTCTTCATATATCATCTAGTAAACCTGCAGTCTTAATCAAGGCTTTTCAATATACACAACAGTAACATAAAATCAAAATCACTCATTGTTATACCACCATGTCCCAAATAACACCCACCAGTGAGTACTTTAAATTCTACATCCATTGTGAATTTCATACCTGGTAGTGATGATTTCGACTAATTTGTGAAGTCTGAAGCTTGAGGATAGAGAGAGCAATAGGGAGGAGCTGGTATTTGTACCCAGGATGTGTATTGCCCAACTAATCAGGTTAGCAAGGGTTATAGCTAAAATCCCTTCACCTATTCCCCAGCTTCCCAAATAGACAGACAGATACAGACATACCTAACCATGCTTCCTGCATGTGCTATACGTGCCTGAGCGGATTGGTTTGTTTCCTTAGGTCAGCACTGGGGGAGATTACTATGTACTGACACTCTGGACATGAGGAGCAATACTTTTGTCAGGATCAAGTCACGTGCTGAAAACTGTGGTCTCTGTAGTGGGGTTTGTGAATAAACAAATCATTTTAACTGAAGATTCCAGATAAATAGACATACCGGTAGAAATTTACAGGGTGAGAAATGTGCAAAATCAGAGTCAAAATAGAATTGAGTTAATAAAACAATAAAACATTGTAACTGGAGAACAAATAAAAAATCAGTGTAACGGGCAGGGATGTTTATCATTAAAAGAAATAAAACTCATGTTATATAGCATGAATACATGCATCTGTTAATACATGCATAGAGATTTAATCAAAGGAGAAGACACTCAGACGTATTAATCATTGATAGTGCCTCAGTTATAATCCCACACTGTCAGTGTCAGCAATGTAAGACCCCAGGAAGATGAGGGAGATTATCACCATGAAAGACATGAAGTAATTGTTATCTCACTTGGGATTACTTCCAGCCATAGTCATTGTGCACATAAGCTTATGAGACCAAGCACAGATTGAAGCAAATAATCTGAGTATGAAATTTAAATACATTTGAATGTTTATTCATAAAGTTTACAAAAAGGTGACTTCCTTTAACATTACATAATTCTCATGCTAATTTAGTTCTAAATATTAAAAGACAAAAAATAAAAATAAATAAAAAAAAAAAATAAATAAATAACCTGATCCCAGTTTGTGGTCCTTTGATTCTATTTTTGCTTCCATTTGATGTAACGGAAATCAGTATACTAGCTCATTAAATGTGTAACAGTATTTGTTTATTCATTCATTCATTGACTGATTTTTGTTTTTTCGTCACAGAATATGTAACATTTGAATGTTTATAAATATGGAAAACCAGGAACAAAGACAGGGGTCTTTTTAATATTTGTTTAATGGCATCTTTTTATAACTTAAGGCGAGTATCACTGATACCAATACTATTGATGTCTCTAGGAAATTGATCAATTGATTTTCCCCAGTATTTAACCATTCACTATAGCCATTCAACATTACAGCATAACTAAGAGCTATCAATTTTAACATTTATTAGACTTAAAACAACAACAACAACAACAACAAAATGCACTATAATAAATGCTCTTCAGCATGTAGACAATATATACATAAATTGAAAAAAGTTATCAAACACTAAATTCTAAATTAAATATAGATGTATCTACCCCCCCCCCCCCCCCCCCCCCTTTTTCTTTAATACCAGACATCACAGAACCTGGCTTATTTGGCTGCTATTACTTTAAGAGCTGAATGTGACATGGATCTAACATGCATGCTTGTAGTTTCATTTGTGCTTTATAATGAAATGATACAGGCTACAGCGCGTGCCGCGATATATAATTTTATATATTTTATTTTATGCCACAGCCACATCACCCTGCAGCCCAAGACTGGTTACCCACTGAAGCTAAGCAGAGCTGAACCTGGTCAGTACCTGGATGAGAGACCTCCTGGATAGGGTGGCCATACGTGCTATTTTTACAGGACACATGCTGGGGCCTCATGTATCAACGCTGCGTACGCACAAAAACTTTGCTTACGCCAGTTTTCACGCTTACGGTCAGATTTACTAACAGTTAAATTAACGTGAGAATGTGCGTTTCTCCATGCCAACTTCATGTCTGGCGTACGTACATTTCTCATGTTTTTTGTCCGTTGGTGACTCTTAAAGGCAATGAAGTGAAGTTGCAAACATTAGACTAAGAAGTATTTTACAAGGCTATCGCAACACCACCTGAGAGAAACATTGCTATTAATTTGTAATTGATAAAATAGGCTAATTGACTTACTATTGTCACACGAGCCTTATGGGAATGTTCTCAATTATGCAATTAAGTTAGAACATATAAAAGCATGTGCAAATTTATACAACTCTTCGTCTATGGCAATGACACCATTGGCCTTATTAGAGGACATTGCCAATGGCAGAATCCGAAGAGAAAGACTTTTTAAGGACCAAAGTGATTTTCTGGACCACAATGATGATACGATACAGTTGACCAGCCAAACATTAAAACACAATTTGCAGCGATAGCCGGTTTTCCTAATGTAATCGGAGCGACTGACTGCACACACTGCAGTCAATGCACAGACTGCATCTGAAGAAGAATTTGCATATGTGAATCGGAAACATTTCCATTCAATAAATGTGCAAACAATATGTGGTGCACAAATGCACCTAACAAATATTGTGGCAAGGTGGCCTGGCTGAAAAACATGATTTATACATCCCTACAAACAGCATTTTTGGGATGAGGCTCCAAGTTGGCAGGGTGCGCGATGGGTGGCTTCTTGGTGAGTGACACATTTAAAGTTATGGTTGGTTAGTTAGTTAGTTACTTAGTTACTTACTTAGTTACTTACTTAGTTACTTACTTACTTGTTTGTGCATATAATCATTGCACTGAAGACGTGGTTGTTAACTCCCCTCACCAACCCACAAACTGACCGAGTGCACAGATGCAATGATACCCATTCTCGCACTCGGTCAGTTCAGTGGGTGATTGGGCAGCTGAAATGTCGGTGGCGCTGTCTTGATAGGACTGGGGGGATGCTGCTATACCACCCTAACAAGGTTTGTCGCATCGTGCTGGCACTGTGGTGTGCTGCACAATGTCACGCACAGGCACGGCATAACACTCGGTGAGGTGGTGGCACCGGCGCCAGATGACCCCGACCCAGAACCAGTGTATGTGCAGCCCAACCAACAAGCCATTCAGGCCCGTCAACGTGTGATTGCGGCAATATAAATAAAATATAAATGGTAATCAGAGACGAAGTTCATTTTTTGACCAATTCCTTTAATGAGTGGCTTATGTCTCTGAGTGACACTTTGTCGGTGCGCAGCAGTTCTCCGCTTAACTTCCACCTTTATATCTATACATCTATATAGCTATTTCTATATATTTATTAAGTTCATTTACAGTGCGAGTTTAAGATCCCACCCAACTCTCCCACTCATTTCTTTTTCTTTTGTTATTAATTCTGGAGGACAAAGTTCCAAATAAAATATTCTTTCTAGTTTCTACCTCGGATAGTAGCACCTCCAATTCACTTTCGGTAAAGTTTCGCTTCTTGCTGCTTGCTTTTGCCATTTTCTCGCTGCTTGCTTTTGGCAAAGTGGACTCATTACCATATTAAAATTTATTGATTTGGGGGAGGAGACCGGTTGGGGTTTTGTGCTTGTGCATGTGCACTCAATTTCACGTTAATTGGGATGTACAAAGACAATATGCGTGGGATCCTGCGTACGTAGAGTTCCATACATCTGATTTTTTTTGTGCGTACGCAGAATTACAGCTTTGTCCATACGCTATGTTTTAGTATGAATTCAACGCAAGTCTTTGTACATGAGGCCCCTGGACAGGATTTCTATACTTAGCTTTGTTTCCTGTTTTCATACTTTCTGAAGGTGATGATCGAAAAGTAGTTTGACCAATAGCATGCAGGCATTATACATAATCAACCAATAGTGACAGTGAGAAGGTGGGAATTACAGAGAATGGTCAAAGCTATACAAATACGCATACATATATTATATGTGTTTGTCTTTCATTCATTCAACTTGAAGTGTGCTGAGCAGACTGATCATTGTATGACATCAACGTACTGTGAGAGCGATTCGAAAGCACAAGGAGCCGTCTGCTCTCTATAGACCTCACAGATGTCATACAACAATCAGTCTGCACAGATTGTTGCACAGAACATCCAAACCCTAGATATTTTAGGCAGTATAGAAATCCTGGCCAGTATGTGTCCCATAAAAATGGCATGTATGGTCCTGGGAAAACTAGGTTGCTGCTGGAAGAGGTACTAGTGAGACCAGCAGGGGGTGCTCACCCTGTGGTATGTGTGGGTCCTAATGCCTCAGTATAGTGATGGGGACACTATACTGTAAAAAGCACCGTCCTTCAGATGAGATGGTAAACTGAAGTCCTGACTCTCTGTGGTCATTAAAAATTCCTACGGCACTTCTCGTAAAGAGTAGGGGTATAACCCCGGTATTCTGGCCAAATCCCCCCCCCCCCCCCCCCCCCCAATGTTCATGTTTAGTATATTATATATAATGCCTATAGAAAATCATCATTCCCCTTTAAAAAAAGAACTGTGACTTGGCCACTCAAGGAGATTCACCTTCTTATCCTTAAGCCATTTTTTTTTCAGTCTGCTTAGGGTCATTGTCATGTTGGAAGGTTAAAGAGCTGGCTGTCTGGTGCAGTTATAACCTGAAGCTGAACACGCTCAAAGCAGTGGAGATGATAGTGGACTTCTTGGGAAACCCCTCTGCACTCATGAACAGCACTGTGGCTCGAGTAGAGACATTCAGATTCCTAAGCACCACTAAATCTCAGGACCTGAAGTGGGAGTTCCACATAAACTTCACTGTATGGTGACCATACATGCCATTTTTACAGGGCACGTCCACGCCATGATTTCTATATTGTCTAAAATATCTAGGATTTGCCTGTTTGCGCTGTGCAGACCAATTGTTGATCGTTCTTGGTAGATCCCACCTTCTCACGCACCATGATTGGTTGATTATGTACAACGCCTGCACGCTATTGGTCAAACTACTTTTCGAACATTACCTTCAAAAAGTACGAAAACAAGAAGCAAAGCTAAATAAAGAAATCTTGGCCAGGACGTGTCCCATCAAAACAGCATGTATGCCCACCCTATTGTCAAGAAGGCCCAGCATAGTCTGTACTTCCTTTGCCAGCTGAGGAAGTTCAGCCTGCCACAGGAGCTGCTCACGCAGTTGTACTCTGCAGTCAATGATTTCGTCCTATGCACTTCTATAACTGTCTGGTTCAGCTCAGCTACCAAAAACTCAGAAGACTACAGCAGATATGGACAGCTGAGTAAATCACTGGTACAACCCTCCCTACTCTCCAAGAACTGCACTCATCCAGAGTGAGCAAATACTGCATAGCTGAGCTAGAATTTCAACAAGACAATTTATCATAAATAATTTAATATGAAAAAAATACTTCCAGATAATATTTTATTAAATTTGCTTTGGCTTTAGTACAGTGGAAATTTAAATTTTTTAAATTTAAATTTAAAAGTCTATTATTTAATTAAAAAATAATTTTCTTCTCACACAGTATAAGTATAAACATTTTAGCTGGGTTTATAATTTAGGAATAAGGGAAATATCTCCTGCACAATAAATATCTGACTAAGTGTGCCTTCTCAATGCCCCGTCTCCCAGGCCGGCCTCTTTGGCGACAGTGTCGAGGACTATTCCCAGCAGTTCTCGGCAGTCCAGAGGTAGATGGAGGCTATTAAAGTAGAAGTCCACTTCCAGAACCTCAGATGTGCTTCTTCTTTAAGCACATCTTGCCCTGGGGGGACATTGCCAGTTCCAAGCCGCCGAGGGATTAGTTCAAGGAACGAAAATGTAAACCAGAAACAAATGAAATTTTGACAGGAACAGAACCAGAAACAGAAACAAAATCAAACTGTATAGTTCCGAACAGAATTGAAAATTTGAAATGGCCATTAACCAGTTAATAATGTTATTTTTTTGTTCCATTTAATATTTAAATTTTGATGTTAACCAATCACAAATTCAAGTAGTACGGCCTATGCAAACGTGAGCTGACGCATCCAACGAGTGAAATGCCCGCACTCAGCTGTGAGCTCAACAGTTGCAATCGCAATGCAGCCGTGTTAGAGTTTATCTGAGGATAGTGTAAGATGGATTCAACAGATCACATGCACTTGCAGTGCTTCTGTGAATGGAGAAAACAGAATAAAATATAGGCTTACGTAAAAAGGAATATATAGGCTTATATAACATATTTGACTTAAATCATTGACAGATTAAATCATTAACAGCCGGGCCTGTTACATATGAGACTGCTCCAGCACTGGTTACAAGACCAGTAGGTGTGCAACGGATCACGGTTGATACGTGATCTGTACGGATCACAACCCACGGTTTGGAACGCACATGACCCGCGGATTAACAAATTTTTAAAACTATTAGGTTAATACTATTTTTTTTTAACGACCGCAGATAAAACAGTGCTTTTCTGCTGATATTGCTTAAATAATAAATAATTAATTACACAGAGAAGTCATGTTTACGTCAGCGGAACATGTGAATAAGTCAACAACAATGGCTAGCAGCAGAACAGAAGAACTCGAAAAGCCTCCCGCGTCATTCAAATCGTATGTATGGGAGCATTTTGGCTTTCCTGTGAAATATAGTGATGACAGAAGAAGGGTGGTGGACACAACAGTTACAGTGTGTAGAAACTGTGGCATAAGAAGGCCGTATGAAAGTGGCCATACATTGAGTATGGCCAAGCATTTGAAGCGACATCAGCCCGGTGTGCCGACAGGATGCAAACCGCAGCAACCACAGCAACAGCTGCTCACCACTGCATTTAAGCAGCCCTTCGCCCCAGAATCAGAGTGAGCTACTACCAAATCTATCGGGATGTTTATTGCGGCAGACATGAGGCCATACTCTGTTGTTGAAAACAAGGGATTTAAAAACCTCCTAAAAGTGCTTGAGCCACGACACGAAATACCCTCGTGCACCCATTTCAGCATGAAGGTCATGCCTAAACTACGAACAGGAAAAAAGCAAAATCGTCGCAGACTTATCAGATGCATCCTCTATTGCGATCACCACAGATGGGTGGACATCAAGGGCTACCCAAAGCTATGTGACTGCCCACTACATCACAGCGGGATGGGAGATGCGAAGTCCGGTGCTACAGACACGCACCCTCTATGAGAGTCACAAAAGCACAAATATAGCGCAGGTCCTGATAGAAGCAGTAGCTGAGAGGAAGTTAAAGAGACACAATGCATGTAGCAATATCCCAGTCACCACAGATAATGCCAGAAACCAAGTAAATGCAGTGACAGAAGCTGGACTGGGGCCACAGATATCTAGCTTTGCGCATATGATCAATTTAGCATGGCAAAGTGGAATCTCAGTAAACCAGATGGACCGCCTTCTTGGGAGGATCAGGAAGGTGGTTTCCTTCTTCCACAGAAATACAACAGCAGCTCATGTGCTTAAAACAAAGCAAGAAATGCTACAGCTACCAGCCCACAAGCTCATACACCACGTCACTACAAGATGGAATTCCACATATGACATGTTGGAGCGCTATCTTGAGCAGCAGGCAGCAGTATACTCTGCACTAACAGAAAAGACACTGAAAAAAAATATCAGAGACATTGTCACCTTGTCTGATGATGATGTGAAAGTGGCAGAGGAGGTCCTCCAGCTGCTCAAACCTCTCAAAACAGTCACAACCTTGGTGAGCACTGAAAATGCACCATCTGTGTCCATGATCCTACCTCTGAAAAACAGGATTCTACAATCCATGTGTGCAAATGAGGAAGACAGCAGCATTACCAGAGATGTTAAGGCTGCCATAAGAGGGGACCTGATTTCCAGATACACCAACCCCACTGAAATAGAAGATTATCTTCACAGATCTACTGCACTTGATCCAAGGTTCAAGTCCCTGACTCACATAGAACCAGCCCTACGCGAGAAGACATACATTGATCTGAAGAAGTACATACATACTGAAGAAGTAAAAATAATTTAAAAATAAAGATTATTCATATTATTTAATATTAATATAATTAAGATATCAAATATTTTTAATTATTATTTATGTGAATAATTTATCTTAATTTTGAATATTACTGGCATATGTTATTGATTGCCTATGAAATATATGACAAGAAATATAGTTAAATAACTATGAGTAATTTTTTCTGCAGGGTCAAGCCACAGAGCCAACACCCACTGGAGCAGACACAGAGCCAAATGCATCTCCTCCACAAAAGAAGTCTGCCATGGAAGAGCTTTTTGGGGATACCTTTGTGAAGGAGTCAGACACAGACAAAACTTTTTCCAACACAATCAAAGAGGAGGTGGCGTCGTATAGGGCAGCAAGCAATGTGCCAGTGGATGGTGGTAATCCACTGGCATGGTGGAAACACAATGAGTGTAAATACCCTCACATTGCAAAGATGGCAAGACACTACCTTGCTGTGCCTGGCACTTCAGTTCCTAGTGAGAGGGTATTCTCCACGGCAGGTGACATAGTGACTGCTAAGAGGTCTACTCTCTCCCCAGAGATCTCATCTTTTTGAAAAAAAAAAAAAAAAAAAAAAAATTGTCATTATAAGGTTTGGTCTGTTTTCAGGTACCAGTTTGTTTTTCAGTTGTTGCACTGAAGTATTGAAGTATTGGACATTTTATTTCAAAATTTTATTTATTCAGCTGGTTATTTCTTAATTTTATTTTTGTATTTTATTTTATTTAAGTTATTTTTGATAAAACCAAAAGTTCCTTGCCATACTGTTCTTGTAATAAATGGAAAGCAAATTACATTTGACTCCTCCCCTTTTTTGCTGATCCGAAAAATGGTCCGATCCGTGACTCAAAAACCGTGAGCGATCCGAACCGTGAGTTTTGTAATCCGTCGGACCACTAATGGCCAGATCCTGAGATGGGCATGGTGCTGTGGCACTCTCCGGGTCGGCGTTACCCTGGTCTGTTGTCACCTCTTTAGCCCTTGGTCAGACCCTGCATTTTTACAGGCAGGAGTGCCCTTAGAACAGGTGCAGAGGCATGTTGTTGTTACCACACATGCTTCCAAAATGGGCTGGGGCGCTGTATGCAACAGGTTGCCCCCCGATGCTAACCTCTGGCTTCCTCCAGTGCCTTGCAGTCCTAGACTTGACAGAGAAGTCTTCTACTGCGTCTGGTTGGAGTTATACCATCTATCGTCCCTTGACCGGACCTGTCACTTGATATCTCGGATTTGTCCTACGGTTGTTCTGTTCACTGTGTTTCCCTTAGGCTTGTCTTTCGTCTATATATCTAAGTTACCACATGACTCTTTTACATTTAGTCATTGTACCTTCCGCCCCCAACGGTTGCTGAAGGTTATCTACGAGAATAAAGAACTATTTTCGCACTTAATGCCTGGATGCTTCATGACTCGTCAGCATAAACCCGAATGAGTGGATGCACACCACCAACTTATTAACCCGTATGTACGGGGAGTGGCTTGGCATGCAAATTCCACTCGCCAATCTCATTGGCCTTTTCTTGTAATGCTCAGAGGTGATTGGGGCTCCCAAATGGGGCCCCTAACGTCAGTTAATATTGACATAACATCTCCGTTCCCTCCTTCAGGGAACGAGGGTTACATACGTTACATACGTGTAACCGAGATGTTCCCTTATCTCAAGGAACTGAGGTTATGTTAGTAACCGGAGCGTTTTTAAGCAGCAAATCAAAATGTAATGAACCCTGTATCTGCATATCAAAGATTATTTATCAAAAATCATTATAATATCCAGTGTTATGACTGGCAGTAACAATCTATGGCTCATGTTAATAATGGGTGCTTTAAATATATTGCTAATTGAAGCTTCAAACACTTGTAAATCTTTTGTTTCAAATCATTGCTTTAGAGTGTTCATCAAACTAGCATGATTACAGCAAACAAGACTTTTTTCTTTCTTTCTTTTATTTTATTTTTTTTCTTACTGTTTCAAAGTGTTTTACAATTTCAGTGGAGTGCCACTAGGGGTACTGAGGTGGTGAACCAATGAATCAGTCTCTAATATGGTTTTAATTGAACTTGGGTCAGTTTTATAATTTAGGTAAAGTTTTAACGATAAATACTGACAAGCCAAGAACCATAGTGTTTTCATAGTGTTAAAAATCTAAATAACTTTAAATATAAAGAACCTTTTGTTGAACGGAAAGGTCCCATAGATTTTCATACAACCAAGGATACCAATACCAATAAGAAATAAAGAACCTTTATTTTTAAGATAAAAAAGAAAAACATTTTGCAATAGGTTCATTTTATTCAGAGTTTTGAAAAGCTCCATTTCTCCCATCATTGGCTGATATGGTTATCATTTAAGAAAAGCCTGAAATTCTCAAAAAATTAAGCAGAAAGAATAAAAAGTTTGTAGGATGTTGTTAGCCCTAGTATCTTATATTACTGATGCTTTAAACCAATGGTCTCAGTTCATGCCCATTTGACCTTCAAACTTGTTTTACCTTTCTTTTATTTCTTTTTAGACCACCATTCAGATTTAACATTTTTGAATTTTTAAACAACAGAACTTTAAAAATTTCTGGATTTGAGGTGTAATAAAAGCATTTCATTTGATAATAGTTAACACGTAATTACTGCCCCTCCTCCTGTTTGACATAGTTTCATATAGTTTCATAAAACACATGCAACTGTAATTTTCAAACAGGTCTTACAGGTTCATTCCTGTGAGCATAAGGTATCTTGCCCAACGAGTTACCCTGTTCTTTGCACCTTTCTCATTTGTCTGAAGTTTTTCATTTAGTACATAGTTATGTTTACAGGTTTAGAAAACATGAAGACACATCCATTCACTGAGACTCTTCTTTTTCACATCAGCATGATTTTCAGAGGTTGTTTTATTTGAAAAAAAGGAGAGTGGGAAAACCCTGGATTCTTTTGGGGTTTGCCAAAGAGGAGTGGAGTCCAGGGCTTGACCAGGGCTGGTGTTCACAGAGACAGCAGAAGAAGAGGTTATGAGCAGTGGTTTGATTAATAGTCTGTTTCCTCTGCTTCTGTTTTTCACCATTAACTGTAAGTACAACCTCTCAGCCTGTGAATTACAATAGTGGGGTATGTGATACAGTGATCCTTTTTTTCTTATTTGCATACTCTTAACCTAATGTCATTATTTTGGGAGATTATCTTTTTTACTAAATGTATGACAAACATTGGTCATGAATTTCAGATTCAAGTTCACTATCCACACCTCTCAACGTCTCAATGCATTCTGTTAACATGAAGCACATACTGAAATGGAGCCTCTTGCAAGCATCCTGTTCCACTGTCAACTACTCCGTGCAATTTCAAGGGTAAGCACATTGTTGTTGTTGTTTTTTTTTTTTTTTTTTTTCTCATTAATCAGTTCAACAGTGATACTGTTGATACAGAAGTACTGTCATTTATCAGTTTATGTTCTAGTTTTTAGACTGCTATATACAGTTTGAGCAAGATGATGTTTGCACTTTGTTGATGTTATCAAAAAACAAAACAAAACAAAACAAACAGTCCTATTCTACAGGCAGAACAAGTATTCTTAAGCATTTAGTCTCCGCCCATCACTTCAAGCAAAAACATGTTAGGAGAATCAAGTATCAAGTAGTCATTGCAAAAACACTTTGTCTGCCAAATAACTAAATGAATAAACGTAAAATAATGTATTAATATGAATTTAAATAATTTATTTTCATTTACTTAATTGAAAAATATTGTAATGCAACTTTTCTTTTTTTTTTTTTTTTTTTTTACAATTATTATGTTAATCATGACTTGAGTCTGATAAAATTAATATTACTCATCTCCGATTCACAATGTAGGGAGTATGAGTTACATAACCTTAACGGAACATGGGTGGATGCATATGACTGCCAAGAGATAAGTGAAAACAGGTGTGACCTCACCCATGACCTGGCCTCCAACTCTGACTACAATATTCGTATAAAGACAAACTGTGATGGTCAGAAATCATGGACAAATCTGCCAGCGACCTTCAACAGGAGAGACAGTTGAGCATTATTCACATTTTTTACTAAAACAAAGATGTCTGAAATAGCTCAACTGGGTCACATTCTTTTTTTCTTCTTCTCTTGTATAGCAGTGTTACTGGTCCCAAAAATGACAGTAAATGTGGAGGGGGATCCCATCCAGGTGGGCTTCAGTACAACTCTTTCTGATATGACTGTAAACCTTGAAGTGTGGAAGGAGGGGGACGAACAGAATGTGAGAATCTTTTCATTTTTTAACCATTATGTAATGTAGCATGTCTGATAGCTCTGCTAATAAATGCCTGAGGACCTTAGTAAGGGTAGACGGCTTATTTCTTTTAACACAATGTAAAGAAAAGAAGAAGAAGAAGAAAAAAATGAGGCTGTGAGTGAGATGTATAGTCTGTTCAGAGGCTTGTACAAAAGTTAGCAGAGCTTCTTCTGTTAAGAGAGGAGATTACAGCCTCAATGCCTGTATCATTTGAGAAAGCGTAATGATAAAGTGATTCACCTTATAAATTTTATTACAGTAAGCCTTTGTGGATTGTAGACCCTTAATATATCCAAGCTGTCACAAAATAATCTGTGACTTCTCTTATAAAACAGAATTATAACAATATTAATCGTAGTAAACTCTACACATTATTTGCTCCAAAAAGATTTATTGCAAAACATGTCAAAGATTAGCAGGCAAGCAGTCAGTTCGTTAAGTAATAAGCTATTTCCTCAGAACAGCGTATTAAATATATTGAAGCATTCACGTTCAAGAATGGCCTCTTGTCTCTTTGTCAGCATACCAGTGCTTTGTTTTGCTGACCCTGGAAGCTCCCCTTATACTCTCCAGGTTTTAAATTTTATTGTCCAAGCAGTTTCATGGTAGCTGACATTTAGTCCAACAGCAATGGGATTTTTCATTGTTTGTGTCACTCTGTTTGTTGTGTTTTGGTTTTCTATTCTATTCTGACTGCCAGATTGTGCAGTAGTGGTGTGGATTTTTCAGCGTTTCTTTCTGCAGGTTACATCACAAGCTTGGCAGTAACAAGCGATTATTGTTACGAGTGAGTCACTGAATCATTCATTTAACAGTTTACTCAGGGCAGGCTACTCAATATTAACCCAGTAAATGAATTCTATAGCCCCTAAATTACCAGCAGGATCACAACTCATTGTACGGAATTTTCCACGTAATAATAATAATAATAATAATAATAATAATAATAATAATAATAATAATAATAATAATAATAATAATAAAACACATGCAATTTTTTGTTTGAAGGTTTCAACAAATTGTTCCATAAAAAAGTAATGTAATGTAACTAATGTAATTATGGCTTGTGAAAAGTGCAACCTATTGAACAGAATGTATATCTCTATCACTCATAGCCTTGTTTTCGTTTGTGTAAAAAAAAAAATTGTTGTCTGTCCAAACTAAGGCTTGCTCTGACATGATGGATATCTTTGCAGGCCTTAATTCATGTGGTCAGAGCTTATCCTTATCACTTTTCCATTGCTGCCCATCGAGGGAAAGAGAAGATGTGCTTCAAGGCAGAAGCACTAGTAGAAGCCATTAACAAGAGCTGCAGCATTGACACACAGTGTGTCATCATTTCTAGTGAGTGATCACTGCAGGGTGTGATCGTTTGATAACTGTGAAGAGAATAGACAAGATTAATAATACAATAAAATATAATTCTAAGCTTGTTCATATTAACATGTGATTTCCTTCCTAGATCAGACATCTGACTTTATGAGACCAGTGATGGTAAGCATCGCTGTAGTGGTAGCGCTTACCGTGGCTTTTATTCTGGGATGGTTAGCAACACATTTTGGTCCACAGATCAAACAGACCATTTACCACAGGGAGACCATTCCCAATATACTGGTAACTGTGTGTTTAACTTCATGATCATTTATTATCCAGACATCTGAATGAACTTATCTTGATTTCTTTTAGAAACTAATTTATTTTGCACAGCTGCCACCCAAGCTCATTGGAAATGTATGCTTGTGGCAACATTTCTGCAAAATGATATTATTTTACTTCTTGGACATCTTGTGTCTTATGGAAGTGATACCCAAGCAAAAAGTAATAAAAGTTGTTGCTGTTTTACTGCCTCTAGTGTTAATTTCAACTGGAAACCGCAGTAAATTCTATGCATAGCTACGTTTTCAGAGTTATGCAAAAATGTAGGTACAGGTTACATGTTTTTCCAATGAGCAATAGGTTGCATCTATCTGACCTGCTTAAAAAAAAAAAAAAAAAAAAAAAAACAAGCAAAGAAAACACCCCATAATACAATTTCTAGATGTGATGACTTTCAGTATTTGGAAGAATGACCACTTGATCTTTGTTTTTCCAGCTTGATGACTGGCCCACCAGAACACCCATCCTTTGTACTGATGTTTCACTGGAGCCCACAGTCCAACTTTTACTGCTCATCCCAGTGGAGCATCAGTGCACAGCAGTGGATTTTGGAGTTTGAATGGATGGTGAAATGGTGAAGTGGGGTGAAATGCAGGACATGAGCTGAAAAATCAAACTAAACTAAGTAATTAGGGGTGAAACCGTATAAATGACAGTTCGGTACTACATACCTCAGTTTTAAAGTCACAATTTGGTATGTTTTCAGTATTTCTTCTTTTCTTTCTTTTTTTTTTTAACTAAATAGCAGTTACTGAAATTTTGCTCTTTCTTTAAAGGGCACTTATGCAAAATCCACTTTTAGAAGGTTTTTGGACAGAAATTAGTGTTGGAATTGTGTGTACACAGCCATTTAGAATAATAAAAATGCATTGTCTTTTTTAAAAAAAAATCTTACTAAAATCAAACCAGGCTCAAAAACAAGCACTTTGGAGCCTGTTCGCAAAATGATGTCATATTTCGTTAGCCCTGTCCACCGCTATTGACTGACAGGCACGTATTACCATATCCTCAACCATTTTGTCTACGTTCGATGGGCTGTGTTGAAAGCAGTGTCCCGTCAGGAACACCCTTGCTCTGTTTCATGATCATCAAACATTCAAGGATGTTAGTGTTTCTGCTGTAATGTCTATTGAGGATTTTTGGGAGTTTTACAAAATTTTCTGTAAGTCTATGCACAACTATGATTTGGTTTTACAAATGTTTGTTTTATGTTTTATTTATATATCTTTTTGTAAAGTTAACTGATATTTTTCTATATAAAAATAAAGGAAAGTAATTACATTATGCACGTTTTCATGCATCACCTGACAAATATAACAAAAACAGTAAGATACAGAGTTTATCTTGTTCATTGACTATTTATACATTTATTGGATTTAACTAGGAAAACGTGAAGCTAAGTTTTGTAAGATCATCTAACAGGCTACTGCAGTTATATTCTATTCATTGGCACTCAGGTGTGTTTACATGGAGCATTGTAATGGTTTTAGAAGTCCAATCCAAATGAAAATGCTCCATATAAACACCTCAATTGGAATAAAAATGCTCAAACCTAATGAAATTTTCGGTTTGAGAGGGGTGGGATAAAAACCTTTCTATAAACCGAACAAAGTTAAAATTCTGCCATGTAAACGTGTTTAACAGATTACTTTGCATCTAAGTCAAGCAGGATGGTGGGCATTCACGGCCGTGCCCCCGTCCATGCCACCGTTAAAATGGCGTGCATAAGAAAGCGGCTGCTCGCTTTTGCGATTCACGCGATCACAGATTGCACGCTTTGATTCATTGTTTAAATACTGGTCCTCTCACGCTTGCTCATGCTGCTTCTCCTCTCTGGAGATGGGCGGGAAGTTGCAGCTCATTTTCATGTAAGCGAACACACCCCTGAAACAGCACTTTTTAGACCCACCCCAAAAATGACACTTTTCAACACGTTATAATAAACGATTTGTATTGTATTTGAATCTGAAACTTCACAGGCACATTCAGGAAAGCCATAAGATTAATATTACATCTTGTTAAAAGGGGCATAATAGGTGCCCTTTAAATAAATTTAATTACAAATTAAATAATTTTATAATTAGAAAACTATACAAGGAGCCATATTGTTTGCATATTATTCTATTATTAAAGTTTACAATTAACAACAAAGGCCAATCTATTAAACTCAATTTTTATATTTTTAGATTTAAAAAAAACAACACTCAAAAAACAAACAAACAAACAAACAAACAAACAAAAAAACATGTAAATTGCACATAAGGCATTGTCTGTGTTTTGTGTATGTTTAAATATTTTAAGTGTATTATCTTAGTATTGGTATACAACACATTTATTTTTATTTATTTTTTTTAACCACATCATAGCTATTGTAAGTTATAGCTCTTTTTACAAGAATAATTCTTAAAGTAAAATGGGATACTATGTTGAAGCTATTTAACAGAGAGAAATGGCCACAGATATCTGCCAAGTCAAAAAGAGATCATGCAATAAGTGAAAAAAATATATATATTGTCCAGTAAAATTTGACTGCTATATTCTTCTGAGGTAGGAATGGAAAGCTTTTCATGCAAGTCCATCCAACAATTTTCTCTAATAAATATTCATGTTTTAAACCTCTTCTAAAAAGATAAGACAGTCATGTTCTATTGGACACAGATGTCCTTGGCCTGTATTTGACCTTATACTTATCAGATTATCTAAATGCATGTTTAAGAATGTTCCAAAGAGCATGTTGATACAGGATGGTGGAGGGAGAGAAAGGGGGAGAAACATGACACACAATGGCTCTTATGTGAAGTGCATCTACTGCCCATTGTGCCATGCACTTCTGATAATCTTTAATTTGCTAAATGAACGTCCTTTTCTGAAATAAGAGGGTCCAGTGACCTTGATATAGCTGAACAATCCTAAACTTCACCACCACCTCCACCTGGTCGGGGTCTGCTGGGTGACATTTTCCTTAGTTCATGCCAGATTTTTACCAGTGGCTCACGCTTCATCCAGATTATTTCACTGCCATATACAGTGTACCACCTGGAAAAAGGGGAGAAAAGAAAAGAAAAAATAAAAGGAGAGAGACAACCTAACACATTCCAAATGCTTAAAGACCCCATAAAATTAAGGATATCAGATTGATGCCATGCTATAACAAACACACTTATGCCCTCAAGAAAGCAGCCCAGAAAATTAAGCACAGTTGGAAGTAAACAAAATTATAGCCATTTTGACATTTTATGAAAAGACTTAGTATTTTTACCTACAGAAAGGCCTTAAAAACTGCTAGATCTGCTTTCTTTGTTTTTGTAAAACTTTGTGTTTTGTAAACTTTTTCCATCTGCTCTGGAATGTCAAATGCGGAAATGTTAATTCATGCATTTATGACATCAAGGCTACGTAAATGTAATGCATTACTAGGCTTAATAATCAAACTAAACATTTCCTGTTTAGCTCTATGAAGCTGCTTGGACAATTTGTATTGTATAAAGCATTATAGAAATAAACGTGACTTGACCTAAAACTAAATGGGTCATCATAATCAATTTTGGTCTGTTTTCCCAGCTTAAAGTGAACACTGTCAACATTTATGAGTATACTAGCATATAGAAGACCTCAAATCTAAAACACATGTACTAGAAGCCACAAAACTCCAAAACCTGTTCAAATGGTATAGAGAACAATGAGACACTCACACTCCAAACAGAGCCCCTCCAAGATGAGCCGCATGATCAAAAAATCTCCAGCCCAAAAGAAGACCAGCTGTATCCAAAGCAACAAGAGCTTTCAAAGCCTACAACACATAAAACAACATTATTTCCAGAATATTATAACACTGTATGCCTATTATCACTGGGTGTACTGCTGTTGATGGTTGGCAACATTGCTCAATAAAGCTGGAACTGTAGTGTTTTTCACATTAAAAATAAAGAAAATTACTGTAATATTAACCCTTTAACTGTCACTCCCTATCTTGGACATAGACATGAAAATGCACTATCCAGAGTTACATTTTTATAATTCATGAATGAAAACATTTTGTAATATGATGTACAATTTCCATGGTAATGCAATGTCTGATTTTAAAATGGTTTTCAAAGGATGAATTTTGAGATTTTAAGTTTTCAGGTGATATATAATTTCTTAAGATTTCTATTACGTGATAGGTAAAAAGGCAACAAAGAAAGTCTTTTTGTGACAAAGGTCAGAACTCCTGTTATGATGTAGATTTTTGAGGTGTACTCTTGTCATAAATTAATCTATTACTTTTCCTACATAGTTTGTAACACAAAAGAGTGGTAAAATATCTATTTAGAAGTCTTAGACCTTTCCAATGATGTATAGTTTGTCATGATTAGATAAGGATTTATTTGTAAAATGGTAAAGTAAACTTCACAGAGTGGACTGTGCCAGTTAAAGGGTTAATACCAATAATAATGCAGTATTACAACATTTAATCTTGAGTAATTATTCATCATATAAATCAGGGGTCACCAAACTTGATCCTAGAGGGCCGGTGTCCTGCAGAGTTTAGCTCCAACTTGCCTCAACACACCTGCCTGGAAGTTTAAAGTATACCTATTGAGACCTTGATTAGCTGGCTCAGGTGTGTTTGATTAAGGCTGGAGCTAAACTCTGTAAGGCCTCCAGGACCGAGTGTAGCGACCCCTGATCTAAACACTTACTTTTTACTGTACAGCACTAGCTAGTATTTCAGATGTCTGTATTTCAGACCTCACCATGAAATCAAAATGGACAATTCTTATTTTTTAATGGAATACTGTAGTGTATTATAAATCATTTACCAAGCTGTTAAAAAGTATAAACGCTTAATGTGAGACTTTGTGCGTGCTGTGTTCATATTCTGGGGTATATTCTGCTTGTCCTGTGACCAATGTGTTTACAAGTCAAAATTGACTTAATGACTTAATAAAGTCATAATTTTGACTTTTTATCTCATAATTGCCACTTTTTATCACATCATTAAAAATCACTGAAACAGAGGCATTTCTAGGATTTGAAAACATCAGGGGCTAATTAGGGGGAAGGAGTAAGCAAGAATAACATAATTGGCAAGAACTTTTTTACGTAATATAGTTCAATAATAAACACAAATTAACAAAAATAGTATGCAACTTTACACAATTTCATTCAGTCCCATCTTTTTTGTGACTCCTCCCATCATTTCACAGTCTTGTTACTAAAAAGGAGTTCATTAAATTCATTACTTTTTCTCTTTCACACAGGTACTACACACAATGTTATATCTTTTCCAGCTTGTGTGTGAAACTGTGCTATGTAGATTTTTTTAAATTATTTTACAATAATCTATATTATACTTGCACCACTTTTTTCATTTCTCATTTATGCTAGCACTAATGCCTTATTCTCTTTTTTCTTTCTTTCTTTCTTTTTACAGCCTCTCCTCTCTTTTCTCATTCTCTCATCTGTCTTGCTGCTTGTATCTTGTCTACTTCATGCTCTTGGTGACTTTTCTATCCTTCTTTACGATTCCTCAATCTATCTTTCTGTTCTCTATCTATTCAAGAGTGGAATCATCAGAGAGTGTCTCAGAGACTTGACTTAAGCAGAACAGTCAATTACAGTGCTAGTATTTATAGTGCTGAGAATTCCTTTTTCAACTGACAGAACAGCCAAATGATTGAGTCTCTTCTGCCCCCCTGTTCGCCTAAGCCATGTATGTAGACGACCAATGCACTAAATAAAAGCTTACAGCTGGAACTGCAGACACGTATTATAAGCGCTGTTTGAAGAGCCAAGCTCAGGGTACGAAACATGTCGGGATCAAGAAGTTTGTAAGTTCTGGCCATGTCAGAGATAGCACCCTCTTTCTTCTTTTTTTGTCAGGTTTCGCTACCAGAATTTCCTCTTTACAAAGTTGGATTTTGTAATGTGTGTGTTGCTATGAGGTTTAGAGCCCCTTGGAGGTTTAGAGTTTGAATGCCCTTCTTGCTCAGCTCACTTATCATGTGGTCAAGACATGGATACAAAAGATGTTGTTTAAGTTGGTTGCCAGTATCACACAGAGCCCTAGTGCCCAAAGTGGAATCCACTGCGTAATCATCCATCCACCTCTGCTTATGGCAGGGACCAGACAGGATCTCTGAGATGTTATTGGACTCGCAAATTACTTTTGTCTCAATGTAGAGCTGTTCTGCTGTTTCTTCACTGCCGTTTCAAACACAGCTTTGATTGAGTTGAGCTGGCATTCCCATCTAGTTTCAGAGAGCTATACAAATTCACTGTTTTCTAAACCTAGTTGTTTCTGTGTCATGAAATGCTTGGTGATTGACCATTGATGCACTAAAGAAGGAAACACAATTCTTAATGTTTCAAAAAAAGTCATCCGCCTCTGGTACAGCACTATAAGTATGACAAAGTTCCAAATTAAGTTCATGGGCATAACAATGCACATAAACTGCTTCAGGGTGCTTCGCACATATACGAGTATGTACTCCACCAACTTGACCTTTCATTACTGAAGCCCCATCATAGGTTTGAGCCACACAAAGGACATAATTTATACCTTTCGATTTTAGCACATGTTCAGTTGCAACGGTGATTGACTTTGATTTAAACTGTTGAGGCTGGACAGTTGAATGAAGTGCTGCCATTAGCTGTGACATAACGTACACATACAGCAAGCTGCTCAATATGGCCATCCCTTGCTTCATCAGCCAGAACTGCAAACATTTTTGATTTTTTCACTTTCTCAACTATGCAGGCAGTTATTTCTTCTGCACAGCACTCAATCATCTCATTTTGTGAAGATGGACAGAGATAAATAGCATTTGAAGGTGGTTTGTAGCTTTGAAGAAAGGGATCAAATTGCTCTAGGAGCTTCATCAACTCCAAAAAGTTCCCCTGATTTCCACCAGACTCTGCTTCCTCATGTACACAAAAAGAAATACCTTGCTTTCCTAGAAAGCTGGTCACAGCAACAGTTCTGTGCAAATATTCACATCTGTCAAAAATGTCACCAATTTGTGCCACATTAATTTTCTCAACAATGCTGGCTTTTATTAAACTGGCTTTATAATTTTTCCAAGCCAGCAATGAAGCCTTGTGCCCTAAACTTGCTTCAAGCTCTGTGAAACTCTCCAGAGATCTTGTCAAGTTTGAAAAGCCTCCAGTGCTGATCAGAGAATCTTTTTTTTTTTGTGATGGATGCTTTCTATGCATCCTGCATACATAACAGAATTTAGCATCTCTGTTAACTCTCTGCTCCATCTCTGCTGAAAGGATCTTTTTGGTAGACCAAATTTGGTAACTAGGTAATTTTTGAGATTAATTTGTTTTGGTCCTGATTCCAAAGTCCCAAAATCATCGTCTTTCTCAGTGCCTAGCTGCTTGCCTGCTTTCTCTAACTCATCTGCAATACAAAAGTAAAATACAGAGAATAATGCATTTGTATGTTACAACGGCGTTTTAGTGCCACGGTAAAAAAAAATGAATAAAAATAATAATAATAATAATTAAAAAATAATAAAAATAAAAATAAATTCTAAGATTACGAGATTAAAGTTGTAATATTTTGAACAAAGTCAAAATTTAAAAAATAAAGTCGAAACTATTTTATGATCAAACTGACAATTTGAAAGCTGAGCTGTGTTAAATTAAAAAGCACAAAAGCACAAAATTATTGCATTTACTGGGCGGCTGGCGTGTGCTCCAAATAATGAATGGAAGACATTAAATATTATGTCCAATCATTTACTGTATTATACCGTGAATGTACAGCTTGTGAATAGTCACTTAACGTTATAGCCTGTCTCTGAAATTACAACAATATAACTTATGTTAACGAGTTGGAGCCCACTTCATCCTTTAGAACATTTTATTGTTTTTAATGAAATGTGAGGAATGAAAGTTTGGATTGAGCTTAAGAAGATAAGGCCAATGAGAATTGTCGAGTGGAATTTGCATGCCATGTACATTTGCATGTACATACGGGTATATAAGATGGCGGCATGCACCCACACATTCAGGTTTGTGCTGAGGAGCTGAGTGGCATTCCTGCATTCAGCGCAGTTCAAGATTGTGGTTCTCTCTCTCTCTCGCTTCCTCTGTGTCTGCTCTGTTCAGTGGTTGCTTGTGAAGCACTTTGAGTTGCATTTAATGTATGAAAAGTGCTATACAAATAAATTATTATTATTATTATTATTATTATTATTATAATAATATCACAATTCATGTCTTTCCATCTCTAAATTTAAGACCTTTTGAAATAATAATTAAGACTTTCCTGTACCGTTTAAGACTTTTATGGCCTTAATTTTGATACAACTAAAGTTAAGACTTTTCAAGGACTCATGGAAAACCTTGTGCCTTAGGAAAAGTCATTATTATACTGCATGTATTGTGTGTGGCAAAACTATCGTGTGGCAAAAACATGAAAATAATTTGTCATTTTTATCCTATTGTTTACTACTTATTTATTTGCATTTAATGTGGTCAAGACCTGCCTGGAACTACTTTAGCCATGCATTTCTCTGAAAATAACTGCACATCTCAGAACGTTTGTTAACCAGATTCGAGCATTCAACACCTTTGCAACTATAATCAATGAAGACTACGATGCACAGTCTCTTATTTACATTGTGTGTGTGCACTTTGTTGATTATAATGAGAGAATCTGTGAGTTTTAATGCGAGGAGGTTTTATTAATCCATTGTTTTAGTTAAATTGTGGCCAGATTTTATATATTTGTTTCTTATTTTAGTTAAATAATGGGAACAAAATAATACATGCTTACATTTAAACTAAAATAAAGGATAAAAACTTCAAACATACAGTGCTGCTCGAAAGTTTGTGAACCCCTTTGAATTTTCTATATTTCTATATAAATATCATCATCAGATTTTCATGCAAGCCCTAAAAGTTGGCCAAAAGAACCCAGTCAAAGAAATTAGATGGAAATATATACTTTGTCATTTATTTATTTGGGAAAATCATCTAATACACATTCATGAGTGGCAAAAGTATGTAAATCTCTACGATTAGCAGTTAATGTGAAGGTGACATTAGAGTCCATCTATTCAGAGGTATTTTAATCAATGGCATGACTATCAGTGTCAGTGAGTGCCCTATTTTATTTAAAGAACAGGGATCTATTAAAGTCTGCTCATGTTTGTAGAAGTGAATCATGGCACGAACAAAGCAGATCTCTGAGGACCTAAGAAAAAGAGTTGCTGTTGCTTATCAGACCGGAAAAGGTAAAAGAACCATCTCTAAAGAGATTAGACTCTGCAAATCCACAGTCAGACAGATTGTGTACAAATGGAAGAAAGGCCACCACGTGTTTCTCCACTCTGATGGAACCAGCCAATCATAGCATGGAAATGGAGAAGCGCCAAATTGCAAGCTCCTCCTCATCGGAAAGAGATAAAGCTACCTTTTCAAAATACATTCCTTGTTCCAAGTCTCCCATCCAGAGACATAGAAAGAGATCAACTAGTACTGAGTCTTAGTGCTGCGAGGGAAGAAACAGTAACAGAAACAACTCATTCTGAGTCTCCAGCCTGTGAAGGTTGAGACTGCAACCGATTGACCAGGTACTGAGTCTTAGTCCTGTAAGGGAAGAGGCAATAACGGGTACCAAGTCTGATGAAACAAAAAATTCTGAATTATACCAGCAAATTCTAAAGGAAAATGTTAGGACATCTGTCTGAGAACTGAAACTTAAGAGAAAACGGGTCATGCAAGACAAGGACTACAAACACACAAGTCATTTTAATAAAGAATGATTACAGAAGAACAAGAAATTACAAGTTACAAGAAATGTTATCTGCAGTTATAGCTAAAAAGGAGTCACACCAGATATTGAAAACAAAGATTCACATACTTTTGCCACTCACAAATATTTTACTGGATCATTTTTCTTACTAAATAAATGTCAAAGTACACAGTAATCAACATCTGAAGTGGATCAAAACCTTTCATCAAAGTTGTCCTAAAACCAAAACAATACCTTTTCTTGTCCTAGGACAACTTTGATGAACTTCTCTGATCCACTTCAAATGTTGACTACTGTATAGTTTGTTTCCTTTGTTTGATTGGATTCACTTTGTCTACTTTCAGAACAACTCTTTGTCTACTTTCATTTGTGAAAATCTGATGATGATTTAGGTTATATCAATGCAGAAATATAGAATATTCTAAAGGGTTAACAAACCTTCAAGCAGGACTGTATATTTGTGACAAATATTATGTGATGTGATGTAAAGCTCATTCTGGATGAGTACCATTTGTAAACTAAAACAAGATATACCTCAATTGGTCCTGTTCACACCAAGGATGATAACCATAAAGATAACGATAAAGCTATAGCTCTCAATATATCATTCTCATTGTTTGAGAATAGCAAAGTCCACACCACAGCTATAATGATACAGGCACAGAGAGATGATAGCATTTTAATCACTGTCAGAATGATTTTTTTTCCAGCTGATGAATGATAAAAACATTGTCACCCAATCAGAATCAATCCTGCTATAACAAGCGTGAGAATTTAAAGCAGCAGATGAACTTGCACTTAGACTAAACAGACAATATCGTCCTCTGGTGTGGATGCTAATATAGTTATCTTTACAGCTATTGTACATGGTTTGAACAGGCCTTTAGTCTGCACACCCACTTACCTTTCCTGCAGTAAAGCTGACCACAGGAAGAAAAATTATGCCCAGCTTTGCTTCTGGAAATTTAGTGGAGACTGCTGCCAATACCGTCATGATGGCCCCTGACTGCAGGAAAACAAATCAGTACCTACAGCACCTTTATAATGCAGTAATAACAAACTGCCAAACGGTTTCCCAAGAAAAATCATTTGGAATGTTACATTTGGAAAGATACATTTCTATCACTGTTGTGAAATGACCACCACACAAAATATGAAGAATATCAAAAAGTTTAGGAGTCAGCTGTGCACAGTAGACCTTAAGATATCAGCACAATAACACACTCAACAAAATATTGTCTAGTTATCATTATCGACAAAATCCTAGAATATATCAAGATATTTTTTCCTCATCGCACACCCCTAGTTGTAGTTCTGTCATGACAACTCTCGGAGAGATTGGCATGGTAATGTACATGACAATGTTAATGCAAGTACTGAAACTTGCTACTAACAATACATCCAACATTCTGCTGTGAGCGTGTAAGAAATACTGTTGCTGCACATATAACATACAGTACATGAAATAACCCCTATATAGCATACATGAATCACTAGAGGTGAGAATCTTTTGGTACCAACCAGTTCGATTCAAAATCGATTCAAAATCGAATTGATTTTTCGATTTTTAATCACAACTTTATTTTTTAAATTATTTGAGCATACTAGACTACACACCAGTATTTTAATACAAAAGTACACCAGTCTATGGTAGGAGTAGTCCTGACTCAAGAGATCAGTGTTTCCTATTAACTATTAACTTCCTAAAAAATCAAAAATTTGGGGAGTAACAGAATACATGTAATGGCGTTACTTAATCAGGAGGCAAAAAACAGTAATTCATTACAGTTACGTCAAAAAACAACGTAATCTGATTACAGTAACATTTTGTAAAAAATGGGAATACTATCAGGATTACAATGGTTGACGACAGGCCAATGAATTATTGGAAAATAATGATCCAAGGTGGTGATGCAGCCATGATGCAAAACATCAGACTAATGCAGTTATTAATGCAGTTGTGTGGGAGAGAGACAGGCTAATGCAGTTAAATGCAATAAGAGAGAGAGAGAGAGAGAGAGAGAGAGAGAAGAGAGAGGCACAGAGAGAGAGAGAGAGTTCAAGCGTGTGTGAATGGACCTTTATCGCACTTCCGTTCGTGTGGAGTATGCATTTCAAAACTGAGAATGTTTAGGCCTACATCTCATATCACCTGCTGAAATGTTCCTATTAAATACTTCCCTTCCAACTGTGCATTCTGAATAAATACATTTATACCTGCACAACTAACCTGCCGCAGTCAAGTTCGTCTTCTTATTAACAATGTTTTTCATATTTCCTACCTGCTTACATTTGTTAAACGAATTTTACTGATAAACACCCTTACAAAAATTTACCATGGTTTTACTACAGTAAATATGCAGTAACCATGTTTTATTTTATTTTTACTGATTTCCATTTGTATTGCCACACAAATTAAGAATTTTGGCATAAATTAATTACATACAGTGAATGAGTGTCAATGAAAGATGACAGAATAATGACAAATTTTTAATACAAATGAATAGATGTTCATTCTGATCTTATTCATCAGGTCTCGCACTAAATGAGCACTGACACAGTGTGGTGAATCGCTACCGTTATGTTGGATTAAAACTACAAGTTCCATTGAGTTTGGAAATTCTGTGCACGGTAATCATCAGAATATCTCTTTGCCTGTCTCTGAAAATGTCTGGATTTTGAAATCATCCTGCAGATGCTCATTTTAACAGGCTTTTATTCAACGAGGAGATTACAGCATATTGAAAATATAAATAACCGGAAGAATTGATACACTGCTTCGATTCTGCTGTGATAAAAGTCCATTACCTGTCACTCTGTGCGTCTCTCAGCAGTGTTTGGCAGCAGCATCTCTGCTAATAGCAAAACTCTAAGTTTAGCTGCTTAAAGAACCGCGCCGTTATTACCCTGCTATTGAGAAATGACGTAGCTTTTTACGTTGCTAAATTTGCTATTTTACTGATAATATTGTCAGAGCAGCGCCAACAATACATGCCTAGTGTTCGTAGTATTGTATGTGTGTGGATCTGTATGGGAGCGAGAGCGGGAGAAAGAGAGTAGCTATGTACTTTCCATACATAATAAAAGATAATTTTGAAAAACATGGATATAATTTGTAATTTGTATCCTATTCTTTAAATTTTATTTTTGCTCGGTCATTGTCGTTATGGGCTTTGGTAATTTCCCTAAGGAGTCTGACCTTTGAAATAACTGAAATCATTTAGCAAAGTGATATGGACATGTAGGCTACTAACATCATGTGGAAGCAGAATGTCCGATGACCACATGGAGCATGGAGTCCTCTTCTTTTGTTACAATAGAAAGGTTTGCCCGAACCTATGAGTTTTAACTGAAGGAACAGATTGAATGCACATTTAGTTTTTAATTAAATGCTGCCAACAGACCAACTGCAATTCTTCACAGGATTAAACTTTGCAGTAATTTTTAATCAATATTTTAGCATTGTATAATGTTACCATAATTCAGTGCATCTGCTTTTATTATATTTGTTTGAGGGAAAAAAAAAAAAAAATCTTTATTTTTTTTCTGTTGCAGAAACATTTCTGTTGTGTTTTGGTTTTATATGAGCAATACATTTAGTTACAGCATAGTTACAACTATGGAATTTTCTTAAATATTATTAAATATTATATTGTGCATTTATATTTTGCATCATATCCATAAGTATTTTTGATTATGTTGTTTTTACTTGAATATATTTACATATGTGATTTCGAAGTAATCCAAAAGTAATCAGATTACTTTTTTATATGGATTACGTTACTAAACACTTTTTTCATCAAGTAATTTGTAACATAAATGCCTAGCTCTTCCATGAAACTCTAGATGGCGCAGGTTGATGGGTGTTAACGTAACTGATGATATTCACAGCCTTGTACCACTTGGCACAAGCTGATTGGTTCACGTCACGTATGCAGCCAATGAGTTTGAACCTTTACCTTTAAAAGACTGGTTGGCATTCACTTGAGCCTTTTGCAGCAGCGCGCTTTGAGCTCCTCTGAAACCCTCCACCTTCCCCAGCTCCATGTGTATAGATCTGCTACGGGTTATTTTGTATGCTAGTGTGCAGCAACAGTCCCTTTACTGGCTCTGTAGAACGCGTTGTTCGTTTTCTGTGCCTCTCCGAATACTGATTCACTATTTGGGCACCCTACTTCCCATAATAACAAAAGGACAATAATTAAAATAATATTTTTCCAAACACTTGCCCGCTGAAAATGGGGCAGGATGTATTTGTCTTTCCTCCTCCATTGCTGTTGCGGTTTTGTTCCAACAACATCATACTATTATTATTATTAGATTAACTAGAAAATCATTTTTTGACATTTGTGAGTAGATGCGAATCGCTAGAAGACCAAACTGATCATATATGACTGTGATAAGCACGTGCTTCTGACCCTTCTGACCCTGTGTGCAGCTGGCCTTACAAAAATTAACCATGGTTTTATTATAGTAAAAGTGTTTTTTTTGGCATATTGATTACCAGCTAATGAAACATCAACCTTAGATTTAAACGAATGTAGCACTGAGATTATGCCGCTGGATATGGCGACCCCCGGTTGAAATGCATACATAAGAATGCATATTTAATTTAACCAGTTTTATGTACTACCGGCATGTCCTCAGACTAATGCTCTAGACTGTGTTGCTCCAGCTGTATAAACACAGATTTTTAAATGCTCCTGCTAAAAATGTTGAGTTCAGCTGTTTCTGAAACACTGGCAACTGCTACAGCAAACACTAGTCATATATATGAATCTTGAGCAGCGAGCTCATTGGCTACCAATACAGGAAAGAACCAATCAGCTGTGCCATGTGATAATGATGTCATAATGTCAGATTGAGTTAGACCTATCAGACTGCGCCATCTAGAGTTTCATGCCAGAACGTTGTATTTTGCAGAACTTGACTTCTGTTTATTAGAAAGATCTGTATGAAGGAAAACATTTTCTGCTCACCTTCAAATACTCAACCAAGAATGCATAAGAATATAAGCTATAATTTTTTACTATAGCATGGCTAAAAAGTGATGCTGGGGCTGCAACCCCTTCACTGAATACTGTCTCCTAAATAAAAATGACTTTATATTGACACTGTACTAAAGCAAATTATCAAATTATTGGGAAATCTGGAAACTGTTTTTTTTTTTTTTTTCACCATGTCTTCACATACAAGAAAGCAAAGAGATTTAAAAAATATATGCAGATTTAGTGTTTATTCTTTTGTTAAAAATCAATTTGAAGATAGGGAGATTCTGTGAATAGGACGAAGCGCTTTATCATTAGACTACAATATCTGAAGTGAAATGCAGAAAAAAATAGATAATGGACAGCCTTTTTTGTTATAATAGGAAGTGAATTTGTTGGTTTGTTATCTTTGTTATGGTTCTGAGTTAAGTGATTCTGGAAGAGGTGAGTTTTCTGTTAAAGCCCCTGCACTTGACACAATAAAAATAGCTATGGGTGCAGTTACAGTGTGCTGTGCTGTACTTTACTATCATTATATTGTTGATTTTAGCATGTTTTGAACATTGCATTGACCAAAAAGCATCCAGTTTATCCATTTATTATATACTTTTAAGTAAGATTTACAACTTAATAGTTGAAGAATGAAACTCACCGCTCCAAGCGAAGGGCCCAGACGACCAGTAGCTGTCTTAAGCACATAACTGACAAATGTCGAGATAACACCTCAAGATAAAAAAATACCTCTTTCAGATTAGACCAACAGAAATTGGACTCAAATTAGTCCAATAGAACAGTATGTACTAAATTACAGAAAAAGAAATGATTAACAATAAGACCTACCTCCAGACAGATAAAGAGCCAAAAACTGCTCCTTCCCAAGTAGAGAGACAATACTAGTGCAAAAAGTCCATAGAACATACATGTTGATCATCATATGAATGATGGAGTTATGGCTGAAAGAAGAGAGGACCATGGGAAGGCAACGTGTCTCTAAAAGAGAACAAAACAGGCTGAAGATGGGAAATAAAACATGTTCCTGACCTGGTGGTACCATGCAAACTATAACTATAATATCTGACAAAACTGAAAATTCTGTCATAATATACGCATTCTTATGTCATTCCAAACTTGTATGACTTTCTTTTTTTTTTCTGTGGAACACAAAAGACATTTTGAAGAATGTTTCCATTGTTTTTGCCCATTCAATGAACAAACATTTGAACCTGCTGACTTTAATTGTACAGACAAAATAAACTGACGCTGAGATATTTTGCAAAGTATCGTCTTTTGTGTTCTGCAGAACTAAGAAAATCATATAGGTACCTGAGTAAATGATGATTTTTCATTTCTAGGTTATTTCTACATTTTCTAGATTAAATAAAGGTTATAACATCTCACTTACTTACTGGAGGCAGGGTTAGATGTGAAGTATTTGACCAAAGAGCGCTGCATCGAAGGTATTCTCCAACAAAACAGAACCACAGTGTTTAGAGCTATGATACCTAAATAACAAGATGATAATAGGGTGTGGATTCAAAAGCCAACAACTGACTTTATTGTAGACCTGGTGGAGAAGAGTGGATCATATATTATCAGAGTACAACCCACCTGTGACCATCTTTTGCCCCTCACTGAGCCCACTCCACCAATCATCAACCATAGACATAACCAGAATCACCTGCTTCTGGAAGTCTGACAGCTGGTTCCACCAGTTATGCCAGTATGTTGTGTCATGACCCTACACATAATGCAAACCCAGTGTGATGAACATGACTGGCAATTTTTCCTGGTATTACAAAATTATTCTGTGGAATTTATACTGATACCCCTCCAAGTTTGTCCTGCTTCTTCTCCTTGGTATCTTCCATGACCATTTGCATTCTTGACTTTAGCGATTCATACTGCAAGATGGCAGCTGTGCTGAAGGAGCAGCCTGTAAACTAAAATGATGTTATAGCAACTTGGACTACAGAATTTTATGCAGCCACAAATTAACCTTTTGACAAGGTAAAATTGTGCTGCATGGGGAAAACTCTCTGAAACAAGGTCCTGACACCTTTTTTTTTTTTTTTTTTTTACCAAAAATATCTATAGGTTCTAAATGGTTTCTAAAAAACTGCAGTGAATACTGTGAATACTTCTATTTGTACAGTGTCACAATTTGATTTGATTTCAATTATAGAATTTAGACAATACTTATTAGTGTGCATTTATTCTATCATCTAGACAGCCTGGAAGTACGAAGCAAGACCTACCCCCACTGTGAACACCAGAGGTCTGAAAAGTCGATCTAGTTTTCTAGGTGTCCCTGGCTGGGGTGGCACAGCACCCTTCTCTCTTCCAGCCTCACCTGCATCAGTCTCCTCTTGCATACGTCTTTTTGTTTCAGACTGTCTCTTAGCTTTCCGGAAGCTACATCTTTGCTGATGATGGATGGTTAATCTACCAAGGAAAATATATTCGTTTTCTGTACTGTTACCAACTCCTACCGTAACGTAATTTTCCCATTAGAATCATGGCAGCAATTTGACCTTTAGGCTGATGCCCTCTAGTGTAAGAACAATGTAGTAACAGTAGAGGAAACACACATACTAATACACAAAAGAGAACAACCATAACAAACAACTGAAATGCATGTTTAAAAAAAAATGCTAGAAACGACAATCAAGTCCTCTCATACAGTGCAACATTGGAGGTCAATGAATAAGTACTAAAAGCTTAAAATTCATGTCATTCTTAGCAATGTGTGACCATTACGTGCTAGACTTCTGGTTGTTACCTGGTGGTTTTTGGAAACAGGGATGATGCATTCACGCAACTTGTTTTGGTCGATTTAAAAAAGCAACCCCTCCATGCCATGTCCCGATTACTGTACTGCAACGCGCAATAGATTCTGTTTGTGTTTTCTCAACGTCAAGAGCCACGTGATACAACAATGTGTGTGCAGCTCACTTTAAACTCTTGATTTACATAAGCATAATGAATATCCAGTTACCCAAACCGGATGCGTTTGATAAAATCATAAAAATTGCACGTATAATCGAATGAACTGCAACCAGCACCTTCTAATGCGAAATTAATGTTGCAACCGGCCGCATGTATTCAAAGACGCTATAGCTGCGTTATGTCTGCGCAGATCAGATCACTGGACACTGACTGAATCCCAATTGCCAGTCCCTAATCCCTATATTTAGACAGACCGGATGTAATCCTTACCTTACTTTAATACAGCAGCCAAATGAGTAATGGGATGATGATTTATTTTTGTATTCCTAGCGCCGTTTCCAACCTTTACTTATTTAGTAGAATATTTATTATTTGTGTTTGTCTATTTAACTAACAATAACTAACAACTAATAGCAAATATGCATATTTTTATTGAACATAATAATAATAATAATAATAATAATAATAATAATAATAATAATAAATACACAACCATTCAATGGTTCAAATGACGTTTGGTGTGTGTGTTGTGTGTGTTTAACAGAAACAGATCACTGAGGTAAAACAAAAGTTTTTGATTGTGTCCTATTTTTTTATACGCTAAAATTTAATTCTTATCTTTGAAGGCAAAATTTAATTTAAGCTGCATTTACTGTAGGCTACTAAGAAAACAGTCCTGCTGCTCCTTATATGTAATGTGCAAATTTGAGAACAATTTGAGGATTTTATTTTTTTTTTTTAAAGGGGTTTTCCCCATGCAATTCACTTTACATTTAATTGTAATTTAAACACACTTCTCTATAAACTGATCTGTCTTGTTATTTTGAGTGGTGAAGACAATTCTATTCATACAGAAGAAAGGAAACTGGATCTAACCAGGAAAGATACATCAGAGGCCAGTTGCATTAAAAGTTGGTTTAAAACAGTCTTACTAAGGAACTTATTAGAGGCAAATTTATGCAAGACTAAGGCACTTAATATAGAGGCTAATTTATGCAGCTGGCCCCTGAGTCTACATTTCTTAGAAACTGACACCTAACACCAGTGCCTTGCTGGCAGCTTTAGTGAATAACACAAACACCAGCCAAACACCAGCATTATCTGTGTCAATGACTGAGCCTGGTTTCCCCCACGTTTTGTTTTTCTTTATTTCGATGGAGTTTTGGTTCCTTGCACTGTTGCCTTTGGCTTGCTTAGTTGGGGACACTTAATTTCTGGCAATATTGTCGACTTGATTGCACAGATACTATTTGAACTGAACTAAGCTGGATGATGACATCACTGAATCAATGATGAACAGACTTTAATTGAATACTGAGTGTTTAAAATTGTCCTCTTGCATTAGCAAGACAATATTTTCCTGTTTAACACTGTAAAGTTGTTTTGGCACAATCTGTATTGTATAAAAAATTAACATGACAAGCAGACCCAGAATCACTTAAAGACATATACATTAAAATAGTTACGAGGAAAAAAAATTGCTCAGACAACATGAAAACCTATTAAAACTCAAATATAAATAAAATCATTATAATATATTGAGCAAGTTAAAATGTGCCCTGTGTGACAGTGTCACATATTTACAATATTCACAATATATACAAGGACCAACACAATAAAACTAGAATAACTTAGGCTGATAAAAGCATGGAGTCGGTTTGCACCATATAAAACACTCCATAAGAAATCCAGCGTGTTGCTAGTCCCAAAGTGTGTGACAGTCTCCCAGTATGGAGAAAAAACAAACAAACAAACACTATTATTTCCACATATTAAGGATCTTTTATGAACAGATATTTAGAAAAAAATGGTTGGGTAACACTTTACAATAAAGTTAGCATTATTTAACTATATGGACCAACAATAAAAAAAGCATTTATTTATCTTAGTTAATGGTAATTTCAATATTTAGTAATATATTAATAAAATCAGAAGTTTAATCTGTAAATATGATTTAATAAACCTGAGCCAACATGACATCAATGAACAGTTTTATTTTTCTTAACTAACGTCAACAAAGATTAATAAATACTGTAACAGATGTATTGCTAATTGTTTAGGTTTAAAGTTCAAATTTATTTCGAAAGCACTGGATAAAACAACAATGTTGACCATAGTGCAACAGTACAAACAATACAATGAGCAGAACAAAACATTATAATTGTGAACGTTAATAATTTTAGCTAATGCATTAACTAACATTAAGAAATGAGACCTTATTTTAAAGTGTTACCAGCCATTGATTGTATCTTGTCTTTACTGTATTTATTTATTTATTTTTTTGACAATTATAATGCAAATAATGTTTGTTTTTGTTGTTGTTGTTGTTGTTAATTTTAATGGTCATTATTACAAATATTTTTTTTTCAAAGTAAACATGAACTTTCCCACATATTATTATGCTGTTGTTCTGTTTATTATTATTATTATTATTATTATATTGCATATATATTATTATCAATTTATATAAGAATATTTAGCTACCGTTAATATTAGGTGAATGCATTTATTATTACCGCTGTTAGAGAAACAGTAATGACTGACTTGGCCCTGCGCTACCTTGGCCTAAGCGGCCAGGAAGTACCCCTTCCCAAATGTCTAGGTCCCCACCCTTGTGTAGTGCGGAACCGAAGCCTTAGAAACCGTCCTGATCAGAGAACAGAGAGGAATGAAGAGTGGGCTCGTTCTCGCCTTAGCCGGAACTCCCTTGAAGAAAGCTCGCGATCTCTTCGAATCCCTCTGAGCGATGGAGATTTTTCAGCGCGACACATCCTGCACACTCAGTGTGTGTCCCTGCAAACTACGGCTGTGATAGTGGACCCAAATACTCAAAAGAGCAAATTGCCTCTCCCTATTATCTTAAGTGTCCGTTCCATGTTCACACACAGCAATCTGTCACTAGTGAAAATAGAACCACTTGCCACATGACTGATGGCTTGGAAAGCCATTCCCAGAGTGTCAAGCTGGGTTCTAAAAGTCATAACAAGAGGGTACTCGCTTCAGTTCGCTCACAGGCTGCCTCACTTCAAAAAGGCATTATTCAAACTTCGATACTGGACAGTGCAGCACATGTTCTTCGGTACAAAGTAAAAACACATTGCTTGCAAAGGGTGCCATAGAACAGGTCCCCTTAGCGGACAGCGAGTCTGGTTCTTACAGCTGCTACTTCCTCGTTCCAAAGAAAGATGGTGGGCTCTGACCAATTCTCGATCTCAGGTATATGAGTCGCGCTCTCATGCGACGGTCATTCAGAATGTTGACTCTGAAACAAATCTTTGTGCAAATATGTCCCGAGGACTGGTTTCTGTCCCTGGATCTGAAAGATGCTTACTTTCATATCCAAATACCCCTCCGTCACAGACCATTCTTGGGATTTGCATTTAAGGGAGTGGCCTGTCAATATACAGTCCTGCCATTCGGGCTGTCCCTGGCTCCCCGCACCTTTACAAAGTGCGTAGACATAGCTCTTTCTCCTCTGGTCACGACAGACGCCTCCAACTTGGGTTGGGGCACTCTGTACGAGGGCAATTTGGTGTTCGGCTCCTGGTCGATCCACGAGCAATGCCTGCATATCAACTGCCTTGAAATAATTGAGATTTGTCTGGCCCTGAAAACTTTCCTGTCATCCTTGAGGGGGCACCACGTCTTGGTCCGCTTGGACAACACAACAGTAGTAGCTTATATCAATCAACAAGGTTACACCCCTGTACAGGATGACTTGACGTCTTCTGTTTTGGGCACAAAACACACTCCTCTCATTATGAGCATTTCATGTGCTGCGCAAATTAAATCAGGGAGCGCATATGTTGTCCAAGCCTGGACCCGATTTCGTGTGACATGTCCCACGTGCTCACCTTCTTCAGGAGTGGTTGGATAAGGGGCATTTCCCTTCCACACTCAAAGTTTATGTGGCAGCTATCGCAGCAAATCATTCTCTTGTGGTTGGCAAATTGATCGGTAGACATAACTTGTTCATTAAGTTCTTAAGAGGCGCTTGCAGGTTGAACCCGCATCGCCCTAAGACTATACCGACATGGGACTTATCTATAGCCCTAAGGGCTCTGGAGGGCCTTCCTTTTCAGCCACTTCATACGGTTGATTTGCGGCCCATGACGCTCAAAACATCTCTGCTGTTGACCCTAGCTTCAGTCAAGCGAGTTAGTGAATAGCGTTGTGTGTCAGCGCTTCCTGTCTTGAGTATGGTCCTAACAACTGGCTATGTTCCTAGGTGCTCTCAACACCGGTCAGAACCCAGGTTATTTCTCTGTTAGCCCTCCCCGTGGTGGATGGTGAACAAGGTCCTAACCTGCTGCATCCTGTTAGGGCACTCAGGGTATATGTTGAGCATTCTAGATTGTTCAGATAATCAGAGCAGCTCTTTGTATGCTTTGGAGGCTGTTTAAAGGGGCTGCTTGTTACAAAGCAGAGACTATCCCGCTGGATAGTGGATGCTATAGTTCTCGCTTATGAAGTGGCTGGCAGACAGTGTCCTATTGGTGTGAGGGCTCATTCCACCAGAGGGATGGCCTTCTACTGGGCGTGGTTCAGTGGGATTTTCATTGGGGAGATTTGTGCAGCTGCCAGCTGGTTGTCGCCATCTACCTTCGTTAGATTTTACAATTTAGATGTCCCTGCTATATCTCTTCATTACTCAAGCTCACGAGCCCTTTCTAAGTGCTTTGGACTTGGGAGCATGCTTAGTTCTGCTTCGACTTATAACATGGGGCACAGAGTGTTCATTCTTCCCTACTCCCTGAGCACGGGAAATCCGTTGAAGTTTACTTCACTTCTAAACATACATTCACATACTTGCGCTATGCTATGTTGGGGGAGGGGGTCTGTTTTGGGGGTGTGCGAGGACTGGAATTGAGAACCACTGTTTCAGTGGAAAGTAGTTAAAGCCAGTAGTAAGTAGTTAAATGTTGCTAGATGATATCATACACTAATTAGTATATTCATGACGTCATTGCGTCATATTGCCTTTTGCATTTGTTTACCTCTCTGTGCTCACATACTGTATTTTAATGCAGCCAAATTCGCAATAAAACTGTTTTCATTTTATATACACTAACCAAAATTATATGTACAGAAAAAGGCCTATTTTTCTCAAATATTGTTCACAAATCTGTCTAAATCTGTGTTAGTGAGCACTTCTCCTTTGCCAAGATAATCCATCCACCTCACAGGTGTGGCATATCAAGATGCTGATTAGACAGCATGATTATTGCACAGGTGTGCCTTAGGCTGGCCACAATAAAAGGCCACTCCAAAATGTGCAGTTTTATCACACAGCACAATGCCACAGATGTCGCAAGTTTTGAGGGAGTGTGCAATTGGCATGCTGACTGCAGGAATGTCCACCAGAGCTGTTGCCCTGAATTGAATGTTAATTTCTCTACCATAAGCCGTCTCCAAAGGCGTTTCGGAGAATTTGGCAGTACATCCAACCGGCCTCACAACCGCAGACCATGTGTAACCACACCAGCCTAGGACCTCCACATTCACCATCTTCACCCCCAAGATCATCTGAGACTAGCCACCCGGACAGCTGCTGCAACAATCGGTTTGCATAACCAAAGAATTTCTGCACAAACTGTCAGAAACCGTCTCAGGGAAGCTCATCTGCATGCTCATCGTCCTCATCGGGGTCTCGACCTGACTGCAGTTCGTCGTTGTAACCGACTTGAGTGGGCAAATGCTCACATTCGATGGCGTCTGGCACTTTGGAGAGGTGTTCTCTTCACGGATGAATCCCGGTTTTCACTGTACAGGGCAGATGGCAGACAGCGTGTATGGCGTCATGTGGGTGAGTGGTTTGCTGATGTCAACGTTGTGGATCGGGTGGCCCATGGTGGCGGTGGGGTTATGGTATGGGCAGGCATATGTTATGGACAACGAACACAGGTGCATTTTATTGACAGCATTTTGAATGCACAGAGATACCGTGACGAGATCCTGAGGCCCATTGTTGTGCCATTCATCCACAACCATCACCTCATGTTGCAGCATGATAATGCACGGCCCCATGTTGCAAGGATCTGTACACAATTCCTGGAAGCTGAAAACATCCTAGTTCTTGTTTATCACCGGACATGTCACACATTGAGCATGTCTGGGATGCTCTGGATCAGCGTATACGACAGATTAACGGAAAGTGCTGCTCCTCTCAGCCGCTCACTGAACAGAGCAGACACAGAGAGGTGTGTGCGTCGGGAAAGCAAGACATCGCGCTTGTGCAGCAGTATCAACGAATCTCAGAAACTAAATAAGGTTTGTCCAAGAAGTCTCTAGATTTGTCACTAGATGCTATTTTGGAAAAAAAAAAGTCGCTAAAGGGGTCTAAAAAATTGCTAATCTAGTGACAAAGTCGCAAAATTGGCAACACTGGGCACTTTGAGTCAGCTTATATATCCATATGGCTCCTCCCATTCTGGTGGGCTAGAGCGCCATTGGTTTGTGCAGCTACACAAATGTTATCAAATCAGGCTTTAGTATCAGAGTAAAACAGGAACCGAGGTTAGGTTAGTAACTTGAGCGATTTTTCGTAACTAACGCTAACAAAGATTAATAAATACTGTAAAAGATGTATTGCTAATTGTTAATGTTATCAATTTTAGTAAATGCATTAATTAACGTTAAGTAATGAGACTTTATTGTTAAGTGTTTACATTGATTGTATCTTGTCTTTACTGTATTTTTTGATGAATTTAATGCAACTAATGTATTTTTGTTTACATATAGTGATTTTAATTATTGTCATCTTATCTTATCTTAGACTGCAAGTAGTAGACAATCTAAAAATGGACATTATTACAAATATATATATATATATATATATATATATATATATATATATATATATATATATATATGTGTGTGTGTGTGTGTGTAATGTATATATAATATACGTTTATATTAGAATATTAAGCTATTGTTATTACGGGAGCAATGCATTTAGTACCGCTGTTAGAGAAATAGTAAACCCCAAATATACAAGGTTTCTTACAACCTATTTATTATGTTTATTTTGCAGTGGGCTGTTAGTAAGTGAGTAAGTACGGACTAGATTGAATGACATCACGGCTCCATTCAAAGATCAGACCACCTGATGTATTAAAAAAGGAGGGGAAACCAAGAGAAACGTCGCATCCCTGACGGTTCTTCTGGTGTGAAGATGGCGGTCCCAACTCAAATCGGCCGGACCGGATCCGTTAGCAGTCTGGGAAACAGTCCAACCGCAACGCTGGGCGGCTTAAACAATAACCACAAGCTGTGGTGCTGTCATGAGCTTGATTTCAGGTCCGGAGTGAAGATCGAGGAGCTCAACCGACTCATCCATGAATTCAGTAAACAAGACCAACGAGAGTATGACGACCAGAGGGCACTGGAAATACACACCGCCAAGGATTTCATCTTCTCCATGCTCGGTAATACCATCGTCTATTTAAACCTCTTACGATAAATATATATATATATATATATATATTTTTTTTTTTTTTTTTTTTTAAACAATCAATATTATTATTCATTAGTTTATTCACCCATTATTCATCTATTATCATTTAGTTTTACTACGTAAAATGGTAGAATCCGTTTAGGATTGCAGCCAGTCAGAAATAGTCAGATATCTGCACTAATACTGTATTTTTTCACCCGTAAGGTTTTACATATAGAATATAAAATATATCATTATTTATATACTAATCTAGGTATACTTTATATACGAATCTAGGTTTTAAAATAATTATTGCATGATTTATGTGAGTAGTTACAATCACTGCTGTGTAGTGCTTTGTGCTTTAGCCAGCATCTCAGCATTTTACATTATCCAAACACTGAATTCATTTTGGTCTGCTCTTAAGCTGGTTTACTGTATATCTGACCTCATGTGGAATAATATTTCTCCGATAGTGGGATGAATACACGCCCCTAATCTACTATTTGACAGGATCGGAATGATTACGTCCACATGATGAAACCCCCAAAATCAAATGAAAAAGTGAAGATTAAATGAAAAAGTGAAGATTATAAAGAACAAATACTTACATTTACAAAATAATCAGTACAGAGCAGACGTTGGTGCATAAACTGTTAATAAGATAGTCCTGCAGACATACTGGGGTTAAATAAAATAAATAAATAAATACATTAATTAATTAAAAAGTGAATGACTTAAGATCAGTTAGTATTTAAACATGGTGAAAATGTATCACTAATAATTAAAAAAAATCAGCTGTCTAGTACAGCTGGCTGTAATATCAATAACTTCAGTTTCTAGACCTTAATCCCTTATTTAATATTGAACCCCTCTTTTGATGCATTATATATGTGTCATTTAGGCATTAACTGCTTTTAATTTAACTATTTGTCTAAAAATATTTGTCTGACACCTGGTGGTCTAAGACAGATTTAGCATTGGGAATATTTTCAGCAGCACTGGGTTTTTATTTCCACTAGGCAGAAGTGGGTGTAAGGCAGCATTCAGGCAATTGTGGGAACCTCATATCCATTGAGGCAGAAGTAATGTGCAGCTCTCCCTTTCTTTTTGTTCTCACACTTTTAATCACTGGCTTTCACCAAATGCTCAGTTCAGATAGCAGGAGGTTTTCTGGCCTGCAGTGTCTGTGTATGCAAATGAGACTGATGGAACAAAAGTGACACAATGTCTTTGAGAGTTGTAATCTCTGTGAAAGATAGATTTAAATAATAACAGGGGTGGAGTAGTATGAGAACAGTATATGTAGAAAAGAAGAAGAGTTAAGTTGAAAAGTACTAATCCTGATCTTTTTATATGAGATTTTTTATGCTATTATTTTCTCCAAGTTGTTTTTTAAAATGAGTATTATTCGAATAGTTTCGAATCATTCGAAAATTTTGTACATGGAAAACTAAGAAATATAAAGCATGATTTTTTCTTTAAATCATTATTGTTCAATAGGCAATAGTAGACAATGTCATACAGTTTTATGTCTATATAAGAAATATGAGAATTATACTTCTAGCATCTTCTACTTCTAGACATTTCTTGCTTTTTACTTATAAAACATTACTCTAAAGAATTGCTGTATGATCAAGTGAGCTATGTGAAAACTGTGGGGGGGGGGCAGTCCTATTCTTTGTAAGGGAAGCTGGCATAATATTTTTTTTTTTTTTAGGAGAGATTAAAAATATACAGTAAGTGGCAAAAGAAGGTAAAGAACCTTACCATAGTGAGTGATTCCAAGGGCACTGAGTCAAACTGCCCCATTCAGGGAAGAGCTATAAATATTTGAGTGCATCCCATTCCTCAAAGGGGACAGATAAGAGCTCAGCTTGGTGTGGGCATGGATGCTGAAGAACAATTACACATGCATGAGAACATTAAACTGCCGGCTGCATCTATACTCAGTAACTGATTATGTGTCTGCCTCTGTGCTCTAAAAGCCAGTATAGACACAGAATGTAAACAACTGTAAAGAACGTCACATTCCTCCGTTATTGATCTGCCGCTTTTTTCTAGTGCTGGCGTCAACTTTCAGGTCCTCTTATTGATCCACTGGAAGTAGACACCAAAGGAGAGTGCTCTGCTGTCTGCAGTAAAGTGGAAGAACTTTAATCACGTGACAGGAAGTGTACAGTAGCGCAGTTGTGGGGTTTAGACTTCATTTGATTCATGCAAATTAAGAATGATTCAATTGGAATGTAATTTTATTCAGTTAGAAAAATTATGCAAATGATAAACAATGTGCAAAATATGCAAACAACAAATTGTTAATTTACAGTAGAAAAAAACAATGCATTTCATACACACTCTTCGAAGTTAAGTTTGAGATTATTAGCTTAGTCATACGAGTTTGATGTTAATGTTAATTATACAAACGTGAAATACATGTAGAAATTGAATCTATGGGAGAGGGCAATGTAGAATGAGTGTTTACCAGTTTATTGACAAGATGGTTGACAAGACAAGAGATTGAGGGAGAGGAGGTGAACAGTCCAAGCAATAGGCAGGTATGAGGCTCAACGTCAGACAGGCTGAGGGAGTGGCCACTGAGTCCAGCCCAAGATGACAGTAGGCCGGTGAGCAGTAAAGGCAGGGCTAGATCGAGACTGGTGGATAGCAGCAAGGGTCTGAAAGGAACACTTAGCATGAAAGCATTAACACTCGTGATCTCTCAGGCAATGCGCAGGTCTTGCAGCTTGGCAGAAACCGTGATCAGCCAAAGAAGCTCAGCCTACAGGACAGGACTAGAACATACGAGAGACAACAGCACAAAACAAGACTTGGCACAACAAGACCGATGGCAGTAAACAATGCTAAGCAATAACTAGAAAAACTACTACTACTACAGTAAAAAAAAAAATAAACTACACAGGGGCTATACACTGAACACAACTAGAATTAGCAGGCAGAATTACAAGTTGCTACTCAACAATATACCACCAACTATTAGCAACAAGGAAGACCACAGTAGCACACCATATAGCTAGACAAACTGGCAGGACAACGGGGGAAGGAAGCACAATATAAAGGGAGCAGAGAACATGAGGAACAGGTGAGCATACTTAGACAAACAAGGACTTAACAAGGACTAAACAAGGGGGCAGGGAGACAGGACAAGAGGAGCACATGACCAACAGCAACAAAGACAGAGCCATGTGCTCAATAACACTATACAACCAAAGACACATTAAACAAATACAAGACAGACAGAACTGTCAGAGGAGATCCCTGACAGTTTGCATTAAATAAAGGTAAATAATTTAGCCTCACTGTGATGTTTTACTCTGGTTACTAAATAAGAAAACAAAAGTCAGCAGTCAAAAACAAAACTAGTCCAACAATGCAGAATCAATTAATTGTACCCCAGAAGACAAATAGAACTAAATCACAAAACATTTTCTTTAATATTTAATTTTTTTTCCAATATATGTTTAATTGACCTGAAAAATCTAAATGTATATTGCACAAAAAGTATTTGTAATACATTTAGATTTATTCATTTAGCTGATGCTTTTATCCATAGAGACTTACAAATGAGAAACTAAGTAATATCAATAGAAAAAAAAATAATTGAGGTACCTGTTTTCAATGAAAGAAATATTTTACTTTTTGTACAGTTATCCACTGTAAGAATCTTTGTGTTAGTGTACATTTATATATTGTCTGACTATGAGGACCAGACGAGTCCTTTGCACAATCTGACTTGTGTTGCAGCCCGGAATTAAACCACATCATGTTGGTTTGTCCGGCCAGAGGAGAGTTTCACCCAAGGGCTTTTTTTTTTTCCATTCTGTCACCGATGGAGTTTGGGTTCCTGGCCACTGTTGCCTTTGGCTTGCATAGTTAGGGACACTTAATGTTTGGCAATATTGTCAACTTGATTTCACAGACACTATTTGTAGAAAACTGAACTGAGCTGGATGATAACATCACTGAATCAATGATGAAACTGATTTAACTGAAAAATTGACTGTTTACTATTGTCCAATGTTTAGAGCTGCTTCTCAGCAGAATTTAATTTTGTTTCCACTAATGACACACTATTTTCCTCTTTAACACTGTTAAGCTGCTTTAACATAATCTGTATTGTACAAAGTGCTAAGTGCTATATAAATAAAGGTGACTTAACTTGATTTTGTGTTGTCTCTGTTTCAGGCATGGTGCAAAAGCTGGACCAAAAGTTGCCTGTCGCAAATGAGTACCTGTTGTTGTCTGGTGGTGTGCGAGAAGGTGTGGTGGACATGGATCTCAGTGAGCTTGGCATCTATAACCGTGGCTCCGACTATGACATGGCATTCACCCTGTTGGTTCCTGCGCTAAAGTTGCACGACCGGAACCAGCCTGTCACGCTGGACATGCGCCACTCAGCACTTGGTCACTCTTGGCTCAGCTTGCGACTTTTTGACGAGGGTACCATTAACCGCTGGCGGGACTGCTGCACACTTACTGATCATCTTAACGGAACCACCAACTACTTCTTCTCACCCACACTGGTAGCCGACTGGTTCCAAGAAGCTGTTGGACTAGTACTGGCAGAGTTACAGCGCAAGCCACAAAGGGGCACCCCGAGGGTGGAGCGGGTTGAGCGTCACAACACCCTGTTGTCTATGGTTTTAGGTGTGGGTAGCAGCCGCATGCTTTATGACATTGTTCCTGTGGTGTCTTTCAAAGGCTGGCCGGCAGTTGCTCAGAGCTGGTTGATGGAGAACCACTTTTGGGATGGCAAAATCACAGAGGAGGAGGTTATCAGCGGCTTCTATCTGCTGCCTGCCTGTTCAGCCTCTGGTTGCCGAGAGAATGAGTGGCGTCTCTCATTTGCCCGCAGCGAGGTTCAGTTAAAAAAGTGTATCTCACCGGGTCTCATGCAAGCTTACCAGGCATGTAAAGCAATTGTTATTAAGCTACTAGCCCAACCTACATCTATCAGTCCCTATTATTTACGTAGCATTATGTTGTGGGCCTGTGATCGACTACCCGCAAGCTATTTGTCACAGGAAGACTATGCTGCGCATTTCATGCTAGGTCTCATAGATGACTTGCAGCACTGCCTTGTCAACAAGACCTGCCCTAACTACTTCATCCCACAGTGTAATATGTTGGAGCACCTGTGCGATGAGACTGCCATGTTTCACGCTCGGAAGCTAGCGCTGGTACGCTCGGATCCAGCCGAGCATCTGCGCTCCATTATTGACCAGGCCAAGGCGGCTAACAGATTGACGCAGGAAATGCAGCGTCGTGGGAGTTCCTCAGGACTGCTCTCTCCACTCACGGATCCCTCCTCGGCTGATCACCAGCAGCCAGATGACCGGCTGGCCAAGAAGTTACAGCAGTTAGTGACTGAGAATCCAGGGAAGTCTATCTCTGTGTTTATCAACCCTGATGACGTCACACGACCTCACTTCCGTATTGATGACAAGTTCTTCTGAAAACTATGGTCTATTTTTCACTTCTCCTCTGCTATTAATGGTTTAACCTGATGGGAACCTGATTCATGATACTCTCCAGAAACTGGAGCTGTGTCCCTGTGCCTGGCTGTATACATCAGACTGCAGAGGATCTTCTCGAAAAAATGATCTGCAACAGCTCTACAAGACCTGCCTTACTGCGAGGAGAATCCCAGCGTGCACCTGCAGAGAAGCATAGTGAGTTTCATATCATGGTGACTCTGAAAAGAAAAGCCAGGGCAAGTGGGCAATGATTTACATAGTAAATGAAAATATAGTATATCATCAGCTTGGAATTATAAGGTTCTACAGGTTTTGTCAAAAGTGAGTTATTCACATAGTTATTCTGACAACTTATTTACATTATGTGATGTGTGTGTGTGTTTTAGAAGTTGTGTATATTTTGAGACTTTTTATTTAGAAAACAAAAAGATTTTATCTGCAAAGGATATTAAATGCAAAAATTTTGAAGCTCAGTGTCTTAAAACTAAAATGCAGATAGAACCTTATCATTCCAAGGTTACGAAATGTTCGCTAGGTGGTATGTTATTCTGAACAAAAGTCTGATGTAATGAATAATAGATTCAGACATTGCTTTTCTTGTGTTTTGCATCTGTGCTGACTGGGACTACACATTTCCATCACCTCTTTGTGTCTGTGTTATATCAATATAATGCTTTTTTAAAAACCTGGGCAATTAACTTGTCATGTTGTTTATTTAGGGGAAACAACAGAAGATTATAACAGAGGAAGCCAAAACTTTTCTATCTATGAGGGATTAAAATCATATTCCTGAAGTGCAATTAAAAAAATGTACATTTATGTTGAGTTAGAGTGTGACGTTCATGTATTGACAAAAATGTTATTACAACGTTCTTGTATTGACAAAAATTTTATTACAAGAATGCAGAATTGTTTAAAGGATGTGCTTGACTTGTAGCCCTAAAATTTTTGCTGCTATTGGAGATAAATGAACTATTGGATGCTTTTTTTTTTTTTTTTTTTTTTTGGAAAAGAATGCATAAATAGCACCTATCCAATATAAGCCCACCTATCACTAATGTTAAGAATGTCCCTAACGGGAAACACAGAGTAGGACATCAGTCATGTAGTTTGTACTGTACCAAAAAAAAAAAATAATAATAAAAAAAATTTAGCTGCCAGTAAATAAAGAATTGTACATTGTTTTGAAATTTGTGTTGGTTTGGAACTTTGCTTTCAGAAGTAAGAAATATTTCCGCTGAATTATTAGAAAAATAATGCACAACTGTTACTTCTCGGTTTGCATTATTTTTCTAATATTTCAATAGCTCGAAGTCAATTAGACTGCTTGTGATACGGTAACCACCTCAAGACATTGTTTTTACATGATGAGGCTCTTTACATTAAGAGTCTGATAGAGGGTATGCATTGATATCACTTCCCTGCCAGAACACGCCCCCTCAGCCAGACTGAGTGGCAAAAGAGCTGCTGCATGATTGGATTTAATAGGGAAGCTCCGGAAATGTGAGTAAAACAAAACGATAATCACTTTGCTGGACTCAATATAATATTCCTTACAACTTACCAAATATCCAGTGGTCCTTGGATATTGATATGCAGCCAGGAATCGTATTTCCTGACATTTATATGTGCCTGATTTCAGCACCGGAGAAAGAAACAACGCAGATTTGCCTGTGAACACGTTTTGTAAATACAAAATAGGTTGGTCTAAACCCCGGTGATCACTTATATCAATGTTATATATATGGTCATATCGTCCAGCCCAAAATCTTTTATAGTTTTTGTCAGTGTTTATTTAAAAACATCCAGTTGCAGAATTTAGGATGGTAAATATTTAACTGATGCGTTGTCAATACAATATATTATAATACAATATATAGGGTATGATGAAATGATAACTGCAAATCCGTGTTTCGCTGCCGGGAGTCCATTTGTTTCTTTGTTTAGCAGCGACCCATTTGCTTTTCTTTTCTGTAGCTTTCAGCATCCTGTGAAAATATACCTATAATATATAATATAGTATATATAGTATATAATAATACTGTTATATAACTTATTTTTACAGTTTTAGACTGTTATTTACAGCAATATTGTTTTTTTTTTTTTTTCTACAGGGAATACTGTAATTCCTGCTTTTCATTCAGTAGAATTCTTAGATTTCTTACTAAATTAATTTTTTTATTTTTTTTTTTTTGGAAAAGAATGCATGAATAGCACCTATCCAATATAAGCCCACCTATCACTAATGTTAAGAATGTCCCTAACGGGAAACACAGAGTAGGACATCAGTCATGTAGTTTGTACTGTACCAAAAAAAAAAAAATATATAACTAATATATAAATTGAATAATAAATTATATAATAAATTATATAATATATAAATTAAAAATATTTTTCATCATTCATTATTTGTTTGCTTTCAAATTATAAATACATAAAATATTTTATGTAAACCATGCGTTTTTAAAGAAACTCATACAATTTGCACATGTAATTTTTTCTTATTTGGAGAGAACTGTGATATTCGAATGCAGTTTTTTGTTTGCATGTTATTGCCCCCACACCTAGCTATTGAACACACTGGATTATATAGATATACTTGAATTATTATTTAAAATATTATTTTAAAAAATCAAGATGACGTGGTGGACCAGCACATGACAGAGTGAACACATAAGCAGAACACCCAAAACATGGCAAAATATGACAATGAAACATTTATTCAACTTAGAAAAAAAAATCATATAATAATAATAAATAATATAATAACATTCTCAATCTTATTTATATACCGCCCACCCCATTCATTTTAGTTTTTAACAATATTATCTACAAATGAATGCTATGTTCACCCTGTCATGTGTATGTTCACCCTATCAAGTCTAAGGGGCCGACAGGGTGGACATTTTGGAACAACGACTTGAGCTTCAATTAGCATATTATCTTACAACAAACTGTGACTAGCTAAATAGTCTGGTTGTTGAATAGAATTTGGTATATTTAAACGTACATATTTTGAAAATACTGTATTCTAGTCACTTATGGCATATTTTATGCCGACAGGGTGGACATGTTAAGCTAGGAAATAGCAAGTAAGCAAACTCATACAAAGAAAACTTGTCAGTTTAAAAGTCACCTTAGTTGTTGAAATTCACGCCACTGAAGAGACAAAAAATCTGTTGTCCAGATGTCATTAAAGGGGATGGCCTTTTCTTAAAGGGGCGGATTCCCCAATACGACAGGGTGGACAACCATTTAAGGGACATGGCTAAACTCTTCTGTTTTGTTACATAAAAATATATTTTTGTTACCAAATGGTCAATACACTAAAATTTTGTAATTTCTTATTTAACAAAATATGAATAGGAGAACAAAATTTTATAATTTGACTATATTCTACTCTCATTCAAATTTAATGAGCAGTGCATGGGACATGACAAAATAACATGAATGCTCCTACACAAAACTTAGAAAAATCTAGAAAATGTATTTAAAGAGCCAAGTAATGCTTTTGTTATGAATCTAAAAACTTACCCTAATGTAACATGCACTTTCATAGTCATTTTTATGTTAAGTTACCAGATTTTGAGACCTATATGAAGTGTTTTGCTGGTCTAAGTCAGTTTTGTAGGTGAGATCAACTGTTTGGTCAAAATTCATGTTTGTAATGGAGTCTGTATGAACAGTTTTGAAAATATGGCTTCAGTATTGAAAAATGCTTCCTAGCAATTGAAAAAAACTGTAAATATTGATAATAATAATAATAATAATAATAATAATAAAATAATGTTTATTGATCAGCAAATTACAGTAAAATATTAGAAAGATTTCTGAAGGATCATGTGATACTGAAGACTGGAGTAATGATGCTTAAAATGTAGCCAGTTATTTTTAAAATGTGCAGTTATTTTAAATACTAAAAATATTTCACAATATTACTGCTTTTGCTGTATTTTGGATCACATTCATGCAGGCTTGGTGAGCAGAAGAGAATTTTAAAAAACTGTAAAGCAATGAGTGTTTGCACAAGTGTTGTTGTTGTGCCTTGTTGTGCTTCTCACACCTTTCCTGAACCAGCATTAACTACAGTAGCACGTCTGTTGGATCGGAACACACGGGCCAGTCTTTGCTTCCCACTTGCATCAATGAGCCTCGTCACCGGTTTACCATTGTTCTTTCCTTGGACCACTATTGACAAATACTGACAACTGCAGACTGGGAACACCCCACAAGACCTGCAGTTTTGGAGATGCTCTGACCCAGCGGTCTAGCCATCACAATTTGGCCCTTGTCAAACTAACTCGAATCCTTACACTTGCCCATTTTTCCTGCTTCTAACACATCAACTTTGAGGACAAAATATTCACTTGCTGTCTAATATTGTCACAGTTCTGTCTGTTTGTATATTTGGTTTCTCCCATTGTCTCCCCCTGTCATCCTGTTAACTTTGGTTTTGCCCTCGTTATTCTGTCATCCCCTTCACCTGTCCTTGTAATTAGTCACCCTTTATAAGCCTGTTTGTATCCTGAGTTCTCTGTCGGTCTTTATTGTTGATTAGTGTGTTCAGTGTGTGTGGATATCGCTCTGTGTTCCTGCCTGTTCCTCTTGGAAGTAATTAAAATAAGATTTGTGTCGTACGTTGTATCCTGTCTTCCATCCAGCACCAGCAACACCGTAAAAGAAAAGACCGACCGAAACAGTTTTTTCCCTGGTGTTTTCCCCTGCGTTTGTTTTTTCCGTCTTTTTCTCAGTGTTTTGTTTTTGATTTTTTTTCCCCCATGGATCCTACTGTTCTCCTCATCATCCTGAAGCAGGGGGAACGCTCTCTTGAGGACCACACCCGTGATTACATCTTCCTGGCAGAACACTCCCACTTTCCGGATAGCAGCCTTTGCACTTTCTACCGTGCAGGACTGAACACCACCACCAAAGCGCTGCTATCCGGGGAGGGTCCTCAAAAGAGCCTACCCGGATTACATCGAGTGGGTGCTGGCGTCCTGTGGATCGTCATGGACTGTCGACATCGTCGAGAAGGACGTCAGCCCCACTCAAGACCCAGAGCCCAGCCAACCAGCACCCCAACACGCGGAGTATGAGCCCGAGCCCACCGCAGATGACGAGCCAGAGGCACGAGCGACAGAGTCAAAGATCGCCACAGAGCCAGAACCCTACATGTCCGATCAGGTGCGAGAGCCGGCCACAACTACCGTGACGGGGGAGTGCAAGATGGAGCAAGTGAGGGCTATGGAGAGCCCTGCCCACTGCACCACTGCTGGGGGTGAGCTGGAAGAAAACTCTGGGGACTTAATTGATTTTTCTATGGAAGTTCTAGAAAATGACTCTGGGGATTTAATAGACTTCTTTACAGAAATATCTACCTGTCACGTTATGCCTGCCTGTATGGAATCCCCACCCACCCTCCCTCTTCTGCCTATGTCAACATCTGTCTGCTCACCGCTGTCCCCTGACAGCCCCTCTGCTCACCCTCAGTCTTCCACCTGTGCAGTGGGCTCGCCGCGGGTCTGCCAGCTTCCATCGGCGTCAGGGCTGGAGGATCCCTCATCTCCGCCTCCAGCCTCAGAGTCCAGAACTCCGCCTCGGCCCTCCGACCCTGCGGCTCCACCACGGCTCTCAGCTCCCTCGTCTCCATCGTCGCCCGTCGGTCCACCAGCTCCACCGGGCTCCCTCGTCTTTCCGGCTCCGCCCTGGTCAGTCGTCGTCCCTTCATCACCTCAGGACTCTGTTCCTCCGGCTGCGCCTCGTCACTCCGTCCCACCGGCTCTGTGGACCTCCTCCCTCCCTCCGGCACAGCCTCCATGCTCTGTCGCTCCGGCTCCGCCGCGGACCTCCGGATCTCCGCCTACGCCTTGGTCGCCAGAGCCTAGGGCTCCGCCTTGGCCCTCCGGATCCTCGGTGTCGCCCTGGATCTTCGGCTCTCCGTCTCCGCCTCGGGCTCCTCCGCCAGCTGCTCCGCCTCTGTCGGTTGGCCCCCTGGAGTCGTCAGCCCTTCCTCCACCATGGCTCCTCCCTCCATCGGCTCCACCGTGGGTCATCATGGCTGCGGTCTGGGTCTCTACTGGCTCCTCCTGCTCCGGGTCCCTCCTGTTTCCTCCCTGGCTCCTCCCACCTTCGTCGCCCCCTTGGACTCTGATCACTCTGTTTTTTGTCCCCCTCCCGGGGTTCCGTCCTCCGCCGAAGCCTCCTCCTACATGGACTCTGTTTTTCTGCTGGTTTTTTTGCCCCTCTTGTCTGTTTTGTTTTTTGTTTTCTACGGCACGAGGTCGCGCCTATTCGGAGGGGGGCATAATGTCACAGTTCTGTCTGTTTGTATATTTGGTTTCTCCCATTGTCTCCCCCTGTCATCCTGTTAACTTTGGTTTTGCCCTCGTTATTCTGTCATCCCCTTCACCTGTCCTTGTAATTAGTCACCCTTTATAAGCCTGTTTGTATCCTGAGTTCTCTGTCGGTCTTTATTGTTGATTAGTGTCTTCAGTGTGTGTGGATATCGCTCTGTGTTCCTGCCTGTTCCTCTTGGAAATAATTAAAATAAGATTTGTGTCGTACGTTGTATCCTGTCTTCCATCCAGCACCAGCAACTACATAACAAATATATCCTAACCACTAACAGATGCCGTAATGAAGAGATAAATAGTGTTATTCACTTCACCTGTCAGTGGCCATAATGTTATGCCTGCTTGATGTATAAGTCCTGTTAATTGCACAAGTCTAATGATAATATTCCTGATACCTGTAAGTGTAATGAGGCAAAAGGTACACTATAGCACTGCATGGGAATGTGAGAAAGTGAAGCTGTTATGTATGAATAAAAAATATGCTTTAATATGCAAGCAAGCACCCCAGAGTCATGTAGTGATTTGCTTCCTGAATGCAAGTGTAAAAATAAAAGACACAAGTTGTTCTGTTCCGGACTTTGTAGCCCTGACTCTTCTTTAATGTCCTCTGTCTAAATAACAAAGGAAGACACGACAAAGTGGCAACGAGGATTTTTGAAAGGAACGCTACACGTGTGAATGGCCAAATGTAACATTAATGAAGGACTGAATGCGAACCGCCACCGGGGCTTGAGAATTGATAAGGAAATACGAGATGGCTAGCGTCATTGGAAACATAGGACAATTTGACGAAAATGAGGAACAATGGAGCTCAAAGATCATGCCTACCTTCCTCAGTGTGATGGGTGCTAGGACTTTCACTTTGCTTCGTAGTCTTGTACAGCCTGCAAAGCCAGATGAGAAAACTTATGCAGAAATTGTGGCAGTGTTGAGCACACACTTTTCACCTAAACCGTTAGTTATAGCGGAAAGATTTCGGTTTCACAAGAGAAACCAAGAAGAGGGAGAAACGGTGACTATGTTTGTTGCGGCGCTGAAGAAACTGTCAAAGCACTGGGAATTCGGTGATGTTTTGAATGATACTATTAGGGACAGGCTCGTATGTGGATAAAGAAGCGAAGCCGTTCAAAAGAGGCTGTTAAGTGAAAGTAATCTCACATTGCAGAAAGCCACTGAAATAAGTGTAAGCATGGAACTTGCTGCTAAAGAAGCACAGCAGTTCAGTAGCTCAGATAAAGTGCATAAATTGGCTACTGACATGAATACATTCCAGAATTCACCTGGCAAAGCTCCTAAAAATGCAACATGTTATAGATGTGGCCAAGTTGGACATGTGCATATGTGCATAAAGTGCAGGCAAATTGCAAGGAGTATACGGATGACACCGACTCCTCTTTGGAGGAAGTTCCATTAAAAATTCTAGCCATGGAAGGAGACTCCAAAGGCTATTGGGTGACACCTGTCATAGAGGGAGAGTCGGTGCGTATGGAGATAGACACGGGTGCTGCCGTCTCCATTGTGTCAGATACTGTGTACCGCAAAACATTTAGACATGTCTGCTTAAAGCCCACCAAGATAGTGCTGAAAACATATACAGGGGAGCCAGTGGCTATAAAAGGTGTAATGGATGTGGAGGTGGAATTGAATGGTCAGTCAGCTACATTGCCTCTTTATGTGGTAAAAGGGAACTACTCAGCTTTACTTGGGCGAGAATGGCTGGAAACAATGAAGCTGGACTGGCCGATGGTGCGGATGGTGTCAAAAGATAACACTGGGCTCAGTGTTGTTCTGGAAAAACATGCTGAGGTATTCAAGGATGGACTGGGTACGATGAAAGATATTACAGCCAAACTTGACATCAAGCCTGGTAGTAAGCCCAAGTGTTGCAAAGTCCGTTTGGTGCCATATGCCATCAGAGTGAAAGTTGAGACAGCCCTGGAAGAGCTGGTAACCAGTGGAGTCATCGTACCAGTGAGTACCAGTGATTGGGCTACACCTATTGTACCCGTGCTTAAAAAGGATGGGTCCAGTCGGATTTGTGGTGACTTCAAAGTCACTGTGAACCCAGTTTTGTCTTCTGACCAGTATCCACTTCCCCTCATTGATGATCAGTTTGCTGGCCTGGCAGGTGGGCAGCGTTTCAGCAAAATTTATTTGAGTCAAGCCTACTTACAAATGAAAGTCGATGAAACCTCTAAAGAGTTACTGACAATTGTCACACATAAGGGACATTTTAGATACCAGTGTCTTCCTTTCGGTGTCACCTCGGCCCCTTCTCTTTTTCAGTGGGCCATGGACCAGGTGCTAAGTGGCCTAGCAGGGGTGTAGTGCTACTTAGAAGACATCTTGGTAACAGGAAAAAACGGAGGCAGAGCATCTGAGTAATCTGGATAGCACACTTCAGCGTCTGAAGGAATGTGGCCTAAGAGTTAGAAAAGATAAATGTGAGTTTTTCAAGCAATCAGTCGAATACCTTGGACATGTAATCAACGCTGATGGACTGCACAAGGCACCTTCGAAAATAAGAGCTATACTGGAGGCTCCGGCCCCACAGAACACCAGTCAGCTCCGGTCATTCATAGGTCTTCTGAATTACTATGGACGATTCATCAATGGCTTAGCCACACTGCTGAAACCACTGCACCAACTTCTGTGTACTAACCAGTCCTGGGAATGGACACAGCAGTGTGAGACCACTTTTCAAGAATCCCAGAAAGCTCTTGTGAAGTCAGGAGTGTTGACTCATTTTAATCCAAATCTTCCTCTGCAGTTAGCCTGCGATACACCACTGTATGGTGTGGGGGCAGTGATTTCCCACATCACAGCCTTCAGGAGAAGAGAAGCCAATAGCATTTGCCTCACGTACCTTGAACAAATCAGAGAGCAAGTATGCCCAAATCGAAAAAATCATTTTTGGTGTTCGAAAATTTCACCAATATTTGTATGGTAGGCCATTCATACAGCTCACTGATCACCGAACTTTAACCACCATTCTTGGGACACACCGGGATCCCCTCTCTGGCAGCAAGCTGAATGCAGAGATGAGCTTTGCTGTTATCAGCACACACATATGAGATAAGATATCAGAAGGCTGAGCTGCATGGGAATGCAGATGGTCTATCAAGACTACCGTTACCTGTGACATGTCTTGAGAGCAAGCAGAAAGATATTTTCTATTTTGAACAAGTCAAGAGGGCTCCAGTGACATCAACACAGGTGAGAAGAGGCACACGGACAGATCCAATTCTCTCTGAAGTCGTGGAAATGGTAAAAGATGGACATGTCCCTAAAGACTCCACCAAGTTGAAGCCATACCTGGCTAGAAAGAATAAATTGTCAATTCATTCAGGATGCCTTCTCTGGGGACAAAGAGTAATCATACCCCCAACTCTGAGGAAACCTGTCCTCCAGCAGCTTCATGTGGGCCATTGTGGCATGGTGTGAATGAAGGAACTGGCAAGAAGCTACTTTTTGTGGCCAGGTCTTGATGGGGACATTGAAGGAAAAGCAAGGTTTTGCCCATCTTGCCAGAAGGTGAGGAATGAACCTCAGTTGGCCCCATTACACCCGTGGGACTGGCCAGAAACCCCCTGGCAGCGTGTACACATGGATTTTGCTAGGCCAGTGGAAGGGAAGATGTTGCTAATAGTCGTGGATGCCCACAGCAAGTGGCCCGAAGTTGCTGTTATGCACTCTACAACTGCAGAGAAAACAGCAGTAAAACTGGGAGAAATGTTTAGCCATTTCGGCTGGCCTGAACAACTTATCAGTGACAACGGGCCACAGTTCACATCACATGAATTTGCTGTGTTCTTGCAACAGTGTGACATACAACATATTAAATCAGCTCCTTACCAACCAGCCACTAATGGGCTCACTGAGAGGATAGTTCAAACCATTAAAAGACGTCACAAGGACAAGGGAGCCTGCAACAGCGCCTTAATGACTTCCTGTTGTCATACCGAAACACCAGCCATGGAACGACAAAGGCTTCTCCAGCTTTTCTTATGTTGAATATATATATGCAGTGGATAGAATCTTTGATAACCTAGTGTCCGTTATTTTCTCCTTAATCATAATTTCTCCATAATAAGTTTTAACAAATCTCCAAAACTTGTTACTTGTTACTTGTATATAAATAAACTTGGCACTAAATGCACCGCAGATTAATTCAGGGTGCAAAGACTTTAGCTTGCAAAAAAAACTGACTGGTTTAAAAATGAATGATAGTTTTGCCTTGCATTCATCACCACAGGATGCTGTCACATTCTCTTCACTTTACTGTGCTTGTTTCATTCTGCTATTCGCAGATACAGTGGATTCCGCAGACACGCTGAGTCAGCGTATTCTGTGACATAATATCCCAGCCTGTACCTTTTCACATAACCACAACAGCCGAGTTCCTGATAATAAATGATTTCATACAGCACAAATAGTCACATCCGCTGTAACCTGTTTACGTGTTACTCATGCTAACATGTACTATTATTACATATATTGACATATAGTATAAGATCTTGAAAAAAAGTATTTGAAAGATCATTAAAATTGACCTTTGTATTTGAAATGACTCTGCACCTTAGGACAGCGCATTGAACTGAAAATCTTATAGCACTATCTAGTTCTTTTTTTAACAGCAGATGTAACATAAGCCGTTATTCCCCTGTCCCTGTACACTGCTGATGCTGCCGTTCTTCATGGTTTGATCAATGAGGCCATTACAGTTGGAGCATTCTAAAAGAGAAAATATGAATGTACAGTGAATAGAGTAGGTAGAGCATATTGTGCAGCGTTGTGTGCAACCTATAATCCATGGACTCAGTTGTCAATATTTTTTTCTTCAACTAATTCAACATCCAACATGAACGGCCAATTCTTAAATTCTGAGCTCTGAATATCTTATATATTCAGAGTTGAAATATTTAGAATCTGAATATCTTACTTATTTGTATGCTTAGTTAAATTCAGTCATACAAGAGAATTATCACCAGAAGCATTGATTGTGCTGTAGCATGTGCAGTGATTATTCAGAAGCCTCTTCTCTCAAACCACACAAGCAAAGACTCGGCACAAAAATAAGTAAACATACGTCGAAAGCAATTCAGTACTCTCTCTCTCTCTCTCTCTCTCTCTCTCTCTCTCTCTCTCTCTCTCTCTCTCTCTCTCTCTCTCTCTCTCTCTCTCTCTCTCTCTCAAACACACAAACCTGCACAAGTACAGTGCACTCCCGCCCTGGGTGTCCGGGATACAAACTCTCTTATACTCATTCATCAATAGCGCTTTGTAAAGACTGCTCACAGCTTCTAGACTACAGCGAGGTTCAGCACTCTGTCTCTGCCCTTTCCGAGAGGCATAGACGCATCCCGCAACGGCAACCACAGGAAATCAAAACATTCCTCCAAAACACAGCACGACATGGATAAAGGAGATAAAGGTAAGAAACTTAAAACCGTGGAAGTGTTTATTATTATGCCGGTAGAGAGTGAATACGCTTTAGGGCTGTTTCAGGAAAAGTGGACTGCGGATCTTGTTCGGGAAGTGTACAGAGCTTAATATGATGTTCAATGCAGTATCCGGAATTAAAAAAGCTTAGCGAACTACGAAAGCTCTTGTACATTTAGACATTCCGTTAGAAAGGGGTCATTTTTAATGTTATATAGTTGGTGTTGAGTGAGTAGATGAGATAAAATATGAATATTAGCCTTGAGAGTGTGCCAAGATACAGGCGGCGACTGCTTCCTCCTGTGCAGATGCTGAGCAAATAAAAATCCTGCAAACATACCACATTCAGGCAAGGCAAGCACAAGCCTGACTGTTTTGTACTTGAATTAACTATAAGTTGATGAGCTTTTTATTTTTATTTATTATTATTATTATTATTATCATTATTAATATTATTATTATTGTTGTTATTATTATTGTTATTGTTGTTTTATACACATGTTTTATGTGATATTTTATACATTTAAACAAGAGCTTGTGAGACTTTTGTGAGAAATTATTTCTGCCCACTAAGGGCTGGGCCAGGTGCTGCTATAAAAAGTGCTGGCTGTCCACTTCTAGGGAGAGATGAAGTGTGTGATGTTGCTTATGTGGCACTGAGTCTACTGATTAGCATGTGCATAACAGCAGAGATTCCAGCAAAAAGGAACTCTCTCCATTCCCATGTGAACTGCAATGTAGCAATTTATGTAAAGACAGATAAGATAATCCACTATCAGCTGACATTAAATCAAATAGTATATGTTTTCAGTATTTAGAGCTTTTGTTCTTATTCCTAAGAGGAATGACTTTGACTGACACCCTGTCAAAACAGACGCACACAGAGAAGGCGGGGACAGAAATGAGCTGTGTGCAGGTACAGTCTAAAGGTTTCCACTCTGTCGTCTTAGCTTTATTAAGCCTGGCATCTATCTATCTATGTCTATCTATTAAACTTTGAATGCTTAAGTATGTATAGAATAATAGATTTAGATTTAAAGACACATACAGGATTAATACTCTTAGATGGTTACAACAAATGTTTTGCTTCACATTTGTTAGGCCTCACGGCAGCAGGACTGTCCTTAAATGTGCTAAAAACTCAGTCTAAAAGAGAGGGGGATGGTTAGATGAAATTTTGCCTTGTTAGCAAGAAATGATCCTCTCAATAGCACAAAATTAAACTATCCTGACCTGTCCTTTACTTGTATCATTCTCATCTTCTCTTCTCTTCTCTTCTCTTCTCTTCTCTTCTCTTCTCTTCTCTTCTCTTCTCTTCTCTTCTCTTCTCTTCTCTTCTCTTCTCTTCATGCTTTCTCCAGTCCTGTTTTATTTTCTTAACCCTTCTCCATCTCCCTTGCTTTGACAAATTATTCTGCTGCAGAGAAAAGACTCAACTCTGCTGCAGCTATACTGTAGGTCACGCAGCAAGCAGTTTGCTAATTCTCTTACTTACTTGATTGTAGCATTTTTGTTGTTGCTGGTGTCTTAGATACTCCAGATTCCAAAAATAAACCAGAGAAAATTTGTAATTTGAATTAAACTGGCTTTGTAAGAAAGTTAGGCTTCTACAAAGTTATTTTAGGTTACAATACATATACATGAGCACCCTTTAACACTTGTATTAAACCGAACAATTGTCACAACTTTTAATGAAAAAACGAATATAAAATGTAAAAAATAAATAAACTTTTAGGACATAGTTTTAAAAAGGATTTATATATATATATATATATATATATATATATATATATATATATATATATATATATATATATATATCAGTACTGTGCAAAAGTCTTAGGCCACTAGTATTTTCACCAACAAAAAAATGGTTTTAAGTCAGTTATTTCTATCGTTTGCTGTAGTGTGTCAGTAGGAAATATCAGTTTACATTTCTAAACATTCATTTTGCCATTAATTGTAATAATCCGATGAGATTTTTGTTTTTGTTTGCACAAGGAGTCTGACAACAGCCAGTGCTCCACACAGAGATCTGATCTGACCATCATCCAGTTTGTCTGGAATGACATGAAGAAACAGAACAAACTGAGACAGACTAATTCCAGAAGAACTGTGGCAACATCTCCAAGATGCTTCAAAAAACCTGCAAAGTACTGTTAAAAGTTTTAGGCACTTGTGTAAAAATGCTGTAAAATGAGGATGCTGTCAAAAATAATGCCATAAATAGATTTTATTTATCAATTAACTTCTATTAACTAAATTAAATCAACATTTGGTAAACCATATTTGCAATTAAAACAGCTTTTGCCCTAGGTACATTTGTGCATGAGTTTTCAGGTAGCTTTGCTTGTAGGTTTCTTAAAGCATCTTGGAGATGTTGCCACAGTTCTTCTGGAATTAGTCTGTCTCAGTTTGTTCTGTTTCTTTATGTCATTCCAGACAGACTGGATGATGGTGAGATCAGATCTCTGTGTGGAGCACTGGCTGTTGTCAGACTCCTTGTGCAAACAAAAATCTCACTGGATTATTACAATTAATGGCAAAATGAATGCTTAGAAATGTAAACTGATATTTCCTACTGACACACTACAGCAAAAGATAGAAATAACTTAAAACCATTTTTTTTTTTTTTTTTGTTGGTGAAAATACTAGTGGCCTAAGTCACAAACAATCACATTAGTTTAGTATTAATTTAACAAGGTTGTTTCTTTTTATTGTGTAATTATTTATGTCCCCAGTGTTTTTATATGCCCTTTTTATGTTGTTTAGTTCATGTTTATTGCATGTGTCATGTGTGTTATCCACATGGTGTTTTGTGTTTGTGTTGGTATCACCTGTGTTATTGCCAGTACATTTAATAAAGAGGTTTTCATTGTTCAGACTCTTTGGTACATTAAAAATGAATGGACATATAAGAGAAACAACCTTACCTTACTCATTTTTTTCTGCAGCTGTGTGTGTTTAACAATAAACAACCAAAAATAGGTCAAAATGTTCCTTATCATTTATTACAGGTTGTAAAAAGTGTAAAACTGAGCACCTTCTGCTAGATTCCAGCTTCAAGATTTCAGGACAAATTTTACAACTTTTCTGAATTGTTCGCATGGTCAATTTTTGTCTCAGAATTGTTTAAATATATTTTACTTTTTTGGAACCACTACAAAAGTGTTACATTTTGTTGTCCTTTGGTGTGACGCCCCTAAATTATGTTTTTTACATTTTTTTTTTTTCAACTGCTTACACACAAAGTCTTTACTTGCCACAGTTTCTGAAACCTGGCACTCAAACACCAGAACTACACACCAAATCTGCAAAACCATACACTAATTCTCGGCTTTTGACTCAGTTTTCGATTTTATAGAACACTTTTTGCAAAACACAACACACAAAATCTAACAGGAAGTGTCTTGATTTTCTTTTTCAAACACAGACAATCAAAATGCCAGACTAATTCATCAGTGCCTCACACTAACTCCTCACTTGTGCAAACACTCATTGCTTTACTTATTACCAACCAATCATGGTTTTAGAATAGGCCTTGGAATATGCTTTGGAATAATCACCTTTGGCAAAATTATGTTTGGTTTCTGTCCAACTACACATGGTTGATGTACACCACAGTCAAAAGTTTTTGAACAGTAATTATTATTATTATCATTATTATCATTATTATTATCAATATTTAAAACCTTTTTTTTCAGGATTCTTTGATGAATAGAAATATTTCTATTTCAGATAAATGTTCTGAACTTTTTACTGAAACCTGAAAAAATTATACTCAGCTGTTTTCAACATAATAATAATAATAATAATAATAATAATAATAATAATAATAATAAATGTTTTTTTTTTTCTGAGCAGCAAATCAGAATACTAGAATGATTTCTGAAGGATCATGTGAGTTATGATGCTAAAAATTCAGCTTTGAAATCACAGGAATAAATTACATTTTAAAATATACTCAAATAGAAAACAGTTATTTTAAATAGTAAAAATAATTCAAAATTTTACTGTTTTTGCTGTACTTTGGATCAAATAAATGCAGGCTTGGTGAGCAGAAGAGACTTCTTTTAAAAAAAACATTAAAAATCTTACTGTTCAAAAACATTTGACTGGTAGAATATTTATTTTCTTTCGTACTGTGTAATACTGTATTCACAACCACAAATGCTTACAGTGCAAATGCTTACAAAAAAAAAAAAAAAAAAAAAAAAAAATAATAATAATAATAATAATGACAATAATAAAAAACAATAAATAAAAAAAAAATAGTTTGGTTTCCATCTTGCTTTCTCGTTTAATGTATTTTTCAACATCTCTATGCCAGTTACTTTCAATCTTGTACAGAAATTTACATAGGAGCTCATGAAAGAAGAGCTTTAGATTTTTAATAACTGTGTGTATATGATATATCCAAAAATATAATATTATGGCAAAGGTGTTTGCAACATAAGACAAATGTTTGGTTTTGAGGTGTATTTGTGATATTTTGAATGTGGTGCTTCATTTTGCAAGAGATGTGAGGCATTTTGCATTTTTGTGTGTGCAATTCTTAGATTTGTGTGTAAAGTTTTTTAAAAAAAAGAGGCAAAGTTCTGAAAATGTGTTAAGCAGTTGAAAAAAAAAACGGTTCTGATAACTACAGATCGGTCTTTTACGGCACAGTGGTGGATATTTATATATATATATTTTAAAGTGTTGGTTGGTTGCATTAACTATTGTGAAAACATTTTAGAGTTTTGTGCACATTATTTGAATGCACATTATTATTTTAATTTGAATGAAATGAATTAAAACGTACAATCTGTTTACGACAATTACAAAGTTTTCAGCTCACTGTGTTAGCTGTTTTGAGAACAGTGACCTGAGTTTAGAGAAATATGTCAAATCAACTGAGAAAAACCGTAAAAACTGTATTTTAAACTACATTATTATGGAAAATTATGCAAATGTGTCTTGCAAACCGCTAATGACAGGTTAACTCGGAATAGCAAGGTCATTAATTGACATAAAAGGCTAAAACGTCCCATGGTGTGACAGAAAATGTCCTCCTGTACTGTTACACCATAGGACAAAGATGTCACACCAGAGGACAAGGTCTCTTTAAACAACCATCCAAACACATAATTATCTTAACCAAACAGTTCAACTTTACTGCAAAATGAAGTACTGCAATTTTTCTAATAATGCATTTATTAAAAGTAAATATTAACATCAAATCTATAGGTGTGTTCTCTATTGATTATAAAACACATTCAGCTGAAAATGCACAAAAAAAAAATAATGAAAATACATGTTTATTGCAATTCTTCAACAGGGAGTTTTGTTTTATATATATTGTGTATATCTAAACGCAATAAAATTGTTATCCAGCACCTGCCATCACCCATGAGAAAAAAGTAATTGCCCCTTTAAACTTAATCTGTTTGTGCCACCTTTTAGCAGCAACAACTGCAAACTTTTCTGATAACTTTTCAGGATAATTCATGTATACAGCAAACACACAGCACACACACACAAACACACATGTGTGTATATACAGTGGTGGCCAAAATTATTAGAAAACTAGTGTTTTCATCAGCTAAAAATATATATATATGAAGAGTTCAGATGCAAAACCAGCTAAATCCATCTGTCTTTCTTTAAAAAATGCATTTTTATCAGGCTCAGATGTGTAGGTTTCTATGTAAGTACTGGTACTTCTGATTGGGCTGAGGCTGGTATTTTTGCAAGTTTGAAGAAAAAGTATTTGATGGACGTATAATATGTGTCGAGAGCATTCACTCAGTATCATTATCTGATTTTTGACCGAAATAGCTTTTAGCTGGTTTTGCATCTGAACTCTTCATATATATATATATATATATATATATATATATATATATATATATATATATATATATATATATATATATGATTTGTGATTTATTTTGAGTGTGACTGTTTATGTATCTTTTTCATTGCAAAATAATTTCTATATACTGTACAGTATATCATATCTATCTATCTATCTATCTATCTATCTACCTATCTATCTATCTATCCATCTATCTGTCTATCTATCTGTCTATCTATATGAAGTGTTCAGATGCAAAACCAGCTAAAAGCCATCTCGGTCAAAAATGAGATAATCATACTGAGTGAATGCTCTTGACACATATCATACGATATATCCATCAAATACTTTTACTTCAAACTCGCTAAATTCCAGCCTCAGCCCAATCAGAAGTACCAGTACTTACATAGAAACCTATACAAGTGGCCAGAAAGAAATGCTAATTTTAAAGAAATACGTCAGATAGATGTAGAGGCTTTTGCATCTGAACTCTTAATATACTCACACTCGTATTCACACTCTTCTGTACCTCTCTATATTTTGTATATATAAATATTTAGAAACAAGTGTGAAGAATTTTGAATTATTGTGTGTAAACGATGACAGCCGTGTTGCAGTGGTGCTTAACTTTTGTCTTTCTTGTTTTTAGGGTTTTGCAAAAATAGTGCATGAGATCTGCAAATAGTGTCTAAACTACCTAAACTTGTTTAAAGTTTTGTAGAAAGAGTGATTTATTTGACAAACTGGTTTAGGCTATTGAGAATTTGGTTAATAGAATGGGCTTCAGTGTTTTAGTAAATTTAAAAAAACTGTAATTTCTAAACGGATTTGTTTTGTTTTCTTTGTATGTATGGATTACTTGGGTTGTTACGGACATCTGGTGAAAATTTCAAGTCAACAGCACCTTTAGAAATATATTTACTGAGAAAAATGGTGACGTGTTCAATACTTATTTTACCCGCTGTATATATATAATCATACATATGTGTCTGTGTGTGTATTCACCAAACTTAGGTGTAATTTCTGTGTGCATGTGAGTGTGTGCATGTTTTTCTTTTTTTTTAGTTGCAAAATGATTACTATATATAGTAAACATTCTTTTTTTTTGTAACTACATGCACTGAACACTGTGTTCTCCATTTTTTGATGTAGTGTCTAATAAATAATCTGTACTGCATATATTATTGACTAATGTGTGTATGATTTGAAAGCTTTGTTTGATTTTGAGTACAGGTAAAATGGTTTTGAAGCGATTGTTTGATTTTGCCAGAAGAGTCAGGGCTTCTGTGTATTTGGTTTGAACATTTGGATTTGTGTTTAAGATTTTGAGAAAATGAGTGATGGTTTCAAAAAATGTGTTTTAGCATTTAGCAAACTGTAATGAATATAGTTTGAATATCAACCATTTTTAGCTGTGCCCCATATGCAGTAGAAGAGTTTTTAATAACATACTGATTGACTGAATTTTGTTGCTGAAAGTTGTTTTTTGTTTTGTTTAAAAAACATATTGATGTTGTTGGTATCAAAATTAAACTTTCTTTCTTCTTTGACATGTTCAGAATTAAATATAAATACTTTAATAACTACCATTTCTGTCCTTTAGTGTGACGTGGTGTCCTATGGTGTAACACACATAAAAGAGCCACACTTTTTTTTTTCTTAATTTTTGCTATGTCATACCATAGGAGAAATGTATGATACAGTTGAACACCAAAGAAGTATACAAATTACACTGTAAAAAGTGTACTAAAAAAGAGTCTTCCGCTCTTCTTTTGCTGTTCTTTTGAACTTACCAACTGATTATGGTGGCCATAAAGAATCTGCTCAAATTAGGTTGAACTCTTTGCCCTACCTCTGTTATTCCATGTACAAGGGCAAAGGCGGAAATATAAAGTAGAAAGTCCACTGCCAAAATTTGCAACTCTTGTGTTGTCCTCTGTCTATATATGCTTTCCAATTGAAGGTTCATGAGATGTTGAGATGTACCTTTGAGCTATTTCAGAGAACTGTTTTATCATTGGTTGATCTGTAGTCTCTACATTAGTGAAAATCAATATTCACTTGAACAATTCATGGCAAATTTACAAAAAGTCTAATAGAAATGTGTAGAATATGCTTGACAGTTTATGACAATTAGATAACAAATTTAGCATTTACTGTAAAGACATATACGATGAGCTAATGACTTGATGTTTTGAGGGGACTATATACATGTAATACATTTTGAGCAACATGACAAAAGGAACTGATAATGTAGGAAACCGTTGACAAATCAGTTGCATAATCAGTCGCATGAACGTACAAAAGCAAGTGCAACTTGTTCAAAAAAATTAGAAACATTTTATGATGTGCACAAGTGATTAGATGATGTGGAGGTTGAAAAGGAAGTAATTTTGAGAATTTAATTTCTGATTTGAGAAATGCACCATAGTGTAACCTGGCCCTTTTATCTCCATCGAAGGTTCTGATTGGTGTGTGATATATTTTGACTCCTAGTGTTTCCACTTGGGTAATTGTGCGCTAATTGAGCTCAAACTTTGTAGACTTGAGTGAACCATATTGAATAGTGCTAGTGCTTTCTAAATGACCACATGGTGAAAGCACTAAGATATGAAGGTATTTGTGTGTAGAGTTTTGCAGTAACAGTTCACCAAATCTGACTCATGTGTTAAAGCAGGGGAATAGTGTTTATAGTTTAGGGAAATGGGTGTGCTTTTTGAAAAATGGCATTATGGTTTTGAAATTTTAGTTCAAAAGACTGGTTATAGTGTTTTAGCAATCGAGAAAAACTGTAATGTTGATTTCATTTGATTGGTAACTTATTCTTAGTCTGTTGTTTTAATTAGAATTAGAATTTGTATAAATATAAGCTTATAATATATTATATTATAATATATATATGTTCAATTTTACATAAAAGATGACAAACTTTTAATAAAGTAAAAGAAAAAAAAGAAAATGCCATTATAAAGGTAACAAAACTCCCCTTCAGTTCACTTTAAGGAGTCAAATATCACCTCGTAATGGGAAGGCTAATTTTTTTTTATCAGATTTTTTGATGATTGATTAGAAGTGCTCCTAAAAAGAAAAGTAAGCATAGACCCCAAATAAATGTATTGCAGTTTGGGAAAAAATAATCAGTTTTTATAATAAATCTTTGAAAATCAAAATCCGGATTTGAATTTTTAATGTTATTATAACCTAAAGATGCTATGTGAAAGTTTAAAACAGAAAATAGTGGTTTTCATCTTGACACTTTCTTGGTAAAGAAAACAAATTTTTTCTCAAATTAAATGACATCAAAATGGATTTATAGCATTTTGGAACCAAACTTTTCATATCATCTTGTAATAGATCAGCAAAAAACCCTCTGGTGTGGTAATCTTGCAGTTCTACACAAGAATATATTGAAATTACCAAAATACAGTGTATCAAAAATACAGTATCAAAAAAAAAAAAAAAAAAAAAAAGAATTCTCTTTTATTCTTCTTTTGAAATTTCCAACTGATTTTGGTGGCCACAGAGAATCTGCTAATATAAGGCATTTTTGTGCTGCCTCTGTCATTCCATGCACAAGAACATGGTCTATCCAATAGCTCTAATTTCATCTGAAAAGACTTGGTTTTGCTCTTCCTCGTCCTCCTTTTCCACCACATTGTGTTTGCACTCTTCTGTACCTCTCAGATTGATAGATGCACCCATGCAATCTGTGCACTTTGAACTTATATTTTGTATATTTAAATATTTAGAAACAAGTGTGAACAATTTTGAATTGTTGTGTGTAAACAATGACAGCCGTGTTGCAGTTGTGCTTCACTTTTGCTTTAGGGTTTTGGATCACAAGTTCATCACAGAGCAAATTGTCTTAGTGAGTGAGAATGTTTTTAGAGTTTTGCAAAAAGAGTGCATGAGATCTGCAAACAGTGTCTAAACAGCCTGAACTTGTTTAAGGTTTTGCACAAAGAGTGATTTATTTGACAATTTTGTTTAGGCTATTGGGAATTTCATTCAGAGAATGGGGTTTAGTGTACCAAGCATTAAAAATTATTTAAACAGATAAATAACAGATTTTACATGAATACTAAAAACTGAGATGAAAAAATTACTTTAGCCAGAAATTTACTATGGTAAAAAAAAAAAAAAAAAAAATCAGCCATATCTTAAAAAGATTTTTTAATTTTGCCGCATTTTTTCTTTATATAGTGTTGATATGGCAACAAGTAAATGCTGGAATGTGAAAAAAGATTGCAGCAGTACTTGTGGACCACAAGTCTTGCACACAGTTTGTTTCCATGCACCTTGTGAAGTGGTAAAGTTGCTCCAGATCCCACCTCAGCTAGTAAATACTGCAAATTTGGTTACGGTAGCTTGTGTGGAAATATTTAAACCACGTGTGTTACAACTAACCCCGCGTTAGTTTGTGCCCCGCGCTCCCCACCAGTATTTCTCTCTCATTAACACACAGTTATTTTCTTTTTCGCGTCTGGCAGGTGAAAGTGTTGGCCTGCAGCGTCCTCTAGCGTTCGGACTACTTCAAGGCAGGTGCGAAACTTCTTGACCATGCGCTAAAAAAATCTTTGTCTTTAAATGTAGGCTGCATCTGACGTAGGTTATACGCCTCTCTTTGGCTCCCTATGGACACGAAACAACTGGCTTTTTAATCCAACTATTTATGCCGCCAGTTGCCCAGTGACGCTAAAATACATCGCGCGCATTACCTCATAAGCGGCCGTCCTGTCATTCATCCCTGCAGTTTAACTTTAACGTCCATGGGGCTCTCATTTCACGTCTGCTAGTAAAGACCGAGGCATGTGCAAATTACCCTGACGTCCTTGCGCAGCCTGCATCTGGAGCTAACTATGCTAAGGCGAGTACTCACTAATCTGCTACTGGAAAAGAAGGAGCAAGATGCACTCGAGATGCCTCGCTCGAGGCACTCTTCCTTTGCCCTTTGCTGTTTTTGATGCTCCGAACACAGAAGCTGCACTGTATAGCTACTCGAGGGGCTCACACTACAGTCACCCTCTGTTGTGATCCTGTGCTCGTTTGCGTGGATTGACGAGGGATCCACACCAACTCAAATCAATGAGGATTCTGAGGCTCTTCCTGAAGAAAGGAGCGCATATGCTGCAGTGTCTCTGTGGACAACGATCGGAGCCGACCACAACCACCAGCGGTGAGACATTTAGCTGTGCATGCTCTCCGTTGAGCGATGAAAAACGCTCTCATTGGCCGCTGGTGCTGGTGAGCACATCTTCCGTGTCTGCGGTACTATGCGCTCCCACTCCACGCATTTATGCTAACTTGTTTGTGAGGGCTCATGCGACTTCTTGCAACCACTCATGTCATTTCATCTCACATCTTATGACACGAAACATCTCCATCCTGGTCATGAGAACGACCGCTGCTGCAGTCCCAGCAGTTTAGTGCCGAAATCCGTGTCAAGGACATTTCTTATTGGTAACGGGAACAAAGAATGCAGGGTGAATGTAGGAAACTATTGATGCATATGCAGCAAATGCGGTCTGCTAAGCTACGGCAGACAGACACGTCCTGAGCTCAGTTGAGGTGAGATGAGATGAGCTTTCTAAAACAGGCACCGGCAAAAGAGCTGGAGTGTCCTCCAGGACAGGGAACTTCTGCACATCATTCAGGACCCTGGACAGCAACTCAATTCCGCATCGCTCCCAACTCTGCTACAGCTGACACTCACCTCCTCCAGAGTAGCTTTTGCTTCTCATTGCACATTTCAGACCATCAGAAGGCCCGTCCTTGTAATCATATCATAATGTGTGTCTATTACAGGAACTTTCATGAGAGTGCTTTTCAAGTGCATTTGTAAAATTCAGGAGATATTTACTATTAAGAAGATATATTCTATCCTATCCTAACATATAGGATACTATATACTATATATAGTATACTATATACTATACTAACCCGAAATTTATAGTATTTACACAACTCAAGATCTTTAAAGGCATCCACAGTCTTGTTCACAAGCATCACAAAGAAAAAAAGAACATTCTGTCATGATTTACCCTCAGTCTCAGTTTTTACATTCACTTTCATTGTGAAATTGTAAACTTTCATCGTAAAAAAATCAACATTACAGTAAGTGCAGCATCCTTATTCTGTACATTATATATATATATATATATATATATATATATATATATATATATATATATATATATATATATATATATATTTTTTTTTTTTTTTTTTTTTTTTTTCTTCGATAGGACGATACACCACCAAATTGCTAAAGGGATTTTTTTTTTTTTTTCTATCACAATCAAACACAGTTGTCCCTGTTTTAGACTGTTTGTTCTGCCTCTGGAAATATAGTCCAATCATTATCAAGTTACATTATGTGGACTACCGCTCCTTTTTGGGCGATTTCAGTCTGGCCGAGAATCGCCAAGGGCTGCGTTTCTCAAAAGCATCACAAGCCTGGTGACAATGGTTCTACGATCAGCTGAGGCTTACAATGCTTCTGGGAAATGCAGCCCAGACTGCTCTCATAGACTTCCATACAAAGATTATTATTATTATTTATTTATTTATTTATTTTCGAACTGCAGGCATTGCAATGTGATCACTATGATTTCTGAGAGGGCTAGCACTAATGTGCTTTCATCACCATAAGTAAACTTAAAGGATTACTGCACTTCCAAAATAAAAATGTCGTGATAATTTACTCACCCCCATGTCATCCAAGATGTTCATGTCTTACTTTTTTCAGTCGCAAAGAAATTAAGTTTTTTGAGGACAACATTCCTGAATTTTTCTCCATATAGTTGATGCTCTTAGCCAGTGGCATAGTTGGTGCTCAATGGATTGAAGTTAAAAAATGCAGTTTCAATGCAGCTTTAAAGGGCTCGATTTTCTTAGAAAATGTACAATTTATGTGCTTTTTAACCTCAAACGTTTGTCTTGTCTAGCTGTGTGATGCGCATGCATACTCTGTGCACTCCGGTTCAATACAGTTAGGGTACGTCGAAAAACTTCTATCTCATTTTCTCCTCCAACTTCAAAATCGTTTTGAACCCTTTGAAGCTGCATTGTAACTGCATTTTAAACCTTCAATCCATTGAGCACCATTGAAGTCCACTATATGGAGAAAAATCCTGGAATGTTTTCCTTAAAAAGCTTAATTTCTTTGCGACTGAAGAAAGAAAGACAATGAATATCTTGGCTGACATGGGGGTGAGTAAATGATCAGGAAATTTTTATTCTGAAAGTGGAGTAATCCTTTAACTTGTGCAACAATTGGTGGTAACAAACATACCTCCATTATTAATTATCTTTAAGCTGAATCTAGTCTGTATGACCTGAATAAAGCAAATCAGTGTCTTACTAGTAAAGTTTTGATGGATGACGAATGTAATGGAGGTGAAGACGATTACAGTGACATACAGGAGTTGTACATTATTAGAAATGCACGAGTCCCCTATTATTAGTGTGCAAAAAAAAAAAAAAAAAAAAACGTGTGTATGTGCATTCTCTGTTAGATTTTTTTTTTTTTTTTTTTTTTTTTTTTTGCATGAGCACATTTTGGTATGGTCACATGTCTGGCAAGTGTTTTTATAGGAGTCAATCAGTGATAGGTCAGTGGTATTTATACACTCACTCTGAAAGAGGAACTGTTCACTAGCCATGTTGAGCTGTCTTCAGATCACCACATTCGACAAATTCATAATGTTTTTATTTGCTTTTTTAATTTGTGTTTTGCTCTTTTTAATAATTCTGAATGGATCCATTTATATTAATATAAAGTCCGGTTAAGGTGACTGGAATAGTAGTTTGTTGGCTTTTTTGTGTGTTTGGTATTGCAGCTTGACTTGTAATTATTATATGTATAGAAAATGCTCTAAACAAATATGGCTTTATTTTTCTTACAGTTTTTGCTGTTGTACTGTATATATAAATTGTGAATTATGAAAACTAAAAAAAAAAAGTTTATTTTTTTCTTGAAAAATGCTTACAGAAAATATAGTTTTGTGAGAATCATCCTCAATTATTGGTAAAACAATTATCTTTATTTAAAATGTTTCAAATGTTAATACTTTTTATTTTGTTATACTGGGATAAATAAATAATATTGTATTATATTACATTTAAAGTATTACAATTAATGTATTACATTTCTACACATATGCAACATTTATAAAGGCATGCAGTAACAGAGAGTGTGCATAACTGTTATGCTGCTGCTCTGTAATCCTTCAGTTCATTAGGCTTCACCTTCATTAAGCCTCTGCTGACCTATACGCCTTTTCTTTTTATCCATTATTTTGCAGGCAACTTGTTTGTGCACAGAAGATCAGTTCTGTTCAACTGTGCAACACATACAATCTTTTACGCATTTTTTTTACTACTTTGAATGGATTGTATATCAAAATGCACAGGAAACAGAAACAATTTTCCTCATAAGCAATTATTTATTGTAAAAAAAATGCAATATTAACATCAACCAAACTACAGGAAATTTATCAAAGTTAAATTAAATGTTTTACTGTCCCTCCTACATTAAAATGTTTTAGATAAAATTAGTAAAAATGTAATGTACAAGAATGTGATTCTGTAAGTGTTTTTTTTTTTTTTTTTTTTTTTTGTATTTTGGAATGTACTATACACATTGTAATATGGCAAGCTTATGCAACGCGCAGTTTTATAAACTATGATACATTAGGTCTCTTCTCTATCATTTTGTCCAATCGGGGGCCCTTATCCTGTAAAATGTGTATAGATCACTGCCTTATACTGGACTGTTAACCTTAATATTCACACAGAACAGAATGAAAGCGTCAAAAGGAAATATATTAACTGTTAAAAAAACAATAAAGAAAGGAAAATGATGGCCTGTACCATAACTAACCACATGTTTGACAGATCTAGTTAAATTTGGTATACATTTACATCTAACTTGTTTTAAATTTGAAGAATTGTACAATTACTATATATACACTCTAAAAAAAAAATGCTGGGTTGGGTCAAATATGGACTAACTCAACTTTTGGGTTAAAAATGTAATTGAAAAAATTAACCCAACAGTTGTTATTCCCTACTTGACTCAAAGTCAGGTTGAAACAACACAGCATTTTTAGAGTGTATGAATTTCAAAATGATCAGTATATGGAATGTCACTTTAGCCCTGTAAGTTTGTCTTTGAGGTTCCAAAAGTTCCAAAAATGATCCAAAAGATAATGAGTGATAGTGCTCCTGTTTCGCATTTTTTAAAACTTAATAGAATGCAATAAATAAATAAATAAATAAATAAATAAATGTAAATAAATAATAATATAATAACAACCAATGTTTCTGCAAAACCTGATGATCTTGTTATGATTTTAAAATATTTGCTTCAGTGAAAACCAGAACATCTGTGTGACCTAGAAAGGAAGAGTGCAGAATCTTAAATATTTATTAACCATTTTACATCTTATGTTTTGTTTTACATTTTTTCAAATTCTAAAGCTTTCAGGTTTAAATTCTTGATTTTGAATCTGAGATTTAGTATGTGTTTGTCTACTTCTGGACTGCACTGTATATTACATTTTCTTTGTGCAGTATCCAGGCATCTCTTACTCCACTGCTTTTGCTTGAAACCTGCAACACAGGAAACTGCCATTTTGTCTAATTGATGGCTGCTGTAAGACATACTGTATATTCAGGGTTCTCCTTCTACTTAGCCAGTGGCATGTCATGAGCAAAATGTGCTGATGAAACACTTTGTGCTTCACCCCTCAGGTTTTGTTTGCATATGGCCCCATGACTAAATTGGGTTTTGAAATCAGGACAGGAGTTCTCAGGAGCATGTTCAGGAGACATCATGCACAAATCACCATATCTGCCATATGTAATGAGTTGTCACTGCTCTGCTGAATTTGCTTAAGTGCCATGGGAAAATTCAAAATAAGTGTACCATATCTTGCAAATGATGGAATTTTTGCATAGGACATTACTGTGAACATGCAATACAAATATACACTTGATTCATGCTGTTTAAGCATAATAAAGTGTATCTATGTTATTTGCATCTTTGTGTTGTTTACATGTTATGCAGCGGGCATAAAAGCATTAGCAATAAAGTGATTTGACAGTGTAAACGCATAGTCCTGGTTCAGCTAATGGAAATTCGTAATGCACCACGCTCTCATCACAACAAAAGCTGATAGGTTGAAGAGGGGGCCTTTGTGCATTTCCTTACTGTGAACACTAGGTGGCAATATTTCTTTGAAAGATGTCTTGATACGTTCTTGTATTCGATGCCCCTGATGCTTTGTCTCTCTTGGTTGGAATGTGGAATAGTTTTTGTGATGCAAGGCTTTCGATACCTGTATGGACTGCATGCCTGTGATAAGCGATTCTTGATGAAATCTGTTGTGGTCAGTTATATCTCAGGTTTAGTTTCTGCAGTTGGTGTGCTTCAATTTATTTAGTAATTAAGAATTTGTATATTTCCACATGGTGAATTTATATCACAAGTTTATTGCATCTCTTAAAATGCCATTCACTATGTTCAGCTGGAACAAACCCGAAACATTTTTATATAATACAAGTGTCCTCTGGATGTTGGTTTTGGCCTGAGCTCTGTGCAAATGTAACATCACTGCATTTGTCATGTAACAGAAATACTGTCAACTGGAAATTAATGTTTGCTGCATTTCAGCAAAGCTACTTGCTATCAGGGACGTGCACATACATTTTGAGGAGCGGTGGCTGAAATCACTGGGGGTGGGGTAATTATTGCTTGGCAATTGTGCTGTGATTGTCACTGAGTACAGATTTGCAGCTCATTAATGAATTTGGGTTATAGGTGCATTGTCATGGTCTGTAGTGTAAACCTGCCCTGAACACAATAGTTCAGTTTTTAGGCAAAATTGTTATAGTTCTAGAATTGCATAAGGAACTCATCCTCTCTCAAAACTGTTGTAAAATAAAACAGGAGGTATTGTGACAACTGCCATGTACCATTCTGTCTCAAGAGCTGCTTTTGTGTCAGATATTAATGAAAACAAAATGCTTTGTGTCATTTGTTCAGACCTCTAGAATAGAGGTATTTGTATCTAATATATATATGACAACAATACCATTGTAAACCTTTTCATCCATGCCTTACTTCCATTACATTTAACAGTTTCAATATTTATGATAATTTATAGTACAAAAGATTTAACTATCCCATCTTCTACTTTTGTTACTTGATTCTCCATAGTATTTGAGGGATTCTTAATTCAGATCAAGTACCATTAACAAGAAGTGCATGGAAGTGCCACTATACTTAAATGGCATTGTACTAAGTCCATGTTGATGCAAAGAGATGGCTGGAAGTGAATTCTTAGCCCCACATTAAATTTGAAAAAGGATGAAAGAGCGCACTCCCAGACTGAATCTTTAATGCTGCTATTTTGCACGAGGCAAGAGGCTTTTCGTGTCAGAGCCACGTGATCCACCCACTGCAGTGTCAGAAACCAGACTGTACCTCCACATGAATACATGAAACCACCCCCAACCCCCTCGTCTCTGCTTGCCCCACCATGAATACCCTCTAAAACCCAGTACTGAAAAGCTTAGCACTTTAGTAAGGCACAGTGCATGACATAAATGCAGCATTATGGTTTTATAACTGTGATAGTTAGATCTGTATCTCTAAAGGGGAGGTGTTGTGTTAATACATTAATTACTAAAGTAGAACAGTACATCTCTGTAGCAGTGAAAACATGTTATTGAAATTCTGCGGCACTATAACCTTAACACATTTCTATATCTTGTTACTATATCAGTGTTATTTAAAAGGGTTGTCTTAGTTCTGATGCAAAAGCAGCATTCTACAGTATTACCTTATAGTTATACTTTGTCAAACATTAGAATCATTTCCTTAGATGTGTATATATATTTTTACAACTAGGAACACACAGTCTCGTCAGATGGGATATCAATTTGGAAATTTAGTTTTGCAAATTTCAGTTTATGAAATTCAGTTTTGTGCAGCATTTAATTAGTAAAAATGGCATACTCGTATAAAAATACTCATATTGCAGAGTGGGCGGTTAATGGATTGTGTCAGCCAGACCTTAGCAGCATGGGCTGCCACATTAGCACCAAGTACACTGAACAATATAACTGACAAACAGAAGGGCGATCTGTATTATTAGGGTGTATTTTAATCCGAGTAGTAAACAGATGGACAGACATCTAAATGAATATATTAACCCGATAGCTGACGGTGAGACGCAATAACAAGCAGAATTTCAGTTGAGATAGTTATCCGTTACGGGATGTGCCACATTCACGCATAAATGATACGCCAGAGGTGACCATCTGTTGGACAATCCTCCTCTCTCACTGGTCTCGTTTACCCCAGCGAATTCCTCATCCAAACCTCAATCACGTATGATTGCGTAGCGAGCGAGCCGAGCGAGAGAGAGAGGGAGAGGGAGGCTATCACACCCCATTCACTGGCTTACTGTCAATGTTAAACAGGCAGCAAAGTCTCGATTTTACAACATTCCCTCAAATGGCTTCGAAGGATTCACAATGTTCTTTCTGTACTAGACGCCTGACCTTTTAATTTCAACTCGTTTTAGATAAAATAAGAAATTTCGACGTGAAGAACAATGTAATGAACTCTACCAGAATAACTATGAAGAGCTGTAAAATAATTTGGAGAGCCCAGATGTTCCGTGAAGTTGTGCGCGCGTCGCTCATATACGCCTATAGAGCCTGAGAACGCGCGTTCTTGTATCATGGGCTCAAGCAAAGTTATCTGGAATGAACTAGACATGTGGAACATGTAGCAGTCGCTTGGAGGAGGCATTACGCGTCTGCTGTCTTCGGCACCTGGAATACCTGCGTGACAGGTTACCCATGTTCACATAGGACTTCTTTTTAACTGTTGTTTTTATTTCATTTTATTATAATTATAATTACTATTATGATCATTTTCCCTCTAAGATGGAGAACGGAAAATGTGCTTTATATAATCGTATGTGAAACCCACAGACGTCTGGGTAGATCGTCTGAGAAGAGGATGAGATTCAGTCCTATTTCACAGGATCTTCTGGATTTTTCGCAAGGAATTGAAATGAGATCTGGCTAATTTTTGTAAACCAATCCAGTCTTGTATATTTATTATTCCCAGTTACTGCGTTAACAGCTGCAACCGTCGAACAGTTCGTTCATCTGAATACTCGAGATGGCCGCGATCGCCAGCTCTCTTATCCGACAAAAACGCCAGGCACGGGAATCCAACAGCGATCGGGTATCTGCCTCCAAACGCCGCCCCAGTCCCAGCAAAGACCCCCGCTCTCTCTGCGAGCGACATTTCCTGGGGGTCTTCAGTAAAGTCCGCTTCTGCAGCGGCAAGAAAAGACCTGTTCGCCGGCGACCAGGTCAGTGCTGGATGCTTTTTAAGACATCAGCCCCCACCCGAAGCCTCTGCTGCAGTCTACAGCTCCGCTGGAGGAACATATATCCTCCACTGTATTTTTTTGCAATGCCGCCCACCCCCAAAATCCCACCTGTTTCATAGCTCACGTGCTGTCTATCGGTATTCACCAACCGATTTGCCATCCTAATAATCTGACTGCACAATCGTTTCATGTTGATATATCTGATATGTTTTATTAATGTTATTATTACTGTTATCAATGAATTCAGTGGCTGGCATTTTGACATTCTGATCAGAGGCTGTATGATTGTTGAAAGAAGAACATAAAGAAGAATAAAAACCTATATGTTTATAGTGCAACAATGCAATTTAGTAATAGCCAGAATCCAGTGGCACTGCAGTGCACCAGGGCTTTCTTAGATGAAATGTTTAATGGCAAATGCTTCCCTGATAGAAGACCAGTTTAAACTGGAAGCTATGTTTTGAAATATGACAGAACGATCTTGAACCAGCAACAAACAAGCGACCAGCTGGTTATACCAGCATAAGCTTATGTTTACACCTATTTATACTGATCTTAGATCAGCTAGAAACCATAGCTAACAGCTTAAGCTGGATTTTCCAACAGGGAATGCTTTACTGCAGTATAGGGAGGGATTGTACACTTAGTTTTATTGATGGACATGATCTCACTGCCCACGTTATTGTCCTTTTTTCGCTCACATAAAATGGCACAAAGCATGTGAAATGATTAAAACAAAAAACTACACAGCTGTCCTCTCTTCCTCCTTCAAAACACCTTCTCATGATGTAGAACAAACACATCCCCTCTTCCCAACATATGATCAGTTATTTGACGGCTGTTGCTGTAGGATTTGTCTGTAAAAATGTTGTTTTTCCTTCTCCCCCGTAAGATGCACCCTCGAAACCTCCACAGGTGTCCCGTAAGGGCGTCAGGCTAGGTCAGTAGCTCAGCCTCCATCCTTGTGCTGTCTTCCAGTTACCCACCCCATTTTGTGCTCATGGGGGACTAGCTCCTGTCTAACGGCAGTCGTCAGTGTCTGCCTTGTCCTTGTAGTATGCTTCCGACTATTGTTCTATCTCTCCGTCTTTGTGTTATTTTTATGTACAGTATGTCTTATGCCTTCTCCTCTCTGTCTCTTCCTTCTTTTTTTCTTTTGTCCCTTCTTTACTCACCTTTGATTCCCCTTTTTTTGGTCTCTCTCTGCTTATTTTGTTTCTGTCCCCATTATTATGTGTGCTCTGTCCCCTCCGTCTGTTTCTGTGCAGTGAGGCTCGTGTTTGCTCTGTGCTGCTGATGTGTCGTGTTCCTTCTTTCAGTTGTGGTGACTTAAGTAGTCGAGGTTACCATTCACCATTTCATGATCATGACGTCATTTACCAACACATCAGATTGTAACTGTTTCTTTTTATGCAATGGGGCAATATGGAACATGTATGGTTCAACTGAATTTTTTATTTGCAACGGCAAAATATGCAAACAGTGTGTTATTGCAAATATGACATGCATTATCTCGTGCATATATCCAGGCGAACACATGCTTAAATCCACATGTGAGTGCATACATTTCTATGTGAGAAGAGACATGTGCATGTACATGAATCTCACAAACTCACAAACATGTGAGTCATATTTCACCACCAAGAATCCAGTGAAAGTAATAAATATAATTTAGCACAAAGATGTTTAATTGCATTTTAGCGTTCTTTTGTTTGTTTGTTTATTTTTACATTGTGATTATTTTTTTTTGAAAATTCTTATTTTATAAAAAAAGCATCCTCATTACTGTAATAAAGAAACCTTATGCTATATAATTAAATTATCTTAAATCTTATATTATAAGTGATGTATCATTATTATTCATTGTACTTTTTTGGTAACATTTTAAGAAACCCCTTGTTTTCTGTAATATTTGGATTTGCATTAAAAAAAGGATAAAAAGTGTTCTTAATTTTTTTTTATGCTTTATGCTTTTTTTTTTTATTTTGTTCCTTTTTGTTTTTGCTTCAGGGGAAATATGACATGGGCATGTTTTCAAGCGATTCAGTGCACACTGACTCACATACATGTATAAAACCCAAAACATGTATAAAACCCAAAACTTCTCCCCAGGTTAGAATCATTTCCTATGGGGTCCCCTATGCCAGTTTATTTAGGTGTGGATTCTGTACAGGATTTAGTAATGTTCTTCCTAATAGATGTAGGTAGGCTCGTTCGTGTGATTGATGGCCCTTCCAGCCTGTCAGAGGTATTGGGTGTGCAGTGGACAGATGGGGCCCTTGATCGATAGCTGATCATGACCATCATGGACATTCACAACTCTTCTGAGCTCTGGTATTGAAAGCTGTGGGACTTTGCTGCATGTCAGGTCATCCATGTGGCCCTCTTCACTCCTCACCTCTCAGGCCTGCCTCTAAACATTTATTGTACCTGCTTGTACAGGTCACCACTCCACCAGAAAGCACCTGGTATGGCTACAGCTGGTCTTCTAAACTCCAGGTGTCCATAGTGAAATTGATTAATTAGGTCACAGAGAGCAAATATGCAGAGCTTTGTCAACACAGCCATTCACAAGTACATTCACTGCCATCACTGGATAAGAAGTCAAAAACGTATTTAAAATAATTAATTTCCTCTTGACAAGCTTTTGTTCACATGCTGAAAAAAAAATGTTTTTGGGGTGAATTCTGATAAAGATGTGGGTTGGGGCGGGGATTGTGTTTTTTTTTTTCCAGAGCCGCAGCTGAAAGGAATTGTGACACGACTGTTCAGCCAGCAGGGTTTTTACCTGCAGATGCAGCCAGATGGAACCATCGATGGCATCAAGGATGAGAACAGCGACTACAGTGAGTGATTGGAACTGCACCAAATGTGCATGCAAAGCAGAGTTCATTGTACCACACTAATTGCATATAGGGGAGACCAGGGGTTGTTGTCATACTTTTTTCCTCAGTGAACAATTTTCAAGGTTTGTTTATTTATGAAAGTCTGTTTCTGTACACAGTCCTTGAAGATATAGTAGGTAAGGTTGAGTAAATGATGACAAGTATTAAACATTCCTTTTAGAGAAAAGTAGACCTTTTTTTTTTGCCTTATTGTTATAGAGATAATGCTGCTTTCTCATGTGAAGATTTTTTCCACAATGACTAGGCAATGACAATGACTAGGTTAGTCATGAATATTTGCTTCTGGTAATATATTTCTGCTCTAATAATGTAAGGGCAGTGTTATTTTAATTCATTTAATTTTAATTGCAAATTATTATTCAATGGTAGATGAGATGAGTAAGATCAGAACTGATATTGGAAAGCAGGGAAATCCCACCTAGACATGTTTGCAGCACTCCTCTGTTACCAGCACTCTTCCTATGATTTACCTTTTTCTGTAGGGCTGTCTAACAAAGTCATTAAGCTCTTGACCTATAAAGAAAGTACTTAAAAGTGTAAAACATATACGTAGTTCCTTTAACAGTTTGTACAGTGTCCTGTAGAGCAGGGGTCTCCAAACTTTTTGTGATTTTATCCCTAAAGGGATAAAATAGTCTAGAAGGCTACTTGTTTGATATAAAAGAAATAGATAAAAACATGTGGCACTTTTTTATTTTCAATCATCATAATTTGTCAAAGGAATAATGAAATATTAATATCCTGTCTTAATAAATGTTAATGATTTCTCACAGGCATTTTATTTATTTATTTATTTATTTATTCAATAATCCTAGAAAATCCTAGAAAATATTCTAGAAAAAAATGTACAAATAAGCTTTTTTTTTTTTTCTCATATCATATAATATTGATATTTATCATGATAGTCATTTACCATTAATGGGGAAGAAAATGCCCTTAATGATAGACCGTGATAATGAATGTAAATAAAGCTTTATCATATATTTCTTGTTTACAGTTAAACTCCATAGAGTAGGCTACCTTTTAATTTAGAGCCCCATGAAATCCATTTTATTTTCCCAGATATTCTGTTATCCCTTTTATTTTTTTTATTTTTTTATTTTTTATTATTATTTTTTTTTTTAATGGATTCTATGTTTTATGATTCAATATAAATTTATCATAAAAATGGTGTCTAATGAATGAATTAATACAATTTTAACAAACTATTAAATGTTTTAAGATGTAATCAAATGAAAACAATTTCCAACTTTTTATCATTGTCAAATAAGATGGTGTAAAACAGACCAGTATAAATTAATAAAACATAACTTGGCTGTATGGTATTCCTTAAAAATATAATAATAATAATAATAATTATCATTATTAATTTGAGAATATATTTTAATATACAGTTTTATTGAATATATATTTTAATATATTTCTGTCATAACTTCTTCAAATTAAACCAAACTTTTATTTCAATGATTTGACAAGAAGATATTTAAGTTTTAGTTTCAGCGTGTATTTCATGGCAGTTTTTATTAAATGAAATGGTGAAAGGCTTGTGAAGCGACTGTCAGAGCAGCTCTGGAGATGAAGTTCATGTGTTAATGTCCTCATATGCAGACGATGAAACACTGTAAAATGTGCTTGAGTTTGTGTTAGTAGACGAAACTGTGTCTTTCATTTACACAGAGACATGAAAACTTGCGGACTTATTACCTATACTTTTTTAAGGTAATCTCAATATGTCGTATGGTGTCCAGACTTAATTCAGGCTATTTATAGAGTGTGTTTGACGGCGACTTACAGATTCCATGTGGACTACCTAGTGCCCACTGGCCTAGAGGATCTCTATGGAGTCGTACTAAAGTATTTACATTGCATATTAATTATAGGTGGTTCTTTTGAAGAACAGTCAATTGTGGGTATTAAACTTTTACACCAAACATCTGGACCCTTTCAGAACAGACAAACAATCCCCTGTGAGGCACCAGGTTCAGAACTAATGAACTGTTCTCTCCAGGGCCCTGCAGGTCACTCCTATCACCGACAGCATCTGTGTCCAAAACAGACTTTGGTGCAAAACAGAAAAGACTTCCCAAAATCCTTTTAATAGGTTATCTATGGCATTTGTTAAGAAGGATTTGTAACTATAAGGGTAACCTCACTTATCCACTAATACTCTAGATCTGATCTACTACTACAGTAACTGTATTATTATTATAGTTATTATTATTATTGCTTATGGTAACAAAAATGTTCTCACAATAGTCATTCATTGATGTGTGAGTTTAGATCCAAATCACAGGTGCATCCAAAGCAGCTTTTTGAACTTTGTTGTAACACTGATGAGTCCAGATTATACCAAATGAGTGGCCATGCCTGCAATAAGCATTTGAGGGTGAAGTATATGAAGCACCAATAAGCAGGGTGAAGAAAGGTGGTGGGTTAGGACTAATCCTAGACCTGCGGGTTTTGAATCAGGCCCTGCACAGGCTCCTGTTCAAGATGTTGATGCAGAAGCACATTTTGGGTAAGGCATAACAGCACAAAGTCCTCCCCTTTGGGCTGTCCCTGTCGCCTTGTGTCTTCATAAAAGTCACAGAGGCTGCCCTTGGCCTGTTAAAGGGAACAGGGCATCTGCATTTTCAATTATCTTAATGGCCGGCTAATTCTAGCTTACTCTCAAAAACCATTGTGTGCACACAGGGACCTGGTGCTTAAATATCTCAGGCTGATACATTTAAAACTGTATCAGCACTGGCTTCAGAATTGAGTCCTATGAAGGGCATGGCGGTAGTCTGCTGTTATATGTTGGAAGTCCCCATGAACAGCATACTGACTCAGACCCCCCTCTAGGTAGAAATTGTGTTCTAGGGGAGGGGTGTTTGCATTGCTGCTCCCCCCTCCCTTTTTATACCCATATGTCTGGGGGAGTGGCACATCCAAATTTCACTTGCCAATTTTCAATTGCCTTTTTCTAAAATATCAGATGTCTTGGGGCTCCTAAGTGTGACCCCCTAGTGTCAGTACATCCATGCAAAGTCCAAGTTGATCTCACGGCAATTCGTACATATTTTACGAGGTGGATAATTCGTACGAATTCATACGACCTCACTTGTACTAATTCAAATGATTTTAGTGAAAACAGACGTATTTTACGAGTTGCAAAATACATTTGAATTTGTACGAATGACCTACACGTAACCTCGCCCCTAAACCTACCAGTCACTGAAATGGAAAACTACAGGGATGAATGAAGTTCAGCTCATAGAAGAACCATGACAGGAGAAATGTGACAACGGAATTGCAATAATTGTTTACAGTTCATTGTACAACAAGCATGAAAAACATATTTAAACCTTTAAAGTTTTAATATTTGTACATTTTAAAATGTGTAAACACATTTCTATATTTCTATATTTCTAAGGTCACCAGGAGTTAGCAATTTTTGTTTGGTTAGAGATATTTGAAACAGATTTTTATGCTAAACTGAAAAGATAAATGTGTGAACAATTGTCTGAAAAAAAAAAAAAAAAAAAGGTTAACCCATGATAAACAGATTTCTGCATGAAATATCCATGCACTGACTTTACACACAGTTTGTGGATAAGATCCTACATTCTTATTTTATTTCCATTCATATCATTCATATACTCTGTTCTACAAACAGAGATCAGTTAATAATTCAGGAAGCAAAACGTTACATTTTCCCTTTCCATTTGTACAAACTGAATTATTCCCACTATAAGTTGTTAAAATCACCAGCTGGAGTGCCCATGAGAACCACCAGGGGGCACTCCTCCCCAGACTCTTGCCATTACATCAAAGACTCCATCTCCCACAATTCCTTGCCCAGTCTTGTCTGCTGTTTGCCCCTCTGCCTTGTTAGTTCCCATGGTGTTTAATTAGCTCTTCCCCCCTTGTTACCTTGTTATCCCATTTGTCTCTCCTTATTTATACCCTGTGTTCTTGCAAATTCTTGCTAGTCGTTACACTGCATCTCTGAGTGTCTTGTTGTTTTGTCGGATTGTTTACCTGTGTTTAACCCTTTGCCTACTATATTTACTATGATTCTGGATTGTCCCAATAAAACTGCTTTTGGATCCTCATTCAGTCTCTAAGCAGTAATGAAACAGAACACTTCGCCATGTACTGATCCAGCAGCTGAAGGAGACCCAGACTCAGCTGCTCAGCTACTGCAGCTTCATCAAAGGTGCCTGTTGATCGAGGAATATGTATACCAGTTCGAAAGTGTTGTCATATCATGTTCCTTTTGAAGTCGCACTATAATCTTCCTTTTTGGTCTCAATGAATCCATCAAGTCGTGGCTGCCTGCAGGGGAGATTAATTATATCCTATGCGACTATATGGACTATGCTCTGTTGTGGCATCCCAAAGGCCTCAGCACTGGCTGTCACAGAGGCAGTTCCTCTATCCCCAGTACTTTCCGTTATGGCGGTAGTCATCCTGTGCGTTTGGGCTACACACTGCTCTACTACTCATCCAGAGCTCACTCCAGTCCACGAGTCCGCTCCGGAGACCACTCCAGTCCATGAGTCTGCTCCAGAGCCTGGTTCAGTCCATGAGTCTGTTCCAGAGCCCACTCCAGTCAATGAGTCCACTCCAACTCCTCCCAAGATGGTGGCTTCGGCAGCACCATCCGCTTCAGCTCACTTTTGAACTCTTTGTGTGTCCTTTAGCAACCAAGGAGGACATCTCTGAACTGTCTGCCTGTTCTGTCACAGCCAAGGAGGCCAACTCTGAGCCCTTAGCCTATCTTGTCATGGCCAAGGAGGCTGTTCCTGAACTCTCTGTTTGCCTTGTCACAGCCAATGATGACGTCTCTGAACTGTCTACCTGTCCTGTTATGGCTGCAGAGGCCGCTGTTAACCTCTCTGATCCACATTGGTGATCCACATTGGTGGTCACCTGCCACTTGCTCTGGTAGTCTTAAGTTCCACCCTGGCCTCCTGCTCTGCCAGCTCCGCACCTGGCCTCCTGCTCTGCCGGTTCCAGTTCCTCTTCCACTCCATGGACCTGACCCTCCGTCCCTCCCTCTATCCCTATACTCCTCCTCCCTCCTGGACTTTAGTCTAGTCTGGTTTAGGAGCACCTGGAAGCCGCTCCTTAAGAGGGGGGCTATGTTACAATCACCAGCTGGAGTGTCCTTGAGAACCACCAGGGGGCATGCCACCCCAGACTCTTGCCATTTACATCAAAGACTCCATCTCCTTCAATTCCTTGCCCAGTCTTGTCTGCCGTTTGCCCCTCTGCCTTGTTTGTTGTTATGGTTTCCCTTGTTAGTTCCCATGGTGTTTATTAACTCCTCCCTCCCTTATCTTGTTATCCTATTTGTCTCTCCCTATTTATACCCTGTGTTTTCCCCTGCATCTTTGCAAAGTCTTGGTAGCCTTGGTTTTTGGACTCTTTGCCTGGTGGATTACCCTGTTGCCTGTGTTCCCTGCCTTATGTTGTCATATTGTTTGTTGACTTTTTGTCTGCTGTATTTACTACTATTCTGGGTTTACTCAATAAAGCTGCTTTTGGATCCTCACTCAGTCTTTGAGCAGTAACATAACACAAGTAAACTGAGGTTCATGAAGATATGAAGAAAAAAAAATGTTTAGCAGCTTCTCTGTATTGATCCCATGATAATTTATCAGAATAATACACTACCTCCATTTTAAATTTACTGACCTTTTGAACCCTACTAATATTATTGAACAGGAAAGGAATTATTAACCAAATTATCTTTCTATAGAAGCTGTCAGGGGAAGAGAGGGAAATGCTTATAGAATATTGTATGCTGGTGCAGTTCCTGACACCACAGACCACCCTTATTTAAATTTATTTAGGTTTAACTTGAAAACAGGTGGCCACTCAAGTAAGATTTAAACTGAGATCATTTACATTCAATTAAAACATTAACCAAGTAAGAGATGGTCAAAATTACGGCTAGATGGAATAATAACATATGACTGAGCTCTACAAGACGAAATTTCAGTGTCTGAATGTTTAAAAAATGCAAATATGAAGGTGGCATTTGATGATTCATGTTTTGTGAAGGCACAGTAGATCACATATGATTAAAAACTGCCTGCTTCAGCAGTCATTAAGATTAAGATCTGATGGTGTGATATAGTCCACTCCTGCTCTCCTACATCAAAATAATTCAAATTGGATGTCATCAGATGGCAGCATTTAAGAAACCATTTTGTAAAACAGATGTACTCTAAATGAGCAGCAAATAACCTTGCATACTTTGAAACCCTTCTAGGTTATTTGAAAATGTTTGCAATTGATCAATTATTAATGTCAGTGAAATTGGTTTATAGTCCTTAATCATAGGCTACAAAAAAAAAAAAAAGAAGAAATTGTCAGAACGCAGTAAATATGACAATGTCTCCTCTCAAATAGGTTGTTAAAATGTTCTGACAGCACATATTAGGACCAGTTGTGCAGGCTCTTTAGACTTCTGTCTCTTCTCAGGGTGCTATACTGAGATTTGTGTCCATACAAATTATCTGCTTTTTCATCCCTCTTATCTTGAGCCTACCATTCCTAAAACCCATGTGTAGTTTATGAGAATAGCCTGTCCTAGCACATTAAGATGTAACTCTGGTTGCCTTTACACTTGACATTAACACGCGACCTGTATCTGGATGTTTTCCACACACATTGAAAAGAAAATGCGCTTCTGATCGGAATGTTATCCGATCAGCGTGTCCTGGTCCAGGCACATCCTGATTTTGCTGAGTTAGATGTGTTCCTGGGTCAACATATTTTGTTGACCCTGGAACAACATTTAAATCCAAAAATTTAATCTTGACCACATCCCTACACCTAAACCTAACCTTACCCATGAGTAATCCCTAAAATCAGAGGAAATGATAGGTGAATGACACTGATGTACAAGCACCAAACACTGATTGTAAGCCTAAACTTCACAAAAACTATAAACAGTTTTTTCAAATCTGATTGGTTAATCACAGTGTTGTTCCAGGGTCAACAATGATGTTGATCCAGGAACATGTCGCACTTGGTAAAATCAGGTTCTGCCCTGGTCCAGAGGTAGTAGAGGACGCATTATGATTGTATCTCAGTGTAATGTCAATGTGATCCAGTCATCGTGTCTAAATTTGCAGGTCAAACTCTAGCTCCTCTCTCCCGAACTGTCAGAAGAAAGATGGAGAACACCAGGTCGTGGAGCGCTAGTGAGTCTTATTTAGTCTTATTTAAATATTGTGCAGGAAAGACAGATCCGATCGGTTACACAGATAGTAAAGTCAGTTGTCCTGATTGACTGATAATCCGATCTGCTTGATTGGATCATGGTGAACGCCTGTTAATGCCAAGTGTAAAACGCAGCCTTTGTTGATGTTCAGTGTCAGGCAGATTTAGTCAGGTCCATGACTATACATCTATATTTTTTACAATATATGTATGTCTAAACATTAAACTTTGACACAACTTACTTTTAGCATATATACCAATTTTAATGCAAATGAACAGCCTCTCTCTTATGAGAAAATCAACTTACGATTATTGAAAAAAATGTGCCTTTACATAAATTTTTGTAGGACTCCAAAAACGTCCCCATGCATAAAATTCCAGCTGAAATGAACATTAGAGGCAGTAAAATGACATCAAATTTTATTATTTTTATTTTTATTTATTTATTTTAACTTAAAGGTGCAATAGGAGATCTTGGAAAATGCTAACTTTAGCCTGATAGCACTGAAAGCGAACATCCCACCCTCTCTGCAAATCGCCGTCCAAAACCATGCCTCCCAAATGCATCTACGCACACTGACTAGACGACCAGAGACAACATTACTAAAATACATTGTAACACCGAGTTGAAATGTTCAGTAGCCCAGAAAAGGAACTGTGTGGTGCTAATAATGCATGGGAGACGAGAAGATGTCATATTTTCCCTGGGTTTAATAAAACACCTCACGTGTGGACACACTCGTCCACATACATGGGGTTTGAGCAAGGAAAAATTTAGACAAGCATGCATCCAACTCAGGTCACAAATAGAAAGGAAATAAATAAAATCAAGAGAGACAGACGTCGGTAGAGCGAGTCATCTCTTCGCCTTTCCAGAACATACAGACACACATTATGCACACGTGCAGTTGTCAGTCTGCCACAAAACTACCGTAAATGCTCTAGTGGCTGTTACATCATACGTCATTAACCGAGAGAACACTTTATAGTACAGTTAGTAAAAGTATTACAATACCAGGAAGGAAGATCAGGTTGTTGATGTTTGCCTGCCATTCTCACTCTGTCTGCAAAGTGAACGCGCTGATGATGTATGCAGTCTGCACAAACAGTGTGTACAGAATTATGCAAATACATATGTTAACAGGCAGGTAGGACAGCCTATTGTAATGTTCAGACCGAACATTTTCATTGGACGAACATTTCTTGGTCCTGTGCCCTCCACAGAATATATAAATACATATAAATACATTTAATTTAATGATTGCTATCGGAATGTGAAGAGACTTTCAACCAGCATAACAAAAAAATGTTTCTGAAGACAATAACCTATTGCACCTTTAAATTATGATTATAAGGGCAGATTGTTGATTAATAAAGACTTATTTTTTGCATAATACTATGCTGTGACCTCAAAATACTTTCACCATAGCACATTGTAAATGCATTTTGATGTTTTCATCACATTACCAGCTCTATGTGTTTGACTTTTCTGACATAGTAAAAGTGCTTGGTAGCTCACCTGGTATAGGATTGCACTTGTGACATGCAGCCTTGGGTCCGGTGAAGTCCTGTGAAACATAAGTCATGAAGATGAGGAGAATAAAGCTTAAATGGCATGGTTACTATAGAAAATTAATTTTAAACATTTTCACATTTGCCTTTGTTAACATTATCAGTAAGGGTAGGGTTTAGTAGATGATACATTGCTTTTCAACTCAATAGAGCATTAACCTTTTGCAATTGTCTTTGTTTTTGTCCTAGATAATACTGCTTTTGAGAAGCTCCTATGTAATAGTATCTTGCAGTGTAGCTACTGTTAAAAAGGATAGGCTAACTGCATTGAACTAATAGCTTTAGATTCAAAGTATAGCCTCAGCACAAGGAAAAACTGAGAACTCTTATTGAACAAAACAAAACTAAATCCAGCTGTGACTACATTACAATATATCTTATGCAGTTGGCAGTTGAAACTTTTTTTCCTTTTTTTTCTCCACTGTAGAATCCACAGTTTTTAGCCAATTTACACCACAGAGCAGCAGGCACTGATTTTTATCAAATGAGACTGAATCAGCTCAGTGGACAAGGGCATGCTGGCAGCTTTTCAAGCCATGATACCAAGCATCAGCAGACTGGGCTCTTTTCTTTTATTTGAGAACTATGTAGAGGAAGGAAGAGTATGTTGCCTCTTTAATCTAAGATAATGCACATTTCTTGTCATAATCTATCAAATTAAAAATTACTTGAACAGTAAATTGTTTGATGTCCAAATTTGGTCAAAGACTTTGGTTTTAATTTGCCAACTATGCCAGCCATATAAACTCTAATTCTAAGGATTATCCGTATCTTGAGGGTAAACTGTTACTAGATGTTTCTTGGCTTCTAAGCTGTGCCAGTGTTTTAACCATCTAAATGTTGGAAATACTACTGTATTATTTGTATATTGAATATTAAACATTTTTCCAGCTAGTTTATGGTTCAGAAAAAATGTGACTTTGAAATGGAATAGTGTATTTTTGTTTGAATCGCAAGTCATTCATTTTACGTTAATTTCATATTTCAATGGTATGTGCTGTAGACATATTAATTTTAATATGGAAATATTAATGGATAATTATGGATTTTACCTTTATTATTATTCTCCTTGACAAGACGACAGCCTATGTAAAAAGTGGCACAGCTTACCCCACTCTCCTCCATACTGTTTACCTTTACCATTACTCAGTAACCCAGTTAACACATTGTTTCTATCAAAAATGCTAGGTTAGTTAATAGTTTATCACTTTTCCCTGTGTGGTTCTAGCAGTGCCAAAACTATTGTTATGTAATGTTTCCTCTTTGTTTTCCCCTAGCTCTTTTCAACCTCATCCCAGTCGGCTTAAGGGTGGTGGCCATTCAGGGAGTCAAAGCAGGTTTCTACATTGGCATGAATGCGGAGGGCTTCCTCTACAGCTCAGTAAGATTCCCCTTACTTAGAGTGCATATTTGTGTGCGTGTGTAAATGTGGAATGCTGCACGCAGTGGATATTGTTTTCTTGAAGCTTATTTATATATTCTGTGAGCTCAGCCTCAGTAGAACAAACAAGTGAAAAGTATGCATTCCTGCAGAGAAATGTTGCCCTTACCACCTTGATTCAGTAGTTGAAGTTTTGCCGTGAAAAATTCAGAAAATCCAGGGGCTGCTTATAGCATGGATTACGGTGTAAGAGCACAGTCAGGCTGTGTTCCCTGTAGGCTTCAGCTGAATTATGGTGTATGACAGGCATATGTTCTTGCCCCCACTCAGCCAGCAGTTGAAAAAGGTTTGTGGAAAAGTGTCGGAGTGAGTTATGGACTTCTGGCAGCTTTTATAATAGCTGGTCGCAGAACTCTTAAACCTGTTAAAGACAATCTAAAAGGAAAGGAATAAATTCATTTTCCATTGCTATTGCCATGTGGTCAGTTGGCATGGATTTGATTCCTTATTCTATCTTTGGGCCAGATTAATTTTCAACTACAAGCTTCTATCTTGAATAAATAATAATAATAATAATAATAATAAAAACAATTCCACAATTAATAACCTAATGATGAACTCTTCACTGTGCATACACTGTATATTAAACATATATTAAGAAAAACATAAAGAAGTCGGAAATTACATGCACAGTTGTAGGAATGACAAGGTTAAGAATAAGGATTATAAAGGCAATTTGTTTTTCATAGGAAGTGGGATATGTCATTGATTTCATGTTTGTAGCTCAAACTGACCAACAGCATTACAGGGTTTGAAAGCAACCACAACTCCCATAACCAAATATTGAATTTAGTTACATAAGTAGACTACATGCAAATTTAGTTTTCTTCTCAATATACAAGGATAGTTATAGCTGTTTAACATAAATAAGCACAAGTAGAATCTGCACCAAAAGCAACAGGGCTCAAGTGACTTCGCTGAAGACAGTAGAATATTAGTGTTCAGAATGATTTAAAAAAAAAAAAAAAATGCTATTAAGCAAAAGATCAGTATAAATACTGGCCTGTATTGATCATCACTGATCATCATTTTAGATTCATTTTTAATCATATTATTATTTTTTACTGTATGATGTATTGTACACATTTTACACACTGCACTGTTTTATTTATTTTATTTTTTTAAACTTTGTGCACTTGCTATTTACCGTTTCTGCGGTAATGGCTGAATTTCCATTCTGGCATCCATAAAATCTTACCTTTTGGTTTTCCTATTTCACAAAATCAAAAGGTAGGCACTTCTCTTTAATGAATAACCATTTTACTTAAGTTTCTTAGCAAGTAGCTCAGCCATGTAATTTTGGAAAGCTACACACTCCCTGCATCTGAATATTCCAACAGATGTAATAAGTCCAGATTGTATTTATCCTACACACAAACATACTACATACAGAAAGCTTTTTTAATGGCAGAGAAGTAAAATCAATACCAACTCTGGCGGAATGTGACTAGTTCTGACTCACTCTAGCTCTATTGAGGTAGCTTGACTTTAGCATGTTGCTAAGCTAACAGGGTAATATAATGAATTCTCAATTACTCTGAACAATGTGAAATGTTTATATAAACCAGCAGTTCTCATTTCCAGTCCTCGTGACCCCCAGCTCTGCATATTTTGCATATCTCTCTTGTTTAACACCTGATTCAAATCATCAGCTTGTTAGAAGAGAGATCCATGCATGAAATGGAACGTAGTGTTCTGGCAGGTCACGTTAGTCAAGCTTGCATCAGCTGACACTTGACTGACTCATGTCTACCTATAGGAATACAACGCCAATCATAATTCCCTTTATAAGGTCCACTTAGACCCTTCTGGTTCTCACCCATCAATATACACTCCCTTTGAACTGGAATCAAGGCAGAATATCCCGTGGAGTCCACTTCACAGGGCACTTACAGTTGAATGGAACAAACGTCAAAGTGATAAGAGAAACGTACAAAATGTGCACAGTGGGTGGTCATGAGGATTGTAATTGAGAACTGCTGATTTAAACCATATTTTTTCATGTCTTATCTTAGCCGCTGTTTTGGTCTTGCAATGGACTACTTGCACTGAGTCTCGTGATGCACTTCCATTTTGAAATAATACAGCTCAGTTATTTACTGTTCTATAATCATCTAGTTGACTTAAACACCTATTAAAATGAGAATCCGGATGATTTCAAAATCTGGACATTTTCAGAGACAGAAGTAATATTCTGATGATTACTGTCTACAGAATTTTCCATACTTAACGAAACTTGAAGTTTTAATTATGGATTACGAATGTCGTTTTAATTACGAATATTAGCCATGGTTTTACTACAAATAAAACCAAAAAATTGCGATTGTAGTTAGCCAAAGTACCCACAAATTAACCTGGGTTTTACTACACAAACTGTAGTTTAACCATGGTATTTGTAGTAAATTTGTGGTTATATTTATAGGAACATTTCAGCAGGTTGAGGAAAATTCATATTAATGTAGAGAATATGATTAATTGCTTTTAAAATTTGCCAGCCCTAAAATGTAGTAATAATCTGTGTTCTCCAAAAATAAATGAAGAAATAAAGAAATTAAATAAATAAATAAATAAATAAATAATTTAAAAGTTTTTTTTTTTTTTCTAAATATCCATGAAATGAAGACCTCTTAAAATTCCAAGAAATTGTATTGTGCCATCTCAGGCCTGTCAAGCCCACAGACTGTTTTGGTTGTGTTTTTCCCCATCTGCTCTGTGACTCTCCTGTCTAATTAGTTTGATCCGTTTCACCTGTGTTTAGTCAATTACCCTGTTTATAAAAGCCCCAGTCTGTTCCTTGTGTCTCTGTTGGCTGTTAACGTCTGTATAACATCTTATATGTTCTCATAGTGTGTTCCTGTGTTGGATTATCCCTGTGCTCCATTTATTGAAGACTTTTGAATTCCATGTCTCCTCACTCCTTCGCCTTGTTAGAACTGTGACAGAACAGCTGACCTAAAAACAGATACTTCCGTGTCTTCCCTCCGTTTGTTTTCCGGGTTTTCCCAATGTTTCTCTTTCCGTTGTGTTTTAAGGATGCCCTCCTTCGCCCTGATTACCTCTTCCTCCTGCTGGAGCAGGGGGAGAAATCGCTCGAGGGCCACACTAGACTATTTGTGTTCCTCGCTAACCTGACCAGCTATCCAGATGATGCGCTCTGTGCGTTCTATGACGCCAGCTTAGACATCACGTACAGAGCGCCGTCGTCCAAAGATCGAGTGAACTTCGCCACTTTCGTGGAGTGGACACTGGCAAGAAATGGATCTCCATTCCCCGCTGGTTTCTAGGAGAATCTCGCTAGTGCCACTCCGGACCCAGCGCCCAGCCCACCATCTCCCCGCCACGTGGAGCGGATGCCCGACCTCACCGCTAATGGAGAGCCAGAGCCCGCCGCGAACAATCACTGTACGGAGCGACAGAGCTGTGGATCACCGCTGAGCCAGAGCTGCTCGTGACAAAGTGCATGAGCCGGCAACAATGCCTGCCCTGAGGGAGAACACCGAGGCCAGTGACATCGCGAAGAGGAGCTCCACCCACTGCAACCAGGCTCAGGGTGAGCTGTCAAAGGAACTGGGTGAATGGAAAGCGGAGGAGGACCTCATAGACTGGTTTTCTGAACTGCCCCCTCTCCTCCCTCCTCCTTTGGAACCGTCAGTCTATACCGTTTTCCCATCCTGCCCAGAGAAAGACTGTGTTCCCAAGAGGATCCCTGAGAGCCCAGAGGCTCTCAAATTCCTACCCTCCCACCAGCTCCTGCCTCCTTCTCCGCTGTCATCTGTCAGCCCCTCCACTCACCCTCAGCCCTCCATCTGTGCGGTGGGTTCGCCGCTGGTCTGCCAGTCTCCATTGGCATTACGGCTGGAGGATCCCTCATCTCCGCCTCCAGCCTCAGAGTCCTGGACTCCACCTCAGCCAGTTGACTCAGCAGCTCCACCGTGGCCCCTAGCTCCCTCCTCTCTGCCGTGGCCCGGCAGTCCACTGGCTCCACTGGGCTCTCTCATCCCTCCAGCTCCATCTTGGTCTGGCGTCAACCATCCTGTGCCTCGGGACTCCACTCCTCTGGCTTCGCCTCGACCCTCCGTCTCTCTGGCTCCATCAGGCTCCGCCATCCCTCCGGCTCCACCTTGGTCCTCTGTCGCTCCAGATCCACCTGCTCCGCCACCGTCTGTCGGCCCCCTGGAGTCATCAGTCCTGCCTCCTCCATGGCTCCTCCCTCTGTCGGCTCCACCATGGGCCATCATCATGGCTGTGGCCTGGGTCCCATCTGGCTCGTCCTGCTCCAAGTCCCTCCTGTCATCTCCTTGGTTCTCTCTGGAGCGCCCTGTTTCCTCCGTGGTTCCTTCCTCCTTCATCTCCCTCACGGACTCTGTTCATCGACCTATTCCCGGATGTCCGTCCTCCTCCTGAGCCCAAGTTTCCACTCATGCCTCCCTCTGTTGATGTTGCTACGGCGCGAGAATGTGTCTTCCTTGGGGGCGATAATGTTCGTGTTTTTTCCCCATGTGCTCCGTGACCTAGTTTCTCTCCTGTCTAATTAGTTTGATCTGTTTCACCTGTCTTTAGTCAATTACCATGTGTATGAAAGCCCCAGTCTGTTCCTTGTGTCTCTGTTGGCTGTTAACATCTGTATAACCTCTTATAACGTCCTCATTTTTGTCCTTTTTGAATTTTAGTCAGTGTGTGGCGTGTAAATGTGTTGAAGCAAGTTGGAACTAAACTCTGCAGGACACTGGCCCTTCAGGATCAAGTTTGGTGACCTCTGCTGTAAAGTTTTACCATTTTAAAATGCATTATATTGTTTTTCACTTACTTGGCATAGTGGTATGACAACAGTAAACAGTCAGTTTTTCAGTTAAAGTCGATACATTGTTGATTTAGCACATTGCATTTACAAGAGATCTAATGTTTTAAAGGTATTGTATTTAGATAATGCATCCATCTGTTTGTTTGTGTCTCCTCAAAGAACCTAAAATATACTGATCTGGTTCAATTATTAGGCAAGGAAGATGATCAGATCTTGGTCTTTCTGTGATCTTCTGAACCCAGACCAAGATCTTGATGCTGAAATTTGTTTTTACTTTCTTGAACATTGCAAGACTGTGGCGAGGTCTACTCTTGATTGTAATTGAATGTACATGGATGCATTATTGACAATGAGTTATGAAAAAAAAATAAATAAATAAATAATAATAATAATAATAATAAAATAAAATCATTGAGATTGATCATCCTATCCCATTCATTAACAACTACAATAGTAATATGTAATACGTAACGGATATATATATAAAGAGTTCAGATGCAAAAGCCTCTAAATCCATCTGACGTATTTCTTTAAAATGAGCATTTCTTTCTGGCTACTTTTTATAGGTTTCTAAGTAAGTACTGGTACTTCTGATTGGGCTGAGACTGGAATATATACTCATTTAAAGTTTTATTTTGACGAGTGATCCGGTTTTTTGTGTGTGCCTGAAGAGCAGCGGAGAGAGCCGAAGAAGAGCGCATTGTAAGCACACACTTGGTATAAGTGTGTTGTACACAGAAGTGAGTGTCGTGTCGTTTATGGGAAGCTGGTTCGATAAAGTTGCTTCAACGGAAGATTATCGAGGCTTACGTCGGATAAAGGATGACAGCACAAAGTGAAAGTGTGGACAGTGACTTGTGCTAGTAGTGGAAAAGAGTTTTTTTCTGTTTTGTTTCCGTGGTTTGTGTTAGCTGTTGGAGTGACGCAGTAACATGTAGTGAAGGCCACGTAAACTGTGAGTACGCTTAAAGTGCAGATCCCGCTTGATTATCGTCATCCGAAGAGATTGGTAATGTATTTATTTTGCTGCATTTTGATTGAAGCAGCGCCAAGAAATAACGTTTCCCCTTCAGCAACTCGAGCTGCATCCGAAAAAGCTATGGGGAACGCCTCCAGCGTGACCATGCTCTGAAACACGTGTGCATACAGTCCAATGGAGAAGCAAGACGTCACGGGGTGACGTAGAGACCTGAAAGCTTAAAAGCACATGCGGTGCGTGCAGCCGGCAGCTTCTGTCTTTCAGCAAGCGCTCTGTGTGTGTGTGTCACTCTGTTTTTGTGCTAGTTTACACAGCATTTTAGGTGTGTCCCTCTCTGCCCGTGCTATTTCGGGTGGGGATACACACCGTCTATTTTGTTGTCTTTTGGGAGCGAAGCATGGGAGTCAGTTCTCGAGGGAGCTGACTGCCTGCGTTTGCGTTCCCCGCGGCTCAGCCGAGGCAGGGCGGCGGCTGTGATCGTGGGGATTGCACATAGATCTATGGATGGGTTAGAGACGGGTCCGCCCTCTCTCTGCCTATCTCGCTAGATCTAGCGCTCTCTCTCTAGGTCGGAAGCCCAGAGGAAGGGCAGGCCCTTCTGGGGCAGAGTGGGGTCCACCGCATTCCACAGTGCCCTCGGGAGATCAGCCTGCCAACCCTGCCGGTGCTTCAGGGTGCAGCAGTCTCCAGCGAGCCCACACCTCAGTCTCTTCCACCCAGAAACGTAGCGGAGCTGGGGAGCTTGCCACCCCTGCGGGGGTCTCTAGAGCAGCTAGTTCGCTAGCAGCTCAAACAACACCAGAGGCCAATCTCGAGAGACTGGTTCCCTTAGTAGATTATTTGGCAGCGTGGTAACTACTGCCAAATGTATCTGCTTGGGTCCTGCGCACTGTAGAGCGAGGCTGTCGCCAATTCGGCGCTCCACCGCCACCTTTCAAAGGGGTCTTTTTCCACTCTGGTGGGGCCTGCGTCCCATTTTAGATCTGAGGCAGCTGAACCGCACAGTCATGTGGCTGAAGTTCAGAATGCTGACTGTCAGTCAAGTGGTGTCGCAGATCAGGTCCGAGGACTGGTTTGTGACCATAGATCTAAAAGACACGTACTTCCATGTCTCCATCCTTCCTCAACACAGGAAGTTCATGAGGTTTGCTTTCAGGGGCGAAGCACACCAGTATCGGGTTCTTCCGTTCAGCCTGGCACTCTCACCCTGCACTTTCACAAAGTGTGTGGATGCAGCTCTGGCTCCCCTGCGACTCCAGGGCATCCGCATACTCAATTACATCGATGATTGGTTGATTCTGGCTCAATCGGAGCGTATGGCGGTTTAACATCGAGATGTTGTCCTCGCTCACATAAAAGAGTTGGGGTTGAGACTGAGCGCCAAGAAGAGTGTGCTGTCTCCATTACAGAGAACCACTTATCTAGGCGTGGTGTGGGATTCGACCACGATGCAGGCACGTTTGTCACCTGCTCAGATCGAGTCAATCCTCACCGCAGTCGCAAGAGTGAAAGAAGGCCGGTCACTCACTGTAAAGCCGTTCCAACGACTGCTGGGTCTGATGGCAGCTGCGTCCAACGTGATACCTTTTGGCCTGCTGTACATGAGACCCCTACAGTGGTGGCTCAGGACCAAGCGGTTCTCCCTGAGGGGAAACCCGTTTCTCAACATCAAGGCACGTGGTTATGCCTACGTGCCTTGGACATGTAGAGAAAGCCATGGTTCCTGTCTCAGGGCCCGGTGCTGTGAGCTCCTTGTTGCCGTGTAACGCTAGCGACGGATGCGTCTCTCACCGGTTGGGGAGTGGTCATGAGTGGCTACCCTGCCCGTGGTCTGTGGAGTGGTTGCCATCTCACGTGGCACATCAACTGCCTGGAGATGCTGGCCGTGTTTCGGGGAAACACTTTCTCCCGGACCTAAGAGACTGCCATGTGTTGGTGCGCACCGACAACACAGTGGAGGTCTACTACATCAACCACCAGGGAGGTCTGTGTTCACGCCCTTGTACAAGCTGGCGCACCAGATCTTGTGTGGTCCCAGGACAAACTCCTCTCGCTGAGAGCAGTTCATGTTCCTGGGCATCTCAACATGGGATCAGACATCCTGTCGAGGCAGGGGCCGACACCCAGGGAATGGATGCTTCACCCCGAGGTGGTGAAGCAGATTTGGAGAGTATTTGGCCAGGCTCAGGTGGACCTCTTCGCGACTTAGGAGAATGCGCAATGTCCCCACTGGTACTCTCTGACTCATCCAGCTCCCCTGGGACTGGATGCCATGGTACAGATGTGGCCGAGGCTTCGTCTGTCCGCCTCGCTCTGCTCCCGGGAGTTCTGGAAAGAGTGCGCCGGGATGGGGTCCGTCTTCTTTTAGTAGCCCCGTACTGGCCGGCCCGAGCTTGGTTCTCGGACCTGATTTCCCCTCTCGACGGCTCTCCATGGGAGATTTACATCAGGAGGGACCTCCTCTCTCAGGCGGGGGGCACCATCCTCCACCCTCGCCCGGAGTTGTGGAAGTTCTGGGTGTGGCCCCTGAGGGGGCACACCTCGTAGCTTCCGGTCTCTCAACCAAGGTTGTTGAGACCATCCTCCAATCCAGAGCTCCCTCTACGAGGAAACTGTACGCCCTGAAGTGGAGACTCTTCACTTCATGGCAGCTTTTTTGGCCTACCACGCCCCTCTGGGTGGCTCCTCAGTGGGTAGGAACCCCCTGGTTACAGGCTTTCTCCACGGTGCACTGAGGCTGAGGGAACGAGACGCTGCGTCTCGAGCCATACTTCCGGCATCCCTGCAGCGCTTGCTTCTCTATTCAGAAGCTGCCAGCTGCACGCACCGCACGTGCTTTTAAGCTTCCTGGTCTCTACGTCACCCCGTGACATCTCACTTCTCCATTGGACTGTATGCACACGTGTTTCAGAGTGTGGTCACGCTGGAGGCGTTCCCCATAGCGTTTTTGGATGCAGTGTCTCGTTCCCTCGGGGAACCATGGTTACATACGTAACCTGGGACGTTCAACGGGACTATTTACGTGTATTCGAGTTTCGAGTTTGTATTCTGCATGTGTCAGAGCATGTGAGACTGCGACTGCTGTATGATGCAACTGATGCAGAGACGTAACCTTTAGAAGATTCAAGTTTGCAGATTGTTTTGTTGCCCTGCCATCCAAGTGACATCTCAATTTGATTCATCTCCAGTTTATTTTTTTTTTTTTTTTTATATACATCTCATCTGTGGAACATCTTTACGAAGTTGAGTGGATTTTTGGAAGTTAACTACTTCAGCTACGTAGTCTTTAGTTTATTTCAATGCACCCCACATCCAGACAGCGCACTCTAATTCATTGTTTGGTATTTTTCCCCTTTTTTTTCTTTTTTTTTGGATGACTGAACTGATAAACAGTGAACTGTGGTAATTCAAGTGCACTACAGAACTGTGAGTAAACCTTCCAAAAAGGGACACTTCATATAAGTGCTCATCTTACAGTGAGATTTCTTTGTGAATGCTTTATTATATTTATTTGTTGTATTTTCCAAACGTGATTGTTTAAAGGTGATCATTTGAAATGGAGAATTGGTGAGTTTACACTCTGACAAATTGAAAGTGTTTCATTTTGACGTTTGAATGGGGATTTGTCATGCTGTAAGTGAAAGTTTCAACTGTTGTATTAGAAGGTGATGGTGTGAATTCAAAAGACAACACACAAACTGTAAACCCTTTTATTTTATTTTCATTTAATTGATTGCTTAAAGAGTGAAAATAAGTAATCATAGGAAAAGGAAATGTAAAAAAATAAATTATATTTCCTTTTGCACTTATTTACACTGTATCTTTTTGTTGAAAGCTGTCAGGGAGTAGGGGAGTCTCACCTACTTTATCAGATCTGGAAAGCGAGGAGCATATCAGACAGTATTCTCACATATGCAGTTTACTTCAGGAGGCTACCGTGTAAACCTGAAGCCTACCCTTATTGATCTTTAGTGCCATAACACAGTAAGGTAAGAAACCACGTGCATACATACAGCAGTGTGTAAAGAGACTAAAAAGCTTGGAGAATGGGGACTAAGATCCTCTAAGGCCTCTGCACAAACTACTCCAGCTGCCATTTATATCCCTCGGGACCATAAGCTCCCTGATTTTACTGGTTGTGTGTCAAAACCTGGAGATCTGAGTATTGAAGAACAGGTGGCATTGATGAAGTCTGTGTTTCAGGTCATGAGGGTGCCCACTGAGGACCGGGTTGAGCTGGTGAAACAGCACCTAAAAGATGAGGCCAAAGCCACAGTAAAGTTCATGATGTTGGTGCTAGGCCTTAAAGATGACTTCATGAGTTGAGAGATGAAGCGCAAAATTAATGCTGAGCCAGATTTGAGTTTTGTGCAGTTGATGCAAGCAGTAATTACCTGGTCAGAAGAGGAGGAAACACAGCCTCCTAATAATGTAAGATCCAGTACTCGTGCCAGAGGAGTAGTGAGTGCTGCTGCAGCACAGGATGCCCTGTCACTGGAGAAATTGCATGAGGCAATCCAGAAAATAGCTGCTGCTCAAGAGGAATTATATCAAGCCGTTCATGCAAAAGAGAGGAATAGGCCAAAACAAAGGTGTCCAAAGAAACAACCGTTAAAAGACAGTGAAGGCCGTTATATTTGTTATTTGTGTGTCGAACCCGGACACACCAGTCACTATTGTCCACAAGGTGGCAAGGCGGGAAGGGGACCAACTCCACCATAGTGTATAGTAGAGTCAACAGAAGTTACAGGGGAAGACTCTGGAGATGCAGTACAGAAAAGCCTGGAGCCCTCATTAATTAGAATGGCTGGCTGATGAGACTGCTAAAAAACTGAAGGATAGTGCTTTTGGGGATTGTCTCACTGTTGAAGTGAAGATAGCAGGTGTCAAGACCAAGTGCCTCTTAGATACAGGGTCAGAGGTGTCCATCTCAGAGACACCACTTTGGGGAGCAAAAGCTGAAGTTGTCATCCGCATGCTGGGTTACACTGACAGCGGCCAATGGATTAGATATTCCTGTCGTAGGTGGCTTACAGGCTGATGTAGAATGTCTGGGAAAAGTGCTTCCTAGGAAGAGTATGTTTGTTCTGACTGACTCAAGTCCTGACATCAAGGAAATGAAAGGAGTGTTTGGGATCATCGGTATGAATATACTTAGTGAAGTTCAGTCTCTGTTCATCCCATCGGAGGGGATGGCAAAGGTAGACAAGTATACTCAGCGAGATAAGGCTCAAGTCCGGAGGATACTTAGAGAAGAGAAGTTGAGAAGAAAGCAGCACGTCTAGGACCTGATGGAAGGATTGGGTATGTTAAGATTGCTGGAAGACAAGCTGTCACTATTCCTCCACACTGTGAGAAGGTACTTGAGGGACTCTGTGGAGTGTCACCTAGGGTGAAGAGTAATGTGCTAGTCGAGCCTGCAGCTGGAACAAGTTTGCTGAAGGGACTCTTAGTGGCTCACGTTCTCGTTAAAACGGACTGTGCAAAGGTTCCTGTGCATATGGTGAACTTAAGTGGATGTACTTGAATTGGATGATGGCGTACTTCATGTCAAGGAATTGAAGCAAGACAAATTTCAGTTTGACAAGAACTTACTCACGCAGCCACCAGTTCCTGTTGAACTGAACTATGAAGGTCTCACAGCAACACAATGTGAAAGGATCGCTAAGTTGTTATCAAACCACAGAGATGTGTTTTCCAGAGATGACCAAGATTATGGTTACACCACGGCTGTGGTGCATGATATCCCTACAGGGCTCGAAATTGCGACTGTTTTGGTCGCATACGCTCCCAAAATTTAATCTGTGCAACTTCAAAATATATTTGGAAGCATTTGTGCAAGTGCAAAAAATTGTTGTGGTGTGACTTGTTTTCATTTCTTTACAAAACTTTCGCTTTTGAAGAAATATACTATATTTCGTGCTACAGCGCACATTCTGTCAGATGCAATTCTAGCGCCTCCGTCTCAATATACTGTACAACGCGGCATACTTTCACATCAAATGATAACTCGGCTTCAGAGTTCCACTCACGCAGGGGCATAATTTCCACTGGGGACACACTTTTCAAAATCCCGATTGTGTCCCTCCACTTTCAAATTGTTTTGTTAAATTAATGTCTTGCATTGTAGAATGCACGCTCAGCACCGCCGAGAGTTTCGCGTCATCGTTAAAACGGAACCGAAAGAAAACACGCACGTACCTTTAAAAGCAATTTTAATACCATACGTTTAGAGAGCGACTCCCCAATGTGCGCAAATTAGGCTACATAACATATCTAGGCTGTAGGCTATAATAGGTTGTGTAGTTGTCTATAGCTCTGTATCATGATTGAAAAATTCGGTCTCTATTTGCACTTTGAGCCTACTTTGATTATGGCTGCATTTATTGTTTGCACTTAATACGACTAAGAAAGAACTGTGTCATTTATTTTTTTGTTATTTATATTGTAGATTGTTTAAAAATGCAGTGGTTGCCTCTAATTTAAATGGCTCCACATGTAATAGAGAAAATAAACATCTTATTCATGTACTCATATTTTCATTCATTCTTGTCCCTTGCTTAAAGCGTAAAATAAATATTAAAAAAGGCTTTCAGAATCAGCCCATTTGCTTGTAAAAACATCGGCAATCAGAATCGGCCATGAAGAATCAATATCGGTGCATTACTAAAAAAAATGCCGAGTGCTGGCTGTTCTGCTCAATTGGCAGTTGTGGTGCTCCTTAATATTCATTTGGTGCTCCTAAATTTTTTTTGGTGCTCCTAACTTTTTGAAGTTGGGAGTACCAGTGCTACCAAGTAAAAAAGTTAATTTCGAGCCCTGCCCTACCGGTGAAGCACCACCGATAAAGCAGTGTCATCGTAGAGTACCACCGCAGATATTCCAGGAAGTCAAAAGACATGTCCAGAACCTGGTGTCCCATGGAATCCTCAAAGAGAGCAGTAGCCCCTGGGCATCACCCGCAGTTATTGTTAAGAAGAAAGATGTCAGCGTGTGTCTTTGCTGAGATTTTTGAAAGCTGAACCAAGTAACGTATAAGGATGCATATCCGCTTCCAAGGGTGGACGAGTCGTTGGCCGTTGGGCAACGCCAAACTGTTCTCTACACTGGATTTGACGGCCGGGTATTTCCAGGTAGCTGTGAGTGAGAAGGTTTAGGAGAAACCACCCCATTTGGGCTGTTTGAGTGGACCAGGATGCTGTTTGGGTTGTGCAACGCTCCGGCCACCTTTCAGCGCCTCAGGGGTGTGGAGCTCGGCGACTTGGCCTTTGACGTTCTTCTGGTCTATCTTGATGATGTCATTATCTTTTCCAAATATTTCAAAAGCCACTGTGAGAGGTTAGAACTTGTCTTTAATCGGCTGAGACAACATGGTTTGAAGCTAAAGCCAAGTAAATGCTTTCTTCTAAGGCCTGAAGTAAAGTTTCTAGGGTACCGGATCTCTGCAGAAGGCATTAAAGTGGATGATTAAAAAGTTAAAGCGTTGAAAACATGGCCAGTTCCCAGAAATGTGAGAGAAGTCAGGCAAGTGGTTGGTTTAATGAGCTATTACCAAAAATTTGTCCAAAGGTTCGCTCAAATTGCCAAACAGCTACATGCGCTGGTAAGTGGGGGAAAAAGAAGCAAGGCCCCAGTAACATTCATTTGGAGCCAGGAATGCCAGACCGCATTGGATGAGTTGAAAGGGTGTTTGATGTCCCCACCAATTCTGGCATATCTTGACTTCAGTGAGCCCTTTACACTCATCACAGATGGAAGTCAGCATGGACTGGGGGCTGTCTTCAGCCAGAAGCAGGAAGGGATTGAGCGTGTCGTGGCATATGCCAGTAGACATCTAAGAGGTTCAGACAAAAATGACAAAAACTATAGTGCGTTCATACCTTACATATTCAAGATTTACTGTAATTGCTGACTATAACCCACTACAGTACCTCTACTCAGCTAATCTTGGAGCAGTTGGGCAACGTTGGGTGGCGCAGCTGGCAGAGTACAACTTTGAAGTATGCTATAAACCTGGCCGACACAAAACAAATGCAGACGCCCTGTCAAGGATTCCCTCCAGGGAAGAATCGGAGAAGGAAAAATTTCATCTGGCTAGGAGCTGATAAGGTGAGGGCATGTTTGTGGCCAGGCAGGAGGATTGATCAACAGGAATCTGTAGGTAAAGCTGTGGTGCAAGCATCAATAAGAGGAGAAATAAATGGGTATAGCTGGAGCAAGATAGGAAAGGAGCAGAAAAACGATCCTGTGATTGGACCCATTTATAAAGCAGTATCTGAGAACAAGAGACCAAGTAGAATGGATCACAGTTGTATGGTGCCAAAACAGAAGAAGCTTGCCAAATAATTTGACCGTCTTAAGCTCTGTCAAGGAGTCCTGTTCAGATCTATCCTGGACCCTAGGAATGGAGAAGAGATCTGGCAGATGGTCATTCCAGGACCTCTACAGCGTGAAGTGTACGAGGGACAACATGAACACGGAGGTCATTTCGGAGAGAGAAGTACGTTGACTCGAATGAGACGAAGTTATTACTAGCCTACCATTGCTTCAGATGTTCCATGCTGGATAAGGCAGTGCAAGAGATGTACACTGGCTAAAGATATTTTTCCTAGACTTTGAGCCCCTATGACCTGCAGTAATGTTTTAGCTCCATTAGAGGTCCTGGTGATGGATTATACGCAGCTTGAACAGTCTTCTGGAGGGTATAAAAATGTGCTCGTTCTTACCGGTATGTTTACCAGATTCACAGTTGCTGCACTACCAGGAATCAGACAGCAAACACAACAGCAAAAGCCTTGCTCAAGCACTGGTTCGTTCATTACGGATGCCCAACTCACCTGCATTCTGACCAGGGCAGGCGTGATCAAAGAGCTTTGCAGGATCTATGGTATAGGAGAAAGTCGTACAAGCCCATACCATCCATAGGGAAACTCTCAGTGTGAGAGATTCAACCGTACCATGCACGATTTGTTAAGAACCTTGCCAGCTGAGAACAAAAGAGATTGGAAGTCTCACCTTCCAGAGCAGGTACTGGCTTACAATAGTCATGTTCAATCATCTACTGGTTATTCTTTATTCTATTTAATGTTCAGAAGGGATGCACACTTACCAATGGACATTCTTGGGGAGAAGGATCTAGAAGAGGATGAAGTGGATAACGTGGATGACTGGGTGAAAGGACATCATGGAAGATTGAAAACAGCTTTGGAGGTTGCCAATACATCATCTCAAGAGGCTTCCAGAAGGAGAAAGAGGATTTATGACCGCAAGTCATTTGGAGCTCTTGTAAGGCCTGGATATCGGGTGCTACTGCGCTATCACAAACACCGTGGTAGAAACAAAATTCAGGATAAATGGGAAAACCCACCATACATAGTGATAAAGCAAAACCACGCAGACATACCTGTGTTTACCATCAAACCAGAAAAAGGAGGTCTTACGAAGATAGTACACCGAGATCAGCTTTGGCACTGTTCATTGCCATCACCCGCAACACAGCATACATGCCGACGCAGTATGAGAGACAGGACACAGACATGTCAGACATTGTCTGCTTTCCTGAAACTTCACAACACCCCACTTACCATGCACACACAAGGGTGGGTCAAGGGGAGTCAGAGGAAGTAGGACAGGGTGACAGCAATGATAATCAAAATGTAGTAGCAGAATCAGAGTTAAGGGTACAAGATGAGTCAGATGATGCTGATATCTCAGAAGCTGAAAGAGAAAGTATTCCTGAACTCAGACGTTCTCAGAGGCAAAACAAGGGAATCTTGCCTGTAAAGTACAGAAATGATTATGTTGTGAAATAAGAATTTAGAGGCTTATGTAGCTTTGGCTTATGACATTGTTATATGTGTATAACGTGATGCTAATATGTTATGTGTTTCAAAGATGAACCTGCTGGAGATGTCAGTGGAGTGGCAGGGTTTAGCAGGGGGGAATGTAATGGATATATATAAATATATATACTCGTTTAAAGAAATTATTATTTTTGAGGTACTTTTATTTTGACAAGTGATCTGGTTTTTGTGCGTGCCTGAAGAGCAGCGGAGAGAGCTGAAGAAAAGCGCATTGTAAGAGCGGTTGGTATGCGTGTGTCGCACACAGAAGTGAGTGTCGTGTCGTTTATGGGAAGCTGGTTCGATAAAGTTGCTTCAACGGAAGATTATCGAGGCTTACGTCGGATAAAGGATGACAGCACAAAGTGAAAGTGTGGACAGTGACTTGCGCTAGTAGTGGAAAAGAGTTTTTCTGTTTTGGTACTATTAGATAGGTACTATTAGAACCAGAGACTTGACACGTTAGAGAGAAGAGCTGCTTCCAGGCAGTAGGGGTCAGTGACCAGGGAATCTGGGTAAGGGCAGTACAAGACAAAACACGATAACAAACAAGACAAGGCTGAAAACAACACAATGACACAAGACAGACAATTGAGAACAAAAAGAGAGCAAAGGCAATAAACAACCAAATCTAACTAAAGAAATAATGTAAGAGTAAAAACAAAGCCAAGATCCAAAAGGAGTTGGAACTGCAAAAACAAGGGCAAAAGAAAATCTAAATCAGAATACAATGCATAAAATAAAAAAAAAAAACAAGAACTAGACAGAACTAGAGAAGCGAGGAAACAAAATAACTAGATAAGATATCCAAAATGACTTGAGCAAGATCAAAATAACTAGCAAAAGATCAAAGGATATATTCTGGACCAAGAAACAGGTAAACACCAAAATGAACCAGCAGAGACACAAGGGAAAGGAATCCAATATGGAGCAGCACACAAGGACCAGGTGCAGACGATCAAGCAGACAAGGGCTAAATAAGGGGGCATGACCAGGGGAAACAAGGAGGTGGGACAAGAAGAGCACGTGGCAGACACAAACACTGAACAAGGACAAGACAGTCAGGGTAGGATCCTGACATAAAGTGCAGATCCCGCTTGATTATCGTCATCTGAAGAGACTGGTAACGTATTTATTTTGCTGCATTTTGTGTGTCTCATTTTTTGATTGAAAGGCAATGCCAAGAAATAACGTTTCAATGGGACTATTCACATGTATCCGAGTTTCCTGCATGTGTCAGAGCATGTGTGACAGCGACCGCTGTATGATGCAACTGATGCAGAGATGTAACGTTTAGAAGATTCAAGTTTACAGATTGTTTTGTTGCCCTGCCAAGTGACATCTCAATTTGATTAATCTCCAGTTTAATTTTATTTTTTTTTATATACATTTCATCTGTGGAACGTCTTTACGAAGTTGAGTGAATTTTTGGAAGTTAACTACTTCAGCTACATAATCTTCAGTTTTTTTTTAACGCACCCCACGTCCAGACAATGCACTTTAATTCATTGTTTGGTATTTTTCCCCTTTTGTCTATTTATTTGGATGACTGAACTGATAAACAGTGAACTGTGGTAATTCAAGCGCACCACAGAACTGTGAGTAAATCTTCCAAAAAGGGACGCTTCATATAAGTGCTCATCTAAAAGTGAGATTTCTTTGTGAATGCTTTATTTTATTTATTTGTTGTATTTTCCAAACGTGATTGTTTGAAGGTGATCATTTGAAGCGGAGAATTGGTGAGTTTACACAGACAAGTTGAAGGTGTTTCTTTTTGACGTTTGAAAGGGGATTTGTCGTACTGTAAGTGAAAGTTTCAACTGTTGTATTGGAAGGTGATGGTGTGAATTCAAAAGACAACACACAAACTGTAAACCTTTTCATTTTATTTTCATTTAATTGATTGCTCAAACAGTGAAAATAAGTAATCATAGGAAAAGGAAATGTAAAAGAATAAATTATATTTCCTTTTGCACTTATTTACAGTATATCTTTTTGTTGAAAGCTGTCAGGGAGTAGGGGAATCTCACCTACTTTATTAGATCTGGAAAGGGAGAAGCATATCAGACAGTATTCTCACATATGTAATTTACTTCAGGAGGCTACCGTGTAAACCTGAAGCCTACCCTTGTTGATCTTTAGTGTCATAACACAATAAGGTAAGAAACCATGTGCATACATAAGTGTGTAAAGAGACTAAAAAGCTTGGAGAACGGGGACTAAGATCCTTTCGCTATCCAAACTTCCAGGGCAGCTGTGATTCATTTCCCCCTACACAACGGGCTAAAAACCCCCGTTACAAATAGTAACAATACCAACAATACTAAACATTTAACTGATGCTTATATGCCAACCACACTGAATGTTATTAGCTCAATAATACACCCAGAGTTTCACAAAAAATTTCACACAGACCCCTATTCTATATCATCCCTTACCCACACATCAAAACCTAAATACTAGTTAATAGTCAAGTTTACAAAAGCACAAGTTGTACTTTGAAAGTATGTTACTTGTAGATACTGATTATATTAAATGTAATAACACAATCTGTATTGTTAAAAGCACTGTATACATAAAGGTGACTTCACTTGACTAATAAATAATTGTTTAAATTTACATTTTAAAAATGGTAACAGTATTGACATTGCATGATGTATTTAGAACAATATGCAAATATGATTTTTCTATCATTTTGCCTTCATTTTGCAAATTAAATTATTGGCATATATGCTATTTTAGTTATATAAAATAATATTTAATTGACTTAAATTTGATGTAATATTAATAAGAGAATATATATAGTATTGTTATGTTTTTAAATAACAATTTTATTTGTTCTTATATTAATCAATAATTAATGTTTGATTATTTCTTAGGAACGCAAAAGGCACCAATTTCGTGAAATTACCCCTGTATGTATGTGCGCTAAATGCTGACCGGAAATTCCCGAGCTGTACTAGGTAGAACGTGGAATTAGTTGTGCATAGAGCACTGGTTCTTAAACACATAAGATGAGACTTTAAGCAGATATGTACTTACATATCTGTAAGTACTTACGTACTTATAAATATTTTTGTTTAATGGAGGCCTAACAGTAATATGATTATAAGATTTGAATAAAGCCCTTTTAACTCATCACCATGTTCCAGGTGGCTTCCCACACCAGCAGTATACTTAGGATGCTCTGTCTTGTACTTAAAACAAGATATATTTTCTTTTTACATGTCATCTGTTAATGTTATTCATTCTGAGCATTTTCTTTCATGGTTAGTTTCCTTTTGCTAATTTGCACAGTTATTATAATGATGTTGGAGAAAATAGATTCTCATAGGAATTTTTAAGCCTATGCATGAGAATTTTACTGTTAAGAATTATCTTGTGATGTTTGAATTCTTATAGTTGTTGTTCTCTAAGTCATGTATTTGAAAACTTTGTTCTATGACGTACATGAAGGTTAATGTTCTTTATTCCCTGCTAACATCTTGGCTGACTTTATATGTCATCAACACATTTTGGTCTCATAAGCTATAATGTTAATATCTGATTGAGAAGATTCAGTACTGCAGGGTTGGAATGTTGTTTGGTTGTTGGAAGGCTTGGATGGTGTTTTAGTTCTCCAGGGGTGCAATTACTTGAGGAAGTTTTCCCTGCTCATTATCTCTGGTCTCCTGGAGATATGTTGGGAGGAGGTCATGATTCCTTGCTCCAGGAACTCAGTGAAGTCTTGGCTCTCTTCTCCCTGCTATAATGATGTACTTGCTGTGGAAGTCTTTGATCCTTGCTGGCTCTAGATTAATCAGTGACATGCCAAAACTCTTATAGGCTTTTCAACTATAAAATATTATACTACACATTATATGGGCTTTTCAAAATACTTCTTCAATGCATTCCAACATCATTTGACATTTTTCCACTTAAAACACTAAAATGACTGTTTACACAAGATGTGGTGTTCTGTAACTGTCCAAAGCAATATGAGAATATGAGGCCAGTGATTGGATGTCTGTTACTAAGCATCTAGCTGTATCATTCTACAAAACAGTGCTAACCTTGCTCTGGAGAAGATTTTCATAACCCTGGGTAAAAAGCGTACTTCTAAATTCTGTTTACAATGGCTTCAGTAATTGAACATCAAAATTCTGATTATTTAAAATATTTAGACATTTTAACAGTGTAACATTGCCGGTCTGAAGCAGATAAGGAAAAGTAGAAGAGAGAACCCAGTACAGTTCTATTAAAAATAATAATCCAAAGACAAACTATGAACTTAATCTAAGAGATAAAAAAAAAAAAAAAAAAAATTAAAATTAACCATGAGCTTGAAAAGCAGGAAACAGATCATGTGGCATGAAATCTTGAACAGGATGATGATGATGATGAATAATTACAAAACTGACCAGAACAAAACTCCAGACAGACATGACGTATACTCCCTTAAAGAGCAGCATGTGACACCCTAACATGGCGCCCAAAAAAAAAAAAAAAAAAAGTATAAAGTAAAAAGGGTGGTGGTGCAAAGGAGTTACAGGGAGAGGGATGGAGGGCCAGGCTGGTGAAGTGGAAGTAGACCTGGATCATGAAGCACTGGACAAGACCATGGAGGGTCAGATGACCGCTGGGGATCAGGAGACCATGGTGGAGCAGAAACATGGCCTTCCTGGCCGTGACAGAAGATGCATGGACAGCATCCATGTCAGAGCCGACGTTGGTAGCTTCTATAGCCATAGCTGAAGAGGCATGAGTGGCCTCCTTGATCATGACACAGCAGGCAAAGATTGCCTCTGTGTCTGCAGCAGAAGAGGGATGGTTGGCCTTCTTGGTTGTGAGTTAACAGGTGTGAATGGCTTTTTTGGCCACAGGGAAGTGTGTGCAGTCCAAACACACAAGATTGCTGTAGCATTTACTGGGACATGATGTTCTGTTTAGACATAATGTTTGGCCATGATTTTAGAGGACTCTGCTTACATTTAGGAACAATTTAGTGCGATCATACACTGCGTATATATATATATATATATATATATATAGAGAGAGAGAGAGAGAGAGAGAGAGAGAGAGCGAGCAGGAATGGGGAACTTCGGTCCTGGAGGGCCACTGAGGGCCACTGTCCTGCAGAGTTTAGTTCCAACTCTAATCAAATACCCCTGCCTGTAGCTTTCTAGTGATCTGGAAGTCACTGATTAGCTTATTCACGTGTGTTTAATTAGGAGCGAATTTGCCCATCCCTGATATAGAGTAGTGTAGGTATTTTTAACTGTGGGATACATATTCTATTATTTCTGGATACATGATGGAAATTACTGAGCAAAAAATCAGTTTGAATGCGATTGCAGCCCAACGAAAAAGCAAAAGTAAAAGCTTTTTTACTGTAGTCACAATGTTATGTTGAGTTATATTTATCATAAAACACTGATAAAAGTATATATAACCCCACTTTATTGGTATTTAAATAGTATATGTTTATGTTGAACATTATACTTGTTCAGATGGTGCTATATTAAGCAGTATATGAAATGTGTTTCTGTTGCTCATGAAAACACTTTTGAAATGTCTGTTATTTGACAAATATTGCATTTAATTCACTTCTTCTTTGATAAAGTATGTAAACACTGCGAGAGCGTCACTAATGAGAGCAGAAAGTGTCCAACTTGACAGCTCAATTTTCAACTCTGCCTCCAACTTCTCTCGGCTAAACTCGTTGACTGCCGTCTGTAGCCGTGCTTCAAGTCGAACACACGTATTGTCTCTTGTTGTTTATTGTACTGTGTAACCTGTTGTAGGTGAGTTGTGTTTGTTCATGCCAAGTCTGTTCATGCCATGCCAAGTCTAGTTTGTGTCAAGTCAAATCAAGCCTCTGTTGTTTGGTCTCTTTGTGGATTTAATAAAAGCTGCACTTGGGTTCTTAAACTCGCCTTTCAGTGGACTGATTGTTACAACTGGAGTTGAGTGATTGTTACAGAGTGGTTGAATCTCCTGTTGTCAATACAATTTATCAGCAATGCAACTCTTGATGGAAATAAATGTTGTGACATTGCATTAAGTTGTTGAAACAATGCCACCACATATGCACAATGTTATCAAAGCTAAAGATGATCCAACCACATTTTAGAGTTTGCGACTTTTTAATTTACAGTATAAATGCAGTGTCTACTTCAACACATCCCAAATACTTTCAGTGGGGTTAAGATCAGGACTGGTGGCCAAACTTTCACAATTTGAGCCTGGTGAATCTTAGCATTGTCATTCTGGAATATGGATATAAGTGTTACGGAGTGAACGGAGGAGGTATGTAGATCCATATGTATACTTTTATTCAGGGACATGGTCATACACAGGCAGTGCCAAACACCTGCAAACAGATGTATTGAGAGCAAGATGCAAGAGTAGTCCAGTAAACAGGCGAGGGTCGATCAACGACGAACGTAATCCAGAGGCAATCTAGAAGACAGGCGATAAATCCAAGTCAGGCAGCAGAACAGACAAGATGAGGGAAACCAGGCAAGGATCAAGACACGGGTACAGAGCTAGACTAAACAGGACTAGAAACTTGGAAATGGCTCCGTAAAGTTGCTATCGCTTAACAGTGATAAACGCCAAACAATACTCGGTGTTGAATTGTTGTTTGAGACTGATTTTTATAATGTGTGTAATTGGCTGCAGGTGTAAATGTAACCAGTGAAATGGAGCATAGGAAATGTAGTCCGTGGTGACGTGGAAGTCTGAGTAGTGTGAGAGTCAATGTAATCAGAAGGCGACCTCTGGTGGTGAGCAGACGGAAGACCACGAACCGGATTTGTGACAATAAGTATGTCTTCCAACATGTTTTTTGGAGAAATAAAAAAAGGTTAAATAGCTAGGATCAGTTAGGATCAAAAAAAAAAAAAAAAAAGTTGCAAAACCTACAACATGCCAGAAACAAATTAATTACTGCAATAATTAAATCCAAAAATCTTATGTGTTTGCAAAAAACAACAGTGGTCAGTGGAAACCAAAATCATTAACCCACTGGATTCAAAGTCATACCGAAAATCAAAAGACAAAATTGAAATTACAGGCTAATCGATGACGCAATGAGATGCAGCATGTTTTTCCTGCTTTTTTTTTTTTTTAGGGAACAGGGTTAACTAACCCGAGATGTTCCCTATCAAAATCAATGCTATATTTCACTAATGCTGATGGGAATGAGAATACCAAACCCCATGATCTTAATGAGGGTGCTCCTTGTGAAAGAAAGTGAGCCTAAAGCAGAGCATGTGGATAGGAAATGAATAGCAGTGGCCACACTGGCTGCCCTTGAACGCAAGGACAGTGTGCACTTCCCCCAAACACACCAAACAAGATTTTCTTCTTTGTGGCTAAAAAGGACGGAGGCTTGTGCCCCTGCATTGATTACTGTGTACTCAACAAGGCAAAGGTGAAGTTTCACTATCCACTTCCTCTTGTCCCAGCGGCTCTGGAACATCTTCGTGGTGCCTCTGTTTCCCCCAAGAAAGGCAAGCCTACGTCTCTGTCCTGGACACCAGGAGCCATGAAGGATTCCAACAGCTCAAAGAAGCCTTCACTAGCACATCACTCCTAGTTCCTCCAGGCCCTAATCAGCCATTCATTGTTATGCTGGATGCTACTACTACTGGAGTCTGAGCAATGCTGTCTCAGCAGCAGGGGAACCGGGCCAAACTCTATCCATGCGCCTGCTTCTTCAAAAAACTCACCCCGACGAAAAGGAATTACGCCATTGGCAATAGGGACATTCTAGCCATCAGGCTGGCCCTTGAAGAGTGGAGGCATTGGTTGGAGGGTGCTCAACACAGCTTCACAGTCCTAATGGATCATAAGAACTTACATTACCAAAGAGAAGCTACAAGGTTGAATCCATCAACTTGCTAACTCCAAGGGTGGTAAGAGTTCAATTTCCAGGTTCAGGGTGGATCGGTTTCAGGAGTGATACATGAAATCAAGGAGTAATATGGTAATCAGCAGGAAGCTGCTCTATTTGTCTATACAGTAGGTCACTACTACAAATGACACAAAAGTTTGGGAACCACAGAAATCTTTGAAGTTCTTTCACTGTGGATGGATATGGCCATTCTGTGAGTGCTTTTAGTAGATGAATCCATCTCTACCCTTTGGTCCATATCCTTCCCAGTCCACCAATTATTGAATGCATCACTCATGAAACGCATCCACCCTGAACCTGGAAATGGACCTCTTACCACCCTTGGAGGTGGATGGATTACATGCTTACAGAGTCAAGGAAATCATGGTAATATTCAGTAGACTGTGAAGGACATGAATACCCCACCTGTCCAGCACCCAGACCAAGGGGAGCCAGCATGATTCTGTAACACTTCAAAAAAACAAAACAAAACAAAAAAAAACCTCATTCATCCAACCTCCAGTTCAATCCAATTTTCTGTTTGTAGCACATTTATTCCACATGGTGCATTTCTGCGTTCTGTGGATTTCAGGTTTATGACCCTTTTGCCTGTTTGATTAAATACATCTCTGGATTACTGTTTGGACTCATTTGCTGGACTGCCTACCTGTGTTCTGCCTGTACCTTGATTACAAATTATGTGCTTGGTGCATTGGACTTGTTATTTGTCCCTTTCTACAAAAAACACAGGCGCAATGGTTTTTATACTGTCCACAAAACTGTACCCCTAAACCTAACCCTTACAGAAAACTTTCTGCATTTTTACATTCTCAAAAAAAAAAAAAAACTCATTCTGTATGATTTATAAGCTTGTTTCCCCATTTTTTATTTATTTATTTATTTATTTATTTATTTTTAATGATGAAAAAGAGCTTGTTTTATCAAAAGCAACACTTAACCCTTTAACTGTCACCGTCCCACCGCTTGGCACTCTTTTTTCGTTGACCTTTTTCTCTATCAAATATTTTAATAATCATCATAAATTATATATCATTTGAAAGCTTAGGATCCCAAGAATCATCCTATGAAAACCATTTTGAAATCGGACATTGTGTTACCATGGAAACTGTACTGTAATTTCTTTTGGTGGTCTCCACCCCTTTAGCGGCATTGTCAAGTGTCATACTACAAAATGCATTATGGTCTTTTAGAATCAAAACTTTTTATAATCTTGACAAAAAACATATCATTGGAAAGGTCTGAGTCTCAGGATTTCATATTTGGTGTTTTTATTATTTTGTGATGGAAGTAAAACTGACAGAGAAATTTAGACATTTGTGACAGAAAAATGCATTAAAAAATTCTATAGAGTTTGGATGGCACCCGGTGGCTGTTTGTGGTATAACGCCCTAAACAAACTTTCACAGGAACCTCAATTTTTTTCATATCAACTTCAAATTTGGACTTTTATTTAGACATAAGGCTTCAATTTGATATCAAATTTAGGGTAAAACCTGTTATGTAAAATATGTATTTTATGTAAAATAAAATAAAAATTGTACAGTGCATTTTCTTTTTAGTAAATTTAAACTTCTATAACTTATCAATATTTTTTTATTTATTTTATTATTTTTTTTTTTTTTGAAAAATCCACTTCTGCTGACTGTCTGCTTTAAAAAAGAGACCAACCTTATATCTGTATTCCAAAGTGTTCATGAATTACAACAATTTAAATTCAGTGCACTTTTATGCCTATTTTAAAAAATTGGGGGTGACTGTTAAAAGGTTAATATCTCATATCAAAGCAAGGTTGTTTTTCATGGACACATCCATGTTTCATAAATTTCCAAAGCTGTGTCCCCACTGTTTGTCAACACCATCAGACATTCATTAAAATGTAAAAAAAAAAAAAAAAAAAAAAAAAAAAAAAAATCAAGGAATACCAGGCACAGCTGTTACTCTAATGGACCCCCTTGCCACATTCCACCTCTGCAGAGTACATCAAGGTCAGAAAGGCTCTGATTTTATAGTTTAGAATATTTTAAATCCTAAATGTTAATATTTCCTGCAATTTCTGAGGAAGCTGAAATGTTTAGATCATATGATTCTCCTGAAGCAGGTTCTATTGGCATCTAGCATCAACAGAGCAAACAACATGGCTTTCACATGAACTCCATTTGTGTCAGATGTCACCACCGTAAGATTTCTGTCTGATGGTGGTGATGGGCCAAAGTTCAACATGAAGTCATCATATTTTTGTGGTTTTCAAGCCATTTTTAATTTCATTAAATATAAAATAGTGTTTTTCTAATAAGGTATAATTACTAAATATACAGCATATATTGCTTTTGTGTGTCATCACTTCTAGCAGAGTTAGGGTTGAGGGAACATAAGACTGAGGGAACACAGAACATAATACAGTTCATTTGTATTCTGATTATATGTATTTAATTTTTTTGGATCACTTGTTAAGATGTTTAAATGTATTTAAATATTAAGATCCTGGTAAAAGTAAATAGATACATCAATATAGATATATCCAATAATATATCAAAAACTTAAATGTGAATCTTGAAAAAAAAAAAAAAAAGATCTTTATTTACAATTACATTCTCACTGTTTGTTGTGTTTGTTTTAAATGCATTTGATAGTTAAAATGACTACAAATTCAGGTTTTCGTCACCACTGTCAGATGTGTAAACTCTATATCACCTTCATCAGATGAATATTTTGAAAATATTTGATTATGATATTTTATATTTGTTGAGGAATTGTTGGTCACATGTGAAAATGTGTTTTAAAATGTTAAAAACATTGATTGCTTAATTGCAAAATAAGTGATGGCAAGGTAAAAAAGCACAATTTGATAAAAAAAGAGAGAAGTTGAATCAAAGGTTGAATCAAAGCATATCTCAGCTTTCATGTGCTCATAATAATAAATAAAATATTGAAAAAAAAAAAAAAGTTGGGATACTAGACAGGTCAAAGAAATGGAGCTATACTGGAGCTGCATAAAATGTTTGTTGGAGAGACAGCCAGACCTGAGGAGCATGGAGAACCATCTGTCAAAAGACCTCACAGTGACTAGTCAGACACCAGTTTGGACAGAGTTTTTTGAGAAATTTCAGATTCATCTGAGAACAGAACTCCAGCAGCTGCTACCATATAGCTAGAAGCATACCTTGAAGAGACCACTGTGATTTCCATCTGTGGCTCAAATGGCACAAAAATATTTTTTGACTTTTTTTTGAATTTGTTTGAATTGCTCAAATGATCAATTGCTCCTTATAGTTCCGCGTTCTTGTTTTAAAATGCAACGGTGATTGGGCATTCTCTGTTGCAGCTCCTAGACCTTCCTTTGTCTGTGAAATCTTCTTCTACACTGGATGCATTTCAGAGTTTGCTTAAAACCTTTTTTTTTTGTTTTGTTTTTTTTTAGCATTTGAAAATGCTATGTAAGCTATGTATGTCGAATTTCTACATTATTTTATTTATTTATTTATTTATTTCTATTTTGTCTTTCTGTACAGCACTTTGGTTCCACTTGTGGTGTTAAAAGTGCTCTAAAAAGCGCTTTGACAAATTTGTGACCAAAATATTTATATTTTACAGCTGTTCATAATTATAAAAATACCTGTCCTAAAATCATTAGTCTCAGTGTGTTGCCACATCACAAAAAAAAATAAAGGTATAAGTACAGGTATTGGTATCGGCGAGTACCAGAAAAAATATACTCACACTGACGTGAGGCTTGGATAGTCAGAACCATGTAGTAAATCTAATCTACAAATTTATATAAATATTAAGGTGTTTTTTTTTTTTTTGTTTTTTTTTTATAGCAGGGTTGCTAATCCTCCTGGAGGTCCAGTTAAGTTTCTAATGCTGAAGATGCTGGTTCAGGTGTGTTTAATGAGGATTAGCACTAAACCCTACACATTCTTTACATTTGCAATGAATGTAGCCTGAAATGTTTAAGTTTCAAAAGGGATCCAAAAGCACCATAAAAGTTGGCCATACAACTTTTACAACACCATGTTCCAAATTGTCTACAGCCATTCTATAGTTTTGTAAGTAGAACAGCTTTTCTTGGAGAATTCATGACAGTTCCTGTCTGATTCATGTATGAATCATTCTTTTAAACTGGATCTGAATCAATTATTTTCAAAGTTTGTTTGAATGATTCATTCAAATATCAGACTAATCTAGTTCTTAAGATCACCTGCTCAGTGATGCAGATGATTGCAGTGTTTAAGAGCTCACTGGAGGGGACAGTTATGATTAAATATCACTGTGCGTGCATAATAAGAACAGATAAAGATTTTCATGCAGCCACTTATATCTCACAAAGTTTGAAAGTGGTTAGATAATAGACAATATGAAAATAGACAAGTCTATTTTATGACTGATAATTTAGAGAGATCAGGAGATGCAGAATAAGCAATTTATATATCTGGTGACCATACTAAATGGGAATTTATGAATGGAAAAATCAAGTAAGCCTAAAGCAAATTGTGTTCACAATGCACATTTTAGCAAACAGCACTTAGACCTCTCAAGGTTCACTTTAAAAGGGCCTGTTATCTTTTGAAGAGTTTACATATGTGGCAAAAATCAAGTGAATTGCATTCAGACCCCTAAAAAGGACCAAGTGTAAAAACATCATAATGCAGTGTTTGACCCAACTCAACTGTGCTTAATGCAAATGGAATTAGTACTGAAACTGTAAACAGAAAAAAAAAGAATGGTCAGATAGACAAAACGGTCAACAAGTGGTCAATATTTGCTGCAGGCAAATAGTAGTAGTGCATTCAAAGAGACATTTTAGCTTTTGTGTTAGTCATGCTGAAGGACACTGCTCTGTAATATTAGCTGCTGGTTTGTGTGGGAGTTTGGGTCTAGCTCTAGTAAGGAGTCATTCTCCACTATTTATCATGCTTTCACTGTGACCTACTTTACAATACAGTGGTAACCACAACTTTCTCTGTACTTCAAATACATGTATTTTTAATTAATTAATATATTAATTAATTATATGCAAACACCCTCCAATGGACAAAAACAGTGTGTAGTGTTGTATGCATGCAAAGAACATACTTATACAAGAATTTATCTCTTGAAAAAAACACTAACTAATATTCTCGTTCTGTACCAATGATGTTCCACTATGTGTACACATAGATAAAGAAATTAGGTAGTTCTGCACAATGCTTGTTCATGCTGTATACTAACATATCAGTTTTGCACCTGAGCTGTTTTAATTGTTTCCGCTCAGTAGCCCAATGAATTGTTGGGTTTTCTTCTGCCATTTTACTACAATACACCCTCAGATGATAATGGTGCAACAGAAGAGTTGCGTTTTAGTTTTAATGGGACATCATTTACATTTTGTACAGATACACACACAGACAGCACATACTCTGAATGCAAGCCTGAATATCGGCCTCTCTGCTATTATATTAGCAGAAGAGAATTGATTAACACAGTGGTTGTAAATGTTGATTGCTGTAAGCATTGAGTGTATCAGATCACTAAGTAAACTGAGTCTCATAAAGCTAGTGTGGTGAAATTGCTGTTAATTAATTGTATGATGTGCCTGGTCAGAGAAGTTTGATGTTATTGTTTTATTGAATGCATTCCCAATAGCATGTTCATGGTTGACGTAAAACATCCCTTTTTAACCATTAAATAAAGATAGTGTATCCGCCTTAACAAATCTTCTGCCTGTTACCTATATATGTCACTCGGAAACACATTTGCATAATCCCCTGCCTGCCCACGAAATACGAACTGTCTGACCTGCCCACAAACACTTCCACTAGTTAGTGTGTTTACATCATGTCGAGAAGATGCTGTGGTCTGCGCTGTGAAAGCAAGTTTGTTTTGTTTTTATTGCCAAAAGATGATGATGTGAAGAAGCAGTGGTTAAATTTTTATTTTTTTCCCTACGATACCACAGCAATACAATTCATACCACATACAAAGTTAAACCCCTGAGAAACATCCTAATCAAGTTGTGCTTGAGATGGAGTTTCCAGTTGAGCGACTGCATCGGTATCATCCTTAGACTCGGGCTAGGTAATAGGTAATATCGATGCCATTTTTTTTAACCATATAGCATCTTTGTTTACAAGTAACCCTCCGGATCAAAACATTAATTATGGTAATGAATGTTTCGTTTCTGACACACATTGTATACGGAAAGGCCAATTACAACAGACTTGGCCAGATGAGCAATCAGAGCAGAGTAGGCTTATGGAAGGGAGGGATTTATATTATTAAATAATAAATGCGTATTCTGAGAAAAAAAAAAAATAGTGTTTTCTGACCTTAGATGCATTTAAACCTGTTGTAGGGGACTCCAACACAATATTAGGGCACTCTAAAATACCAAATGACCTGCTCTTTAAGGTTTTAGAGTAATTAAACTGACAACTCTACACTACAGAGTGTTACAATTATTTGAATGTTATCTGAAATGTATTTAGGATTTTGGAAAATATCACTAATTCATCTTATTATATGGACATAAAATGCTGTCCTTTACTTTTCCTTCATTCACTGAGATGGAACTGTGTCCTTTACAGACTCCCAATGTGAATGAGGCAGCTGTCTAGACGAGGCCGACCTTACCCTTTGAATAGTAATGACCTGTCAGACGAACCTCAAGAATAAAGAATTCATCTAGTTTAAGCAGCTGTCTAATCTGGACTCACACAAATTAATCTTCTTTTATATTCTTTTACACTTGATGTGTCAGGTCTTTGCACCTTTCTCTCAATGCCTTTGTTACATTACACATGCACTCCAACATTAATAGTCTCACATTTATCAGGCTATTAGGCTTTTTCCATATTTTTTAAGTCATTCTGCTAACTCAACAAGATTTCTGCCATTTGGTTTTTTAAATCTCTGTCATCTGCAGTGTTTGCGGTTCATTTATTCAGGGTGTTTTTTTCCCATTCTCACTCATTGTAACTGCTTGCTGTTTCATTCTGCTCTAAGATTTGTCTGCTTTTTTGCCTTATTGGTCCTTGCTGGCCTCATTTGGCTATTTGTATCACACGTCTTAACTCTGCTTAAGATTGAAATGAGGTTTGATTTTAGTAAATGCATTCAACCACTGAAAAAAACAATAGAAATCATCACAGAATTTGTAATGGTTTTATTGGTTTTAATGGAAACTGTAATGATGCCTGTTGGTCTCTACCGGTAATTGGTCACCTTCTATTGGTGACTTGTTAAAACCACTAAATCCTAATGGAATCAAATAATTTACGATAATAATTCATGCAAAAGACACAATGCACACATGCATATCCCAATTCACATGCACAAAATCATTTGCGAAACGTATTTTATAATATCTATTCATAGAAAGTTTCACAAACACAATTCACAGATGTACAACTGTGTACAAAATTTTACAAGTTTATCATGAATTGTGAATGTGTAAATCGCCATTGTGTGTGAATCTTGGATTGTGTGTGCCTTGGATTTGATTGTGTTTATTTTTGAGAGTGTATTTTTGTGTGTGTATTTTTGTGTGTGTGTACTTTCCTGGTAGTGAACTCCTCCCACTCAGGTCACTCGTACTTTTTACCCAACCAGATTTGAGCCTGTCAGTTGACCAATCCAGAGCCATTGAGAGACAGAGTCGCGTCAACTTTGTTCACTCCAATTGACCAGTGTAATGAGGACTCGTAGGAAGCGTGTAAGATCCAAGTGCGAGCTTTTATTAACAGATCGTAGTCAAGACAGGCAGGGTCGATAAACAAACAAACAGTAATATCCTGGGCAAGGCGAGAGCGTAAATCCAATAGAGCGGGCAATGGGTCAAAATACCAGAGAGAGCAGTCCAAAGTAACAAATGAACAAGGCTATGAAACGAGGCAAAACTATGGCAATGAGCAAGACAAAACTGTGGCAAAACAAAGGAAAACAATGACAAGAAACCAAACCGTGATAAAGACAAAAACAGGGCAATGGAAAACAGGGATAAACACTTGGTAGAGTCCGCTAGAGCAAAACAATACTTCACAAAGTCAGTTTGTAAATGGCCTCCCTTTTATGGCCACCAAACAGGAAGTAACCAACGAGGCAGCAGAGGGAGCGGCAACAGTCAGTTCATGAGTAAGGGCTCCCTCTGCTGGCGTGGCGTTACAACCAGTTTTTTACAGCAATGGCGGATCGTGGAGGCGCTCAGTAGTTTCTGGAAGTTAGCGCTAATAGCGGTGCAGCAGAGGAGACTGCTGTGATGAACTTTTAAAAGGTAAGACATTTATAGAACAAAATTGTATATTATCAGAACAGCTAATCAAATTAGCTTGTGGGTTAAAACAGATTATTATTAGATTATTCATCACTAACTTAATAGATTTAGGGGACATTATTCATTCTCCTCATGCTGTTTCATTAATTGTTGTGTAATTAAGGCATTTAAAGGTGTTTTTTTTTTTTTTTTTGGGGGGGGGGGGTATTTATTAGAATTGGATTGATTGCAAATGATGTTGATGGACCTAAAATTGGCAAGCAGATTTCATTTCAGAATGAAATAAAAGATAAGCTAAATTACCAGAATTGTATTATATACCACTGCTATATTATTAAAGTAATCACAGTTAACCTGTACTTTATTACTGTACTTTATACTTTACTTATGTGTTGTGAAGGAGCAGTGATGCCACAGGACTGATATGTGATGGATCATCACTTGACCATTTCTCTTGTGTTTTTCTCCTTCTCTATCTTGCTTTCAGAACAAGAACCACCTAAAGACTCCCTGTAATGAGACATCACCCTAACAATGAGTCTTAGCTCACTGGACAAGTCTTACCCTGTTCTTTGTGTCTTGATGAAAAAGTGCCAATCCCCAAGTAAGATTTTATCACATTTTGTTGTTGTAATCTATAGCTATACTGTATTTAGATTGCTCTTGCTGACTATATCCAGATGATGCCAAGCCTTGAGATGATTTCAGATGATGCCAACTCTGAATAAACATACAAAACAGCCAAATTTTCTTTGCATTGTAATCAACATCATCACATCATGTAATCATTGCTTTAATGTGTTCATTGTTTATTAACAACATTAATTTTCTGTAAAGCTGCTTTGAAACAATGTGTATAATAAAAAAAAAAGTTCTATACAAAAAAATGTGAACTGAATAAAACTTGTTGATACTGTCGATACTGATGCGAGTATCAAAAGTGTGTTTTTGTTTATTTAACAAAAAATAATGCATACAATATGCATTGAATTTGATTTAAACCTATGTTAGCGAATAATGGGCAGGATAGAACTATTTTCCTGCTCATCTGAACCACATTGCAAAACAGAACCAATCAGTCACAGAGCCTGTTCACTCAATTCAGACAGTGCATTCAAACAGGGCTGCATTTCCCAAAAGTATTATAAGAAAGCATTGATGCTTTTGGGGATAGCAGTCCAGAACAATTTGCTTACCAGGAGACAGAAAAAAAACAAAACAAAACAAACAAACAAACAAACAACAACAACAACAACAAAAAAAAAACATATCAATATCGATATCAGTGATACTGGCCTTAAAGGTATTGGTATCGTATTGAAAACAAAATAAGTGGTATCGCCCATCCCTAATTATGAGGCTTGTTTGAGGTGCGCCTAGCCTCGCCTGAAATTTAGCCGAGAGTAGACAGCTGCAGTGAGGGGAGGAGTGAATTAAGCGCAGTCAAGACAAACTGTTCTGACCTCCCAATGTAGAACTGATACCTACGAGATCAAAGGCGGATATCACGTTGTTCACACTCATGTGCTGTGTTGCTGATAAACGTTATAATTTCAGTTCTGTTGCTTTTATATGAAAATAAATATCATGAACAAGACACTCAAAGTACTTATGTAATTTCATGCAAACTACATATTTATCATCCATTTTTACTTTAATACAAGACAAGCTCTTTTGTGACAGCTCTTTCAAGTATTCTAGTTTTTTTTTTTTTTTTTTTTTTTGAAATATGACAACAATCACACATCTCACAGAGATTACACTGTCATTGTTTTTGGGAAAATTCATGTATAATTTAAACACAATCACGTGTGTAGCAAATGAGCTCAAAAGAGAAAATATTTATGATTAATTATAACTGGTTATAATTAACTGTGAATATTTAGATCATATTTCAGTATTGACTCTAGCAGAATCAACATTACAAATATTTAATCTGTTCTTCCACTGAATAGACAATATAATAATTTATCAATTCTAGGAAAGATTATTTCCTGGCCAAGAAAGAAAAGCTGAATTATGAGCAGCACACAGGGATGATCAACTGTGAATTTAAATATATTGTTTAGGAAATAAAGAGCAGATTGTTTCGATCCTAAGAAACAAGCATCTATTAAAGCAGAGATACATTCATACATTTGGATATAAGCGTTTCAAGTGCTAATACAATAGGGGAGTATATATAGAACACATGCATATACCACGTGGAGTTTATAACAGCTTAATTTTGGCCTACATACAAAGAGTGAGTTTGTGTGTGTGTGTGTGTGTGTTATGCGAATTGTAAGTGTGGGGGTAAGTCATTGGACACCCAGGCTTTTGGTGACTGGTGGTGAGTGTGGTCGTCTCCTCCTTGGAATGCGTTTGAAGTCAGATGAGGAGACCAAAGTACTGTTCTGCTTAGCATCTTTTGGATGGTGGGGGAGACTCTTGTAAATTTAGTGCCCATATAAATGTAATCTGTGCAGCTAGATGTGTCAAAAGGCTAAAAAGGTCACTGAGACATAAAGCCCAAATGATCATCAGTGATCCTATGCAGATGCTACACATGATATAAAAAAAATAAAAATAAAACATTTTAGAAGAGAATGCAACATCATGGTTGTTTGAACCAATGAGTATTAAACTGTGTCATCAGTAAGTCATTGTCCATCATGCTTTTGGTCAGCACAGCTGGATGAGAGCAACTGCGCTCGACTGCATGGCCAACCTGCTGTTACGAGAGGTTTTTGTCATACATCAGTGTGACATCAGAGCAAGGCTAATCTTGCGTAGCCTAGCCAAATGGCCAGCAATGAGTCCAGATCTTGAATCTCATAGAACACCTGTGGAGAGATCTCAAAACAGCAGTTGGTAGAAGGCCTAGAAGTTGGTCGGGGCCTGAGACTAGAGCAAGGTGGACTGCCCTCGGACACATTTCTAACCAACATGCATCTTGCAGTGAACACTGGTGATTGGTTCTGTGCAGATTTTGCTCATCTCAAATGAGCCTATGCTTATTGACCGTTTTTTGTCCAGCAACGCTAGCTCCCTAGCTCCCACTTAGCACTGACCCTGCCCTCATTGTATTGTTGTGTATTGTAATCTCAAAGATTTTTTACATCACAAGATGTTAGAAAGCAGCAGTTGTGTTTGCTTGGTAACAGTTGTGGCATTTATGCTGGTCAGACAAAGAGAGACTGACCGTAAAGAGGAATACAACAAAGATTATTCAGTAAACTTTATTCAGTTATTTAATCACTTTGTTTCATGCTTCCTGCTCTTTCTGTATCTGCATCTCTTGTAAAAGTATAAGAGTTAACATGCCAAGGCTGCTTTGACTATCAGACCACAGTCTTGTTTTAAAACAATTCTAAAGACTCTAAATGGGACACTCTACCAGTCATTCACTGTAAATGAGGTTTGAATACTCTTTGACTGAAGAACTTCTAGCACAGTGTTAAACTGATATCGAGCCAGTCTCACTTGTAGTTGTTCTACATTTATACCCCCTCATAATTGTCAGTTCATATTTCATGTTATAGGTACAGCATAAATTAATGTAAATGAAATATACATGGTCTCCAGAGTGTGCATTTTATTACATACATCATCATCAGTTGAAAGCGTGCCATTGCAGGACTTGACACACAAGACAATCTCTGCTTTGACAGCTCTTTCACATCCTCAATAAATAAAAAAACATAAGAGGCCACTTGAAAAATATCCAAAAACTATGTTTTCATAATCTTCTAATTTATTTATGATATGTCTGTCACAAAAGCAACGACCACGATCCAAATGCAAGTGAAGAGAATGTTTATTGAGTCACAGTGAAACAAACAGCTGATCAGTGATCCTAAATAGTCCGTGCTCGTAGAATCAAAAGTCCGAAAGACCGTAATCCAGACAGCCGGGGAACAGGGCCGAAGCACAGCACAGCACAGCATAAATCACTAGGAGTCAAGGAGAGGACAGGCAGAGGTGAACGAGACAACGAACTGACAAAGGACCGTGAACGAGTGACCCAGACAGGCAACGTAATAGGCAACAGGTGAACACTTGATTAGGAAGCACCCTGCGTTAGACCACCTGAACGCAGTCTTGGTGGAGGTTAAGGCAGTCAGAGGAGAAGCTAGCTGGCTGAAATTACAAATAAAACGCCAGTAAAAATTGGCAAAGCCCAGAAACCTCTGCAGGGCCTTACGGGAATTGGCCAATCCACCACAGCCTTAACTTTATCGGGGTCCATGCGTGGAAAATGCATTTCTCCGCCTTGACATAAAGCCCATTCTCTAACAACCTCTGAAGCACTCGCCTGACGTGCTGAACATGTTCCTGGAGAGAATGAGAAAATATCAGTATGTCATCCAGGTAGACATAAATGAACTGATCGAGCATATCTCTCAACACGTCATTACGAGGTCCTGAAAGACCGCGGGGGCGTTGGAAAGGCCAAACGGAAGTGCCCCCTATTTATCCCCCTCTCTTATGCGGACCAAATGGTAAGCATTATGGAGATCCAATTTCGTGAAAAACAATGCCCCCTGCAGACGCTCGAAGGCGGAAGACATCAGCGGCAAAGGATAGGTATTCTTAACCGTGATGCTGTTCAGCCCCCGATAGTCGTTGCAAGGACGCAGGGAACCGTCTTTCTTTTTCACGAAAAAGAACCCCCGCGCCCGCCGGAGAGGAAGAGGGGTGGATGAGGGGTGCGTCTCTCCCTCTCTCTCGGAGAGAGACGGGACCGGCTCATCTGCATAGGCTCTGAATCTGAAACCTCAACAAGCGCTTCACTGGGGTTAAAAGTAGAATGGTCCAGGTGATCCGTAGCCGAAAGATGTGCCGACTCCTCCGCCACAACCTAACGTCCACCCGGATTGCCAGATCAATAAGCTCATCCAAAGAGGTGGGTAAATCCAGAGAATAGAGTTTGTTCTGTATGTGGAGCTCCAGTCCATGCAAGAACATGTCCCACTGCGCCTCAGCGTTTCATTTACACTCCGCTGCCAGGGTGCGGAATTCAATAGAATAGTCAGTAACTGTCTGGTGAGCCTGGCGTAACTCTGCCAAAATACGTGCCGCCTCTCTCCCAGAGGCTGCTCGATCGAAAACTTTTCTCAGTTCATGTGGAAAAGGCTGGAACGACAAAACATATTGGTGCTTGTTGTCCCAGACCGCAGTGCCCCAGAGGGCGGCCCGTCCAGAAAGTAACGTGATAGCGAACGCTATTTTAGATTCCTCAGTGGGAAATGAAGAGGGCTGAAGAGAAAAGTACAGAGAGCATTTAGTCAAAAAGGCACGACACAATTGAGGCTCACCAGAGTAAACAGTAGGAGAGGGCAACCGAGGCTCCGTGGAGTGGATGGTAGATGTACCTGGAACAGCAGGTGGATTAGGCACAGTTGAGTGGGCTCCATCTGGAGGCGCTGAAGCTGGGAGGTCAATTCAGAGACCTGCGACACCAGTGCTTGAACGGAAGCCCGTGCCGACTATCTGTTCCTCTTGTTGAGTCAATCTTGCGTTACTATTTTCTAAGAATTCTCTTAACTCAGCGGCACTCGCTGGATCCATCCCTTGGTCAGCTCGTTCTGTCACAAAAGCAACGACCAGGATCCAAATGCAAGTGAAGAGAAAGTTTATTGAGTCACAGTGAAACAAACAGCTAATCAGCGATCCTAAATAGTCTGTGCTCGTAGAATCAAAAGTCCGAAAGACCATAATCCAGACAGCCTGGGAACAGGGCCGAAGCACAGCACAGCATAAATCGCTAGGAGTCAAGGAGAGGACAGGCAGAGGTGAGCGAGACAACAAACTGACAAAGGACCGCGAACGAGCGACCCAGATATAGGCAACGTAATAGGCAACGTAATAGGCAACAGGTGAACACCTGATTAGGAAGCGGGGTTGCCAGACGCAGCAGACAACCCTGCAAAAACGCAACACATGCACATACACAGACACAGACACAGGAATGAGAACCGTGAACCCATGAACCGTGACAATGTCATCCATGTGAATAATGATTCTTTAATTAATAAACATAAGAATTGATTAATATTAAATTAAAACACACTCTGAACTAAACAGTAGCCGCTGGCTTACACTGGTCACGTTAATGAGTGTGTCTAAACAACCGCATTAACTTCTTAAACTTTGGTAAACATGCAAAAACAATGAAATCTGAACAGAAATCAAACGATAAACTGCATATACCACTGCTGAATCCTAACTTGAACTGAGGTCTCGTGCTGATGACATTCCGGTAGGCACGCCCAGGGCACGTGCTTCATACGCCCACAGCGGGTTATGATTGGTCGATTGACAGGCTCAGGCTAAAGAGTATGAGTAACCTGCATAGGAGGAGTTCGCTGCCAGGAATGTCTCAAAAATGCACACAAAAATCCAATTCTATTCAAACACGAATGGCGATTAAATCCATTAAAATTCAGTCAGTGAATTTTAAACATTCAAAATTTTGGCACACAGTTGTACATCTGTGAATTGTGTTTTGCATTTGTGAAACGTATTTTATGAATATATATTCTTATTTTGTGCATGTGAATTGTTTTTTGTGAATTCAGTTTCATGTATGTGTGCTTTGTGTCTTTCGTGAATTATTGTTGAGACTAATCTCACTCCATACAAAACACACCACAGCAAACCATTTTTTTTTTAATGGTTTTAATGCTTAAAAGTTGCTGGTTTGTAGTGGTATTTGTAATGGAAACCATTAGAGTTTCTATTGTTGTTTTTGTTTTTTGTTTTATCAGCAGGGTTGACCTGTGGTTAGAAGTATGTGGTCAGTGCAGTTTTTGAAGAGTGTACTGATGTGTGAGGGAACTCCAGAGTATGATGTAGGTGTCACAACTTAGTTGCAAATGTAGAATAAAAGATGCTGGATCTATTCTCAGGCAGTAAAGGTTTTTGGTAAACAACTGGGTAAAATGTGATGATAATGAACAGATGAACAAAACCAAATGCAGAGCTTAAATTAACAAAATGAATAACAGGTGTAAGACATAATCAATGAACAACCAAGGAAATAGAATGGGTGACAATGAAAGTCCTGGAGGAAAGCAGCAAAGAGCAGTGCCTCAGAGAAATTAAGCTGTTGAGAAAGCTGCTGACTGAATGAAATGCATGCATACATGAGTAAAGTGTACATAGTGCATGTTAACACTCTTAAAAAATTAAAAAAAAAAAAAAAAAAAAGCAATCTTGAGTTGATCAGCAGATATGTTTAAACCACCACCTGGTCTTGACATGATGAACCATAGTGGTTTAAATGACAAAGGTGCAACCAAGTTACTATGGTTTTGGGGAATAGTCAGAATAGTTCATTTCTCCAACACTGCATCTTACTATAGCAGCAAATTACGTTGTTGTACGGGAAACGTGTCAAATGTAGCATATATGTATGTATGTATGTATGTATTTACTGCATTTATCTTATTTATTTTGCATGTAGCTTAATGCTATGTATGAAAGAATTGTGTTATGCCTTATTTCCCCAATTACTCATTCATTTCTTCTTTAGAAACCTTCACATGGTGTTCGAGTCATTTTGACCCAGAGAGGATTTTCCTTATTCTTGAAAATGCTGGTTAATGCACCATTTTTGTGTGTGTGTGTGTGTGTGTGTGTGTGTGTGTGTGTGTGTGTGTGTGTGTGTGTGTGTGTGTGTGTGTGTGTGTATGTGTGTATGTGTGTGTGTTTATGGCTAATTTTGTCAATATTAAATAAAATATGAAAAGAAAGTGCACTATTTATCACAGTAGCCTATAGTCAATAAAAAAAATAAATAAAACATAACAAAACTGGTCCTAACTGAAAGAAAACAAGTTGACAAAATAATTGGATCCAACATTTGGTGATAATATTGCATAATAAGATAAGTTTCTGTTTAGTTTGCACCAATCCTGGATTTTAGGTACCATGAAAGTGGCTTGGCTTTTAGCGGCATTCATTGGCATAGTAACACACTCCACAGCTAACCTGCTCTAGGGCAGGTTATGTTCTGGGTAAGAGATCTCAAACTGAAATTGGACCAATCAGATATGAACAAAGTGATATATGTCTGACAAAAATTGTCACTCCCCCAGTTTCTCTTCCTTCAAATACATACAATATGTATAATATATAATATATGTACAATATGTAAATAAAAAAAAAAAAAAAAAAAAAAAAAAAACAACAAATCGTCTGACTTGCTATGATAATGATAATTACCTAATATTTGTATATGATTTATGGATGATTTATATAATTAATATGTGATTTACATTATTATTAATCCATTACACACAAGCAATTTTAGTGTGACCTACATGTGACCTTACATGTTCAAGTCTCTATCGCTATATATTATCAACTATATAAACTAACTTCACAAGTTTCACTTGTCACTGTGCCGATAGAGCAAGATCATTTCTTTTATTTGTCCTCTTTCATTGACAAGTACTTTTTTTAGTGTAAATGTGTTTAAATTCCTCATATTCTTTAATCTCTTAACCTTCAGCAAAAGAGTTTTGAATCTTGCTTAGTCTCTCCTGAGGAGTGAATCACACTTGGTCTGTGTTGAAAGGTATGTGATTGGCTGTTCGCTACTAATGTACCCATTCGTGTGCACGTGCTCCACAAACTCAGGTTTAAAGCCTGAGTTGACAAAGAAAGTTGATGATCAGCATCATGGTACCAACAAAGCCGGATTGGAGTGAATTGGTTTTGTCAGCTTGAAACTAATCCTGTAACTCTTTGTTCAACTACCATCATGGAACAGGTATCGTTAAAAGTATTGTTATGTTTTTAAATTGCACATTTATGAATTATGTGCTGAATGAATGAAACACATTTGTCCGTGATTCACTCCATCTCGAATCGCACTCACGGAAAGTGCTTGAGAAACAGCTGTCTCTTTCGCGGCTCGATAAGCTTTCAACTCGTTTTTTAGTCTAGAGCAAGACACTGTACAACATACACATACATGATTTGTCTGATTTTTTATGTAGAAAGAGAGACAGTGCACCGCATTAAAAGAAATAGACATTTACATTTGGATAAGCGCTGGCCCACAAAAACGAAACTTAAAGGGGCCCCTACGCAGCTTGCGTATTTTGCGTATAGGGAGGATTGGCTCTGCCCATTCTTTTCTTTTCTTTTCTTTTCTTTTCTTTTCTTTTCTTTTCTTTTCTTTTCTCTTGTTAGATTTATTTCATTTTCTAAATGCTGTTCTGAACCTGATTTTTATCTAAATTAGCAGTGTACTAAAATGCATTTTAATGTGGCCCTGTTATGGATTATAAAAAGGTTCATAGGCTGACATGCATGCAAGGTCAAAAAACACTTTTATTGTTTTATAATACGAATTTAGTTTTACCTTATTTGCTCAACAACTCCCAAACGGTTCGCTAAATGATTCATTTCCTCCTTTGCGTGACACTAATCTGTGGTGATTGGTCCAATAACCCAATCTGCGGTGATTAGTCTACTGTGTGCAACACATGTCGAAACATGTTTTTTTTTATTATTTTATTTTATTTTTTTGTAAAGGGTGTTTGACCCTCCTTTGCACATTCACTTTGTAAACACTGGGGTGGTACGTCTAGAGCGATGTCGGAGGAGTTTGAATTTGGAGAAGAAAAAGTTTTTAGACAGCTGTACCCTAACAGATTTACCCTCACAGTGCAGAGCACAGGGTCTTCTCCACAGGAATCCACTCCAGTGCTTGAGGGAGGGGGGCTTCTATTTTTTTTCCAGGTCTGTGCACGCAACAAGTGGGCGGGCAATATGCTAGTGTTTCAAGATGATGTCACCTTGAAACAGCTTAAGATTCGTTTTAAAAACGACTTGTTTTCATGATTCGGAATAGACTCTTTCTTTTGAAAGACAATAACTTTATACACAGAGCACTTCAGATTTAAATCTCTGCAGGATGTTTTCATTCACTTAGAGCTATGTTACACTGTGCATGAAAGGTAATTTTCAAAAATTCAAAATAGGTGCACTTTAAAATAAGAATATGTAAATAAACTGCAAAAACCTACAGGAAAAAAAAAAAAAAAAAAAAAAAATCTCAATGTAGAAAAAACCTAGGCATGTTTTATATCAGTTATACAGTTACAACAGATCAACATTTGTGCAGGTTCTTATTTCAGACCACTAATATAAGTGCCCTCGCCAACCTTTTCTTTGGGATTCAAAGGTCAAACTGCATTTAAAAGTTGTTGCCAGGTGCAGGGACAGTCTGTGCATTGTGGTCAGGATGAGGTCTATAGTTCATTAGTTTTGGCTAGAGTCCTCCAAGCCACATTTACCTTTGTAGCATTCCTAGCAAGATAGTGTCTGCTACATGACAGTATGTCACCTGATGCAGATAAGAGACGCTAACTCCTGCTGCCTCGCTCTAACCCCCACAGATTGGTGACTGTTTTGTACACAGACATATAAAGTCACACACTTCTCATAGTCCTTCAAGCCACATATACAAATCCTGGTAGCCTCCTTGGAGACTACTTAATAGGACTGTTTGACCTCTCTTTCTCCTTTTCCCACCCATCACGGGATGAGTTAATTCACATGTGTTTTTTTGTTTTTTTTTTTTACCCTCAGGAGATGTTCACACCTGAATGTAAATTCAAGGAGTCCGTGTTTGAGAACTACTACGTTATCTACTCATCCACCATGTACCGTCAACAGGAGTCAGGTCGAGCCTGGTTCCTGGGCCTCACCAAGGAGGGTCAGGTCATGAAAGGCAACCGAGTAAAGAAAACCAAGCCCTCTTCACACTTTGTACCAAGACCCATTGAAGGTGAATTATTTATTTATTCATGTTTACAGCATTCAATAACTCTTTTATATAATTCAGTACCAAATTAAATTATATTAAAAAGTGACCAAAATAAAAAATAATATATTACATACTGCATGTATATTGTATATAGAGTGGAACCTGTTTTTATTCCAACCCATTTTCACTCTCAAAGGATTAAAAACTGCAAAGCATACTATTAAGATACTAAAAGAATCCCTAGGCATTGCTTTATCGAGAAACACCTTTGCTTTCAATCGTTTGCCTCATGTGTCTGATCAGAACAAATTTGATCATATTTAATATCTTTTTTAAGAGTAATTGAGTGAAACTCAATGTATTAATTGCTGAAAATGATCCTGTTCCATCACTGCAGTCATGTCTGATTCAAAAGATAAACAAATCAGTCATAAGACACTAGAGGCAATGACATTTCACAATCAAACCTCACATAGCACTTTTCAGGTAGGAATATATATTATATATATATACTGTATATACATACATACATACAGCGGGTAAAATAAATTAACACATCACCATTTTTCCTGGTAAATATATTTCTAAAGGTGTTTTTGACATGAAATGTTCACCAGATGTCGATAATAACCCAAGCAATTCATACATACAAATAAAACAAAACAAATCATTTCAGAAATTAAGTTATGTGTAATAAAATGGAATGACACAAGGAAAAAGTAGTGAACTACGGAAATTTATTTAATACTTTGTACAAAAGCCTTTGTTGGTAATGACAGCTTCAGGACACATCCTGTATGGAAAAACTAGTTGCATGCATTGCTCAGGTGTGATTTTGGCCCATTCTTACACAGACTGTGGACCTCTTCTGTGAACTTTGATCTTTAGTTCTTATTTTCTATCGGATTCAAGTCAGGTGATTGGCTGGGCCATTCTAGATTTATTTTCTTTTTCTGAAACCAACTGAGATTTTCATTGGCTGTGTTTGGGATCATTGTCTTGCTGAAATGTCCACCCTTGTTTCATCTTCATCATCTTGGTAATGTAGGTGTTGGGACTGAACCAGCTAATATTAATTTCCACTAACAAGGGGCAGGACTGCATTCTAATTACTGATAGAGTTCAGCTGGTGTCTTGGCTTTCCATGCCTTTTTGAACCTCAATTTCTTCATGTCTTCGATACTTTTTCCCTGTATCATTCCATTTTATTACACATAACTTAATTTCTGAAATGATTTGTTTTGTTTTATTTGTATGGATTACTTGGGTTGTTACCGACATGGTGGCAATTTCAACAGCACCTTTAGAAATATATTTACTGAGAACAATGGTGACGTGTTTTCCCTCCTTCCACCCACCTATTTCTAAAGCAGCACATTTACTCCAATTTACTTTAGCTAATGATAGTTTTCCACCATTTTCATTTTTTCTACATAATCTTTTCCTGTAACATCCACCAGTAAATCATCTGCTCAATTGCTATTGAATGTAATATCCCTGAAAGAGAGCACCCTTAAGATCTTGCACAGTTTTATCACAGGTAATATGCAAAATGTTTCAATACAAGCATTTCAGTCAAATATATTGATATAATTTATGCAATATTTCAAACATTTAACTCACAGCAGAAAACAGTTTAAAATCAGCCCAATTCCATACACACAAAAAACTAGATTTAGCAGCCCTGCATCCAACACAAGCTGCAGGATTCAGATTTAACTGATCATGGGTCAAGACAAGAGTAAGGAAAGATGACTGACAATGCTGGAGGATTTGTTACTCAGCAGATAACGTGCTCATATCTGATCTTGTAAGATGTGCTCCATTTATATAAAGTGCGTGTGATCGCGAAACTGAAAGTGAAAGTGAATAACCGCTCATTCAAAAGAGATTTAAATACTCTGCATATTATAGCGGCTCCCTGGTACATGTGATGAGCAGGTAGCAATGACCTGAAATTCAGTGGGAGCGGGCTCAAGGAAACAGCCCTGCGTAGGGCTTTAATACAAAAATTCACATTGCGCAATGAATGGCAAAGCAAAAAGCAAAAGCCGAATCCCGAACATTTTGGGCGATTTAGAAATCCCAGCCGGACGCATTTTTTTAGGTCCAAAATGAGGACATATGGTCACCCTATAAGATGAAATAAAATCCAGCACGACGGCAACACATTGTAATGTCGTAAGACAACATCTGTGCAAACTGTATTGCAGTTATTGTTTTATTATTGTAGGCATAACAAGTGTAATTGTTGCGGAAATAATATACTTTAAAAGAACACACATAAATGCAAATTAAATGTAATGTTTTTGCCGCATAAGTACAATTTCAAATGTATCACATTTTAAAGATATATTAAATGCAATAAGTTGAACTTTTAAATGATTTTTTAAACCACTTAAGTGGGACTTTATAAGCAATTATTAAAGTACATATGAAGTACTAGAGTCTTTAAAATATGGTTGTACTACTAATGTAATGACAAGCAATTAATGTGAACTAAAATATACTTTAATATCAGTTGACAATACACTTAAGTGTGAATTAAATGTAATGTTTTCAACCACCAATGCATATTATTTGTAACTGATTTCAAATATATTACAGTTTAAAACTGCATTAAATGCAATTAGTTGAACGTTTGTAACGTGGGGAGAGAGAGGAGAGGCGAGCGGATCCATTTGCAAGCTTTTATTCTTGGGACGAGACAAAGACATGGTCGTACAGACAGAGTTGACAACAGCAAACAGGTATATTGTAGAGTGAGACAAGAATAGTCCTGGAAGCAAGCGTTGGTCGAAGATCGGCAAACGTAATCCAGGGGAGCAAAGCGAAGGGAAGATCCGTAACACGAGCGAGTAGTCCAAGGGCAGGCGGCGAGACAGACGAAACGAGATGGCCAGGCGAGAAAGCTAAACACAGGGAACTCGGGAAACTCGGGAACGAGGAAACGAGGAACATACGCGAAACAATGATAGAAATAACCATAACAATAACCACAATACTCCGTGAGTCACAGGGGGAAAGTCTGGGGCTTATATAGGGCGCCTGATTGGCCACAGGTGTTGACACAATCAGCGCGAGGGGTGACGGGATTCGTAGTCCGGGGTGTAGTGCAACAGTCTGTGTGATGTAACATGGCGAGAGCGACATCTAGTGGTGAGCGGACCAAAGGTCACCAACCAGATTCATGACAACGTTAAAGTGATATTTTTGAATATTTTATATGTACTTTGAAATATGGTAAATGTGCACTTCTGAATAAGCAGTTGTCATTTCAGTGTGCTTCAATGTCACATATCTCTGGCAATGAAGTTAAAATTTAGTATATTTACAATTTTATTTAAAAAGATCTCTTAATTACCTAGTTACTGTCAACACAAACACAAAATGGTAAACCCTCATTATAAAGTGTACTCTCTTTAAGTACACTTAAGTGGCCTTTAATTTAATTTAATTTAATTTAGTTTAATTTAAATTAATTTAATTTAATTTAATTATCTGCAGGTACACTTTTTAAAAAGTATACTTTTAAGATTTAAGTACACTAAAAGGACACTTTTAATACAATTACGCAAACTTCTTTTTCACAAGGGAATGCACATTCTGTAAAACAAAAGAGCACATAAATATGGACACACAAATTGGATATGAACAGTTATACACACTGTGTGGACAGTCATGATTCAAAACAGAATCCATCCGGATATGCACAAAATCGGATTTGGGGTGACATTCTGAGCAAGGCTTTAGGTAATATCAATGGTATGACATATTTCAGACATGTTGAAAATTACAAAAACCATATACATACAGTATATTTAATTGTTTCACTGAAATTATTGCTAAGGACAATTTGGTAGTTGCTGGATATTGGAGGGACATGTCCCTTACATCTCCCCCTAATTCTACTCCTTGTAGCAATTCAGTATTGGTTAATAAAAGTAGCGGGCAGCGTTGACAATACGTTTCTATGCTCCCGAATGTGTCTGTTGATGTGTGTTCGTCAGTTGAAGTAGTACATTAATATCCACCTTATTTTTCCTGTAAGAGCGGGCGTGGCCATTTGTAAATTTAATGTGTCTGGCTTCTGGTCTCATCTGCTTCCAGCTATTATATACAGCTCTTGTTGCTTCTGGATATTGCAAACTGGTGTGTCTTACCATATTATTTTAATGTAATTAATTAATTAATTAAAAAAAAAAGTGATTAATTCACTGTTATTCCTCTTGTTATTTCCCTACAGCAGTTAACAAAGCAAAAGTCTCGCACATTCACAGAATACGGTTTACTTCCACATTGAAAAACAAGGAGGATAAAATGGTTATTATTAAACTGAACAGTTTTAATGCACAATTGGCCAGTTGGTCACCCACACACAAAAGAAACTTTTGAAAAGTGTTTTTGGCACAGTGGTTAACCAGAAAATTTTAAAATGGCACTTCATGCCCAAAAGGTTGCCAACCCCTGGTCCATGGGGTGGTTCCTAGGATGCTATAGATGGTTGCTCTAGAATATAAAAAGAACAGGAGAAAGTACACAGCCTTGTGGTGAACCTATAAAAATATTGAATGTGTCTGATAAGACCCCATTAGCCCTTACACTTTGTTTCCTATCTGTTAAAAAAATTCATAATCCATAAAACTAAACCATAATTAAACTAATACGTTTTTGACCTAAAATAATAGGTTGCAAAAAAATTAAATGCAGACGGAAAGTCCACAAACAAAAGCCGTGAAAAAGCTCCACTATTTTCCAGATGTCGACAGAGGGCATTCAGCAAGAGCAGTCCGACAACGTAGAAAGTAATATAATTTGAAATGGCAAGCAACAACATTTTTTTTGGTATAGAGGTAATTAATTGTGCAATCCATGCTGCTATTTACATATGAGTATCACTGCAATGGCCACACATCCGGGTAAATGACCAGAACGTGACGTCAGCGCAAACCCTCTATTAATCAGCAGCAGCTGAAGCACAATCTTCCACAGGCTTATTATCTTCACTTTAAAATACTTTTAAAAACTTTAAACACTTAAAAAAAAAAAAAAATCCACTTAACACACATTAACGTACAAACATTAAAGCACGCACGCAGCTCTGACAGTCACAAAACGAGCAGCGCCCGTAAGATGTAGAGACAACCCTGGGTGTTAAGACTTGTGTGGCTTAATATAACGTAAATTATGTCTCTTACTAAAATATGTAATAGAAAACCTATGAAAGATTTATGTTATTCAAAAAAATCCACATTGTTTTATATATATTTTGGACTTGTAACGGAGTGAGTGAGACGAGAGGCGAGCGGATCCATTCGTGAGCTTTTATTAAGGGGACGAGACAGATACATGGTCGAAAACAGGCAGGGTCGAAACAGGAGCAAACAGGTAAATCACAGGCAAGACGTAGATAATAAACCAATCACACGAGCTAGAGTCCAGTAGGCAGGCGGCAAACAGTCGAGACGAGATGGCCAGGCGAGGGAACTAGGAACTAGGAACAAGGGAACAAGGAAATGCTAACAATGAATAACTCAACAACAAAACTCCGTGGCTTGCATGGGGAAAGACCGGGGCTTTTATAGCGCTGCTGATTGGTCACGGGTGCTGACGCAATCAGCGCGATGGATACTGGGAGATGTAGTCCGGGGTGTAGTGCAGCAGTCTGTGTATAGTGACAGGGTGAGAGCGGACCGCAGGACACCGACCAGATTCGTAACATAGCCCCCCCCCCCCCCCCCCCCAAGGAGCGGCTTCCAGACGCTCCAACCGAAAAAACAGTCCTGGGGAGCGGTGGGAGGCCCAGGAGACTGAGGCAGAACCGGCAGGGCGGAAGCCCTCCAGGGCAGAGCCGGAGGCGGAGCAGGAGGTGCAGGAGCCCTCCAGGGCGGAGCGGGAGGCGCAGGAGCCCTCCAGGGCGGAGCGGGAGGCGCAGAAGCCCTCCAGGGCGGAACAGGAGGCGGAGCAGGAGGCGCAGGAGGCCCGGCAGGAGGCGCAGGAGCCCTCCAGGGCAGAGCAGGAGGTGCAGAGGCCCTCCAGGGCAGAGCAGGAGGCGCAGGGACCCTCCAGGGCAGAGCAGGAACCCGCGTCATTGACTGGGACCTGGGGAGAACAGGGACAGAGGAGGCAGACAGAATAAGGGGAGAAGCTGAGAGTTTGAGGATGAACGCCGCCTCCCTAGGAGGTTCCACAGCAGATGCTGACACCTCAGGAGGCATTGGCGCAGATTCTCCGACTGGTGAGGCCTCTGGGTCTGTCTCGTGGTCAGACGGGAGCTCTGGAGCAGGCTTGAGACCAGACGGGAGCTCTGGAGCAGGCTTGAGACCAGACGGGATCTCTGGAGCAGACTTGAGACCAGACAGGAACACTGGAGCAGGCTTGAGACCAGGCGGGACCTCTGGAGCAGACTTGAGACCCGACGTGACCTCCGGGGCGGACTTGTGAACAGACCTGACCTCGGGAGCAGACTTGTGAACAGACGTGACCTCCGGGGCGGACTTGTGAACAGACGTGACCTCAGGGGCGGACTTGCGAACAGATGTGACCTCAGGAACAGACTTGTGAACAGACGAAACCTTTGGAGTGTAGTGTGCGGCCCACATAGTGAGAATGGTGATCGCCATCACACTGGCAGACATGACGTGACAAGGCTCTGGGAGGTCAGACGAGACATGGCGAGGCTCTGGGTGGTCAGATGAGACATGGCGAGGCTCTGGACAGATAGACGAGACGTGACGAGACACTGGGCAGTCTGACGAGACGTGACTTAACTCTGGGCCGTCAGGCGGGACGTGACCTGACTCTGGGCCGTCAGGTGGGACGTGACTTGACTCTGGGCCGTCAGGCGGGACGTGACTTGACTCTGGGCCGTCAGGCGGGACGTGACTTGACTCTGGAACAGCAGCAATAACTTCACTTGGCTCATGAAGATCAGCTGTGGTTTGACCTGGTTCGTGGAGATTGGCTGTGACTTGGCTTGATTCGTGTAGATCGGTTGTGGCTTGGCCTGGCTTGTGAAGACCAGTAGTGAACTGACTTGACTCTTGGAGATCCGCGATGACTTGACTTGGCTTGTGATGACCAGCTGTAACTTGGCTTGGTTCTTGGAAATCAGCTGTAGCGTGGCTTGACTCGGGAACAACATGGCTTGACTCAGGAACAACAGCTGTAACGTGACTTGACTCAGGAACAACAGCTGTCACCTGGCTTGACTCGTGGGGCACAGCTGTGACTTGGCTTGACTCGTGGGGCACAGCTATGTCCTGGCTTGACTCATGGAGAACGACAGCTGTGTCTTGGCTTGACTCATGGAGAACAACAGCTTTGGCTTGGCTTGGCTTGACTTGACTCTGTTGCTTGACCGGACTTGGAAGCTTGACTTGACCCTGGGGTAGCAGCCGCGATGTGAAGGAGCGCCATTTTAGCTGCCCATACAGCCATTAGGGGTGAATCCAGCATGTGGGCTATCATGACCACAGGCAGCGTCCGAGTGCTGGCCGAGAGTTCTGGGATGGCGGCCATCCTGTGGCATGGCTTGGAGACAGCGGCCATCTTGTGAACAGGCTCTGGCATGACGCCCATCTTGACCGTACTTGGCTCAGGAAAGACGGCTGTAACTTGACTTGAGACAGGGGCGACAGCTGTAATTTGACTTGACACAGGAACAACAGCTCTAACATGACTTGATGCAGGAAACACAGCTTTAACCTGACTTGACACAGGAACGACGACCGTAGCTTGACTTGACCCTGGAACAGCAGTCGTAGCTTGACTTGACTTGGAAACTTGACTTGACTCGGGAAATGCAGCTGTAAATTGACTTGACTCAGGAAACACAGCTGCAACTTAACTTGACTTGGGAACTTGACTTGACTCAGGAAAAACAGCTGCAACCTGACCTGACTTGGAAACTTGACTTGACTCAGGAAACACAGCTGCAACTTGACTTGACTCGGAAACTTGACTTGACTCAGGAAACACAGCTGCAACTTGACTGGCCTTGGAAACTTGACTTGACTCAGAAACTTGACTTGACTCAGGAAACACAGCTGCAACTAGACCTGACTTGGAAACTTGACTTGTCTCAGGAAACGCAGCTGCAACTTGACAGGACTCGGAAACTTGACTTGACTCAGGGAACGCAGCTGCAACTTGGCTTGACTCAGGAAACGCAGCTGTAACTTGGCTTGACTCGGGAAATGCAGCTGCAACTTGACTGGACTCGGAAGCTTGACTTAACTCAGGAAACACAGCTGCAAGTTGACTTGACTCGGAAACTTGACTTGACTCAGGTATGGCAGCTGTGACGTGACGGAGCTCTGTTATCACCGCCATTTTGTAAACGGGCTCCGCCGTCGCCGCCATCTGGTGAGCGCGCTCCGACGCCACCGCCATCTTGCGAACGGGCACCACAGTCGCCGCCATTTTGTGCACGGGCTCTGTTGTCGCCGCCATTAGAGCAGCGCTATTCGCCGTCGTCGCCATTGCTCGAGCGCGCTCCGACACGGCCGCCATTTCACGAGCGATCCAGGCTCCGTGATTGAGTAAATTCCGCAAGTGATGAACGCGGACCCTCGCGTCTCAGGCTGGTTTACGCCATCACAAAAGATTTCAATAATTGTACAGTCCGGGAGGGTGGAGTAATTGGCAATGGCCAGAAACTCACGGGTATACTGTTCCAGTGTGCGTGGTCCTTGTTTGATCCTGAAAAGAATTCTGTCAGTGTCCATATCAAATGAATGTCCGGGGTGAAAGCTGCTGGATCCTGTTGTGACGGAGTATTCTGTAACGGAGTGAGTGAGACGAGAGGCGAGCGGATCCATTCGCGAGCTTTTATTAAAGGGACGAGACAGATACATAGTCGAAAACAGGCAGGGTTGAAACAGGAGCAAACAGGTAAATCACAGGCAAGACGTAGAGAATAAACCAATCACACGAGCTAGAGTCCAGTAGGCAGGCGGCGAACAGTCGAGACGAGATGGCCAGGCAAGGGAACTAGGAACTAGGAACTAAGAACAAGGGAACAAGGGAACAAGGGAACTAGGAAACGCTAACAATGAATAACTCAACAACAATACTCTGTGGCTTGCATGGGGAAAGACCGGGGCTTTTATAGCGCTGCTGATTGGTCACGGATGCTGACATTGTGCGTCTTTTGGTTGTAATTTTCAGTCAAAGGGCAACAAGAAAAGCAATGTAAATCTTCACTAAGAAAAGAATGGGAAGATGCCTGTGGACGAATAAAACTTCCTAAAGACCTGCTGCCTTTGAGCACTGAAGCCTTTGAGGCTTTTAGTAGACCAAAGCTACTGAAAGAGCATACAAGCAATGTAGACATGCCGACGCTTGTCATGATGCTGCGTAGTTCAGTGCCAGTAGCTCACCAAGTACAACTGTTCTACATACTCAAAATAATGGTGCCCCCCATAGTCCAAAATACATACATTCAGTAAGAGACATAATTTACGTTATATTAAAAAGATCTCTTTAAAAAGTTGTCGACAAGTTAAAGGAGAGCTCCACTTCCAGAACAACAATTTACAAATAATTTACTCATCCCCTTGTCATCCAAGATGTTCATGTCTTTCTGTCTTCAGTCATGAAGAAATTATGGTTTTTGAGGAAAGCATTTCAGGATTTTACTCCATGTAATGGACTTCATTGGTTTCCCCCGATTTTGAACTTCCAAAATGTAGTTTAAATGCAGCTTCAAAGGGCTCTAAACGATCCCAGCCGAGGAAGAAGGGTGTTACCTAGCGAAACGGTCATTTTTTTTCGAAAAATAAAAATTTGTATACTTTTTAAGCACAAAAGCTTGTGTAGCACAGGCTCTGGGATGTGTGTTCACGACATGTCGTGTGTGTGATTGTAAAAGAGCCAACTATCTGTGCAATGTTCTGGTGCTGGGATATGGCTTCATGTTGTTACTAGGGTGCTCTAAATCAGTGTTTCCCAACCCTGTTCCTGGAGGCACACCAACAGTGCACATTTTGGATGTCTCCCTTATCTGACCAATATATTTCTGTTCCTCGAGTCTCTACTAACGAGATGATGAGTTGATTCAGGTGTGTTTGATCAGGAAAAGTTGGAAAATGTGTAGTGTTGGTGTGCCTCCAGGAACAGGGTTGGGAAACACTGCTCTAAATCATTGTTAGACTGATTTACAGAGTTCATGTAGTGATATTTAAAGACCGTTTGCCAGTCTAAATCCAAAGAGCCCAACCCTGTGATTCTACGATGTTCATGTGACAAGATATGGCTAGCTTAATTTAGTACACAGTTGCTAAATGGTTGCAAGGGCTTGGCTAAATAGTTGCTATGGTGATATTTAAAAAGTACTTACCAGTCTTAGGCTGCGTTTACACTAGTGCATTTTCATTTTAAAACACATAATTTTTGCCATGGTTACGCCTGTCGTTCACACTACTCCAGCGTTTTCGACCCTCGAAAACGGAGACTTTGAAAATGCTGCAGACCCTATTTTAGTTTGAAAACTCCAGAGTTGCGTTTCAGTGTAAACTGACCAAAACGGAGACTTTTGAAAATGATGGCATGGCTACCCATGTTCTCTCTGCATATCATTGACGACATGTGAGCAACAACATCATGCTCATTGTTGTGCCCATAGATATGTATAGGTTTATATTCTTAAATCCCAATCGATCTTTTGGTCTATGATGAATGAACAGTACACAGTGCACCTTCCTTCCAATAAACAGCAATAGGCTAGGCTTTGTGTTACTTTTGATACAAAACAAAGTCTCAGATTTCAAATTCTGTCCATTTCATTAGGAAATTCAAAGAATAAATACTGTTTTGGCGTTCTTTAATGTGGCATAGATAGATCGTTGTAGCTTTTGTATACTTGCCTGTGCGTAATCAAACGCATAGCAAAAGATTCGTGACAATTTCGTGTTTGTTCTGGATCCTCTGCTCTGCTGCCGAACTGGAGCACACTGACCACCAACTGGAGAGGGGTGGGAATTACAGCTACAATTTACAATAGATCACCCTCAGTGTAATCTGTGACGTATTGATCTGCTGTTGATCACACGGTTTCATGTGATACAATTTCGCAGGTCAGAGTTAACCAAGCTTGAACTTTGGAACGCAGCGATATTTTCATACGAGCTTGTGTTTTCAGTCAATGTAACGAAAAGTACAGTGTGACTGCCCCTTGACTCAAAAGAACCCACCCCCTTGTTTCCCTGATGTTATAATAATAATAATGATGATAATAATAATATTAATAATAATAATAAGCACGTGAGATAATAAAAGTAATGCTTTGATTTGGTGGTTTGCTATGATGGTTGAAAATAAGAGGGCTTATTTATAAGTCAAAAAGAAAATTGCTGCAAGTTATGCAAGAAGTCAAACCATTTTTTTTTCCCTTTGGAATAACATACACTGATAAATTGCACACAAAAATACCAACAGTGTAAATCTCATTATCTTAATGAATGCAGTTGAAAGTAATGAGTATTAATGTACTGATATGTTTGCATATTGCAGTTTGCATGTACAGAGAGCCTTCACTGCATGAGATTGAAGAGAAACAACGCTCCAGGAAAAGCTCAGGAACCCCAACAATGAACGGAGGAAAAGTGGTCAACCAGGACTCCACATAGCAGGGCCCAAACGCAGGAGGCTACTGCGAAAGAGTAGCCTCTTACCCTCGTCCTCGCACCTCAAACCACGGGAATAGTACAACACGTTACAATAAGATGACAAGCTGAACTCTTGCCTAAGAAAACTTTTAGAAGAACACGGAGTGGGAAAAAGAGAAATAAGAGAAATAAATGTTACCGTTCCAATCAGGAGCTGAACTCACATTTTATGCAAAAAAGTTCAATGGACAGTTATTTGATTCACAACAAATATTATTTGGGGTTCATGTTGTGAGAAATGAGCTTTAAAAACATTCTTATGTGTTAATTTTCATGTGAATGCTTTAGCACCTCTTTATGCTTTACTGTCATCAAGAAAAATGGGAATGTTTCTCTCTTTGCTCAGTGTCATTACTATCTGTTTGTGAATACTCTGCAGATTTGACTGTTTTTGAGTGTTTTTTTTTTGTTGTTTGTTTTTTTTTTTTAATATATTACCTGAGAGGGTAAATGCACTTTGTGAATCCAAATTATTAAAACATCAGGAGGGTAGAATGCATACTGAATTATTGCAGGACATTTTTGGAGTGATCTTAGAGCATTCTGCTGCTTATTCATTTTGGTATGAGGTAATTTCCACTTTAACACTTTCCTTATAAAATCTTGGCCGCCTTGATGGACATATGTCCAGCACAAGTACACTGTATGCTTCGTTTCAGTTGGAGTGTGACACTCTTTGTTACGATGGACAGCTAAGCTTTGGATGAAAAGCAGATGATTTCCTGTGAATTATACACAAATTCCCTTGCACCCAAGCAAACTTACGTAATCTAGCAAACAACTCAGGATCCCTTAGTCCTAAAAGTGTGATGCTGACACCAACCCTGTCCAGTCCAAAGCACAAAGAAGGGCAGTTGCGTTGCCCCTGCAAGGGGTTTCCAGGAAGTCGGCCTGGACAGGGTGGGTGGCTTGTGGACTAGGTGGAGTCTGGCATTCATAAGTCTTCCAGTAAAAATGGCATGAGAGCTATGTCCAAGTATGCAGCAATGAGGTGCAACAAAACACTTTTAAATGCGTAAGTTCTCAAAAAGTGTGTTTGTAGTTAACTGAGGAATAATCTAATGAATAATGTGTATGGTACAAAGAGTGTAAAAATAGGCACGCAATGCAAAGACTGAAAAGGAAACACTGTAGTCGAAGTGTTTCCTTTTGCTCTGTACAAACAAAACTCTTTATTTTTCATGTTTGCAGATGTTTTCACCTTAATGAAACACTATCATATACAGTATGCATTATGAATAATGAGATATATAAAATATGCATTGATATTACAAAACAGAATGAAATTAGGATTGTTTAAGAATAAAAGTATGATACTTAAAGCTTTGACCCCTGTGTACATGGCTTATTTTCCAAGCATTCTCATGAGCAATGTTACTATTATATACAATAATTGCAGCACAGACACAGTGTTTAAAGTGCGTTTACACAGGAATCACAATTGCAAAAATAAGAAAAGAAATGTTTTAAGCATTGTTAAATTGCTAATGACACTCCCCACAAACAGGGTACAATACAGCTCACAAAAAGACATAGTTAACTTAAAAAGTTGACTGTCAGCTTCAGGAGGTCAAACTAATGCAACACTACAATGAAAAAGAAAAAAAAAAAAAAAACTTGCAGGATTTACTAAAATTGTCATGCAATTTGCACTAACACATTTTAAGTAAATTATTTCTTAAGTAAAATAAATCACTGCTACTGCTCTGTACAATTGAACTACTTACTATTGAACTTAAGATTCATAAATAAATTAAGTTAATATTACATAATTATATATAATTTCACTTACAGAATTAAGTAAAATCTACTTAATCTTATTAATGATTGATGATCTTATCTACTTAATCATGCCCCAGTGCATGATGGAAACACCAGTATCAGAAAAGTTGAGTTTAGTACTTAATTTTTTAATATTGATATTTTCGCTTAAATTCTAAAAGTTTATCAATATAGAATTTACTTTATTTATTTTTATTTATTTATTTTTTTTGCCTGAAATGTAATTTCATGTAGAAATTACGTTTGTTTTTCTTTAGTATTTACTACACCACAGAATAATTTTTATCAGTATAGGTAAAACATATACGTCACTTATATGTCAAAACTTATATGTCACATTGTTAGAGGTAATAATTAAAAAAAAAAAAAAAAATAACAAATTAACAGATTATGTCAATAATCGTTGAATACAGTTAAGAAAGTGAACTATTATTTCTGGTATGTTTGATCAAGAATAAATATCAACAAGAAAACAAGATTTGTAGGAGATGCTGAAAATAGACACATGAAATGATGATTAAAAAATATGAAGAAAAAAATATAAAAATTATTAATGATCAATGATTAACTCTGCTTTGACAATAACAAATGACTGATCTCAAATGCCTCTGAGGTGAGTCAGAGATGCAAATAATTTAGTACAGCTTTTAATGTGGCATTGCATCTCTACACAGAATTTGGAGGTGACACAGAGTCTCCTCAGGGCAATCTTAATGCCTTATTTCTAAAATTCTATGCAAAACTCAAATGACTGAAAAATGTTTCATCACAGGTTTAGGTAAGTCCAGTGATATCATACTGAAAGTTAAAGCACTCCAGCAGCAATCCAACTTGACATTTTAAGATTGCACTTCTCTGCCCTTAATTCTCCTTGTTGTCATGGAAACACACTTTCCCTTCTGTCTGTAAGGAGAAAGAAGAGGAGGAGATGGAGGGGGAGGAGGGCTGCTTTCAGGCAAATGATCTGTTCTTTTCTTTTTGTGGCAGAGATTGTGTTTGAGATTTTTTCTCTCTTTCTCTTTTCAAAGTCACACTATGTACATATGGACACCCATATGGCAGTGATGTACCATTACAAGTCTCTAAGAAGAATGACAGCATCTCTCTCTCTCTCTCTCTCTCTCTCTCTCTCTCTCTCTCTCTCTCTTTCTGTGTATGCTGCTGTGTGAAAGAAATGGAGAGAAGCATCTTAATTTCGCCTCCACGGACACTACAAATTAAACTCTCTGATCAAAGATATTTATATCAATACTAAACCCCAACTTTTATTAAGAAGACACTTAATTTATTTGCTTCTCTGTTTTTTTTGTTTTTAATTTTTTTATTTATTTATTTTTTTATAGCCTGTATGCTCCCCACGGAAATCTGAAAACAACCTAGAAAGCTTTGATGTTTTTAATATATGATACTTGTGAGTTACATAACTGCAGAGCCAAGCTGAGCCAAGTTGAACTGATTCTGTCAATGCAATAGTAACACATAGGATCCTGTGTACCCTAAAGCCCACTAACTCTGCTGCCTGTAAAAAAAAAAACTCTGCTGCCTGCCTGCCTATAATTCCCTCCTCTCTTAAAGAATATTGATTTGATTAAATCTACTGCAGCTGTAAACATTTACTCTGCTATCCCATTCTTTTATACTTTCAATTTTGCACGCATCTACACTAATTCTGTTGTTTCTTTAGGGATCTTCATCATAAGGGATTGCCTGGTTTTGTTTATTCTCTTCCTTCCTCTCTTGGGAGGGACAGGAACGCCCTTACAGGCTTGGAACATCAAGGTCATCATTAAAAAAAATTAATTGGTCTCCTTTCAATTAACGTGACTGGCCTGCTCTTTTAAATCTTCGATACAACAAAGCATCAGAGATTTGATTATGTTGGATTATGTTTTTCAATAATAAAGCTACAAGAAAAAGCTTGGGAGAATATATAAGAAATAACATCAGATTAAAAACATTTCATGACATTAATTTGTGCTATAGCCTCTGTTGTCACAGCATGTCAGGGAAAGGAGGAGAGACAGATCTAATTGCAGCTTTAAACTTTAATGAACAAAAACAGAGTTATAATTCACAGGTAAGAAACATAACAACAAAGATAAAACGGAACAGAAATAGACCAGAACTGAAGGCTTAAATATGAGGAGCATAACACAAAAAATGTGCACAAGAAAATCAGTAACCATGGAAACAAATAAGCAGTAGGAACTAAGGAAAGCAAAACATGGGAAACCCAGGGGGTATTCCAGAAAGCAAGATTAGCTTACCTTCACATTTACCCTGAACTCTTGATTGATTAACTCAAATGCTTACTCGAAGTATGCTGGTTACAAAAACGTGTCTGGGAGTAAGTTCATTCAACTTAGAGTATGTTCCTGGTTAACACGCAAGACAATCTCAACAGAGCGACCAATCAATGAGTCACTATTGAAACAGGTGCAAAAGCGCACCATACTACTTTTTTCTTCTTCTTCTGTTCAAAGGCCATTTGCTTACTTAGTGCATATCTCCACCTAATTGGTGGTTGTGCAAGATTTCTCTCTCTCTCTTTTTTTTTTTTTTTTTTTCATTTAATGTTTAATCCTTTAGAATAAGAATTATATTGTTTGTTTGATTGTAATTATATAATAAGTCATATCAGATATGTGTTTTTATTATAGAAATGATAAATGCTAAAATATAAATATATAACATAATAAAATAACAAATAATACATACATAACAATAGTGTTTTATCATTTATACAGATAACCGTTATATATGCTATTAAAATAAATATAACAACCATATTAGAATAATATTATATTACCTTATATACTACTTATATTAGTGCTTTAGAATTAACATAATTATGTGCCTAACAAGGCCCCTTAGCTGTTCCATGGCTATGACCGCTTCGTGTGTGTGTGTGTGTGTGTGTGTGTGTATGTGTGTACCTGGTATTTATCATGTTATGGGGACCAAATGTCCCCACAAGGATAGTAATACCAGTACATGTTGACCTTGTGGGGACATTTGAGAGGTCCCCATGAGGGTACTGGCTTATAAATGATGCAGAATGAGTTTTTTTTTTTTTTTTTTTTTTTTTTTGAGAAAGTAAAAGTGTGCACAGTCTCCTGTGAGGGCTAGGTTTAGGTGTAGGGTAGGTGTAGGGCAATAGAAAATACGGTTTGTACAGTATAAAAAACATTACGCCTATGGAATGTCCCCATAAAACATGGAAACACAACGTGTGTGTGTGTGTGTGTGTGTGTGTGTGTGTGTGTGTGTGTAACGATATAAAAATTACAGCGCTGAGGTTCTTTAAATAAATCCTGCATTAATGGGATTGCGCTTCCTATTGGTTGCGCCGGTGGCGCTATTGCCCCCAGGTTCGAGCAATCTGTGGAGAACTGCTGTGGGTGAGTAGCTTTTGTTGTAGCTCCACACCAGAAGTTAAAAATATTGTTTCATGTGAAATGTTAGACGCTGTTTGAAGAGTAATGAACATCATAGACATTGATTGATTTGTGAAGCGAGTTTCCTGTTTTTATACGTGTTATTTTGATACTGTTATTTCCGTCTGATGTACTCTTTTCCACGTCTTTTCCACGTGCTAACAAAGTGAAATGTATTCTGAATAGGTGGAACTACAAAAGCACTGAACATGCCATTTTGTCTCCTACTGCTCTGTGTGCAGGTAATTGTTTCTTTATCATATTGTGTTTACAAATTTACTCTGTTATATTAAGAACAGCAGAGCTATGGAGAACTGCTGTGGGTGAAACTACAAAAGCACTGAACATTCCATTTTGTCTCCTACTGCTCTGTGTGCAGGCATCAAATAAATTCTAATGTCATCCATGTCCAGAGTCTGAGTGCTGATGAAGGGTGGGACAAACCGGGTCAGATACAGACAAGAAAAGTCACACACACACACACACACACACACACACACACGCACATATATATATATATATATATATATATATATATATATATATATATATATATATATTTAACTATATTGTAGTTATACAGTAACTATGTTGTAATAATAATAATAGAATATTGTTCACAATGTGACACGCCCACTGGAGTTTGTCAATAGGTCACGCATGCACTGATACCTCTGAAGTAAACTAACCCTGAAACCCACTCCGGAGCAGGTTATGTTCAAAGAATAAGCTGCTGTGGCTACTTACAGTACATACCCTGAAAGTTTTCTCCTGTTTTGGAACCGAAAGCTGAGTTTATCCTCTTAATTTCCCCAGGTAAAATAACTTTTTCTCCAAAAAAAACAAAACAAAACAAAACAAAACAAAACAAAAAAAAAACAACTTGATGTATCCCCCATCTCAGTGCACTAAGAGAATGTGCAACATTCAAGAGCAAAAGAGCAAGACAAAGTGATACATTACCTGTTCTATAAGGAAAAAATCTGTGTCCTTTCTAAAAGGATAAGGGGTATTTACTGTAAGGTGTTCTTTATTTTGCGTCATGCAGGTATTTTTTGCCCCAACAGTGAGTCGCTCCCTGTGAGCTTATTTCCTATGATTGAAAGACTAAGGAATTCTAAAACTGTTTGTGTAATACAATAAACTGTAAAACAGTGAAGCGACTGAAAAAGCTGCAAAAAACACTCTTTGTGCAGTATAGAGACATGTGACACAAGAAGCATTTAAAAAGGCTTTTAGGATCAGCCTCTGGAAACCTAGAAGCTAATTTTGTACACACTGTTTTACTGATTTACCTCCACTGCCAATAAAGTTGGCAAGAATGAAGTGAAGTTTGTTAAAATCAGTTAACTCATAAACTAACAATGAACAATGCTTTTACAGTTTTTGTTCGTTTTCTAAGTTAATATTAGATTGTACATACATTCATGTATTTTTATGTATTTTTATTTAAGTAAAAACAAAAAATGCATTATTTTATTTATTATGAACAAACATGAAGTAATGAAACAATTACACTGTATTTAACTAATAATAAATGCTGTAAGAAATGTTGTTTTGAACTGAAACTTATTGTAAAGTATTACTGTAGTTACAATTTGCAATGTAAATGTGAATGTATTTTATTTATTTATTTATGTATGTATTTATTTATTTTTACAAACAGTCACATAAACAGTTGACCTAACTGACAATCAAATGTGGCTACTCCTATGTTAAAAAACAAGATTTTGAGCATTTATAGTGTTAGTCTGATGTATGGACTATTAATGTGTTCATTATCCTGCGTAACTTACATGGCTTCCTGCGTATTGTTTAGTAGCCACCTCTACACAGCACTGCCATTTTACTTCTATGAATGATTATTCAACTTTTTTTTTTTGTTTGTTTTTCATTTAGGCTTGTGTTTTATGTAAGTGGTTTACTCGTTACAAAGACAAATAAGTCTTATTATAATTTTGTTACTTTTACACCCACATTAACACACTGGTTAGGAAGGACATATTTTTAACAAAAAATAAAAAATAAATCTTTTTCAGCTTAGTACCATCCCTATAATATTAAGGCATATGTTTGTGAGTGGGATGTGCTAGAATAAATAAACAAAGGGGGTTTGCTGAGGGGACGCCTACACACAGAATTACACAATATTCCCAGTCCGCAGGAACATTTATCACAAATGCTGGCAGCAGACATGACACAAGCTAACAAAGCAGCATCACAAGTGGCAGTACAACCTAATGGAGAGACAGAGTCCCAGATAACTGCAGAGGGAAAACTTCAACAGAGCCACTGGAGCTGCAGTAAGGCAAGCGAGTACTGTGACTAATGAAAACTTGTTCATAGGAAAACCAGTATCTACAACAAAGCTTAACATTTTTGAAAAGATGTGTTTAACTGGCTATATGTAATGATTTAATTAAATTAATTATTTCAATTGGCTATAATTTAATAAAGACACAAAGATAGAAGAAAAACAGTTTAGGATGTGATTGGCACCATTCTTTTTTTACAGAACTTGAAATATAAACTCTATTGTCTGTCTCTTGTCAAGGGTGTCTATTGTCTAACATCCCACTAAAAAACTTCCATTACTTAGAGAGTTAAGATCGACTAGAGTAACACATTTTTCGGTCCTCTTTTAAAGAATAACCTCTATTGCTCACATGTGAGTTTTTTTTTTTCTTTTTTTTTTTTAAATCAGATATCATGTATTGTATGGAAGTTACAATTTGCTGAATTTGGTGCATGTGTTTGTACCAGATATATCTATCGTTAGAAATTAGCTGTAGATCACTCACTCCCTCTGCTGGTGAAGGGAAGTTGGCCTTGGATATTTAATGGTTCTAAAATACACCAGTTGCTTTTATCTCATTATTTATTTATTTATTTATTTTTGCTTGTTCTATAAGTCTGATGCTCCTTGCAATGCAATATCCATGTTTTTATGAGATATACATATCCAAGATAAAAAAAAAAAAAAAAAAAAAAAAAACTCCCTTTATTTTATATATATATATATATATATATTTATTTATTTATTTATTTTGATACATACTCAGCGCAATGTAATTCTGCTGCACTAAAGACCATCAGACTGCAAATGTCAACCAAACCACAAACACACTCTGTTTTTTTTTTTGGAAACAATGGAAACATGTTCTTGTGTCATAACCTACATTACAACTGGACAAAACATTCAGCAATCAAAAAAATGAAATAATTATGTTGCACTGAAAAAAAGGAATTTTAATGCTTGTTCAAATTACTTGGTTAAAGGGGTGCTATTATGCTTTTTCACTTTTTGAATTATAGTCAGTGTGTGGTGAGTATCTTTGGGCATAAAAAAATATTTACAAAGTTACAAATCTCAAAGTCCATTCCAAAGGGAGATATTTTGTTTTTTAAAAAATTCTCTTTCCAAGAACTACAATGAATGGCTTCTTTGGACTACAGCGTTTGTTTTCCGCATGCAATGATGTCACTACGCGGTCCATTACAATATCATTAAATTAAATCCTGCCTACGGAAATTCAAATTTTTGGGGGGTGGGTAGGGACAAGGTGGGGGATTAGCCAAACTTTAACAATGCAGCGCGGAGAGCCGCTTTAACGAGCCGCAGCGCGGCGAGGATAAACACAAGCATTAACTAGAGAGGCCGCTTCAGAGCAGTAACGCACTGCACACATGTGCAGTGTGTGGTAAGAGATTTATTCATCATACAGTGTAGATAGCTTCACTTATAACGCAAGTGTTTTTTTTTTTAAATGCATAAACTTGCACTAGAATAGGTTAGGCTGATCAGTGATGATGTTTTTTGATAATGTTAATGTTAGGCTGTTTTTAGCCTTATGCTGGAGCTGGTTTCGGGCAATGAAACTAAGTATGTAAAATAATTAAATAAATTAGCACGATAATATCATGTATCTGTGATCTCGCAGGCAGAGGATAGGACTCAACACTACTGTAGTGTATTATTTTCTCACCCTTCATGCACAGGTGTATATGACTTCATTTTTGCATTTTTGTAAGAAAAATATCCATATTTAAAACTAAGATTCACTATTAATGTCACAAGGACGGTCTCTGTGGCTCCCTCCGTTCCCAGCCAGCGGGAGCCGTCACCGGAGTTCTAAGTCACTACATTTCCCACAATCCCGTGCCTGGGGCTAACTTCCGGTTCCGGGTCCCTCCAGCTCACTTCCTGTTTGTCGGCCATTTCAGCGCGCCGCGCTGGCTAGTTCCCCGCGAAGTTTTGTTAGTCATGCTATCAATCCTGAGCGTTTCTCTATCGGACTGCTTACCCGTTGCCAACCGGACTTCTTACCTTGTGTGTGAATCTTTGCTGCCTGCCTTTTGTCGACCCTCGCTATTCCATTGGACTAACCCCTTTGAACGCCGCCGGCCCCGACCTATTGCATGGACTCTGACTACCCCGTTTGCTTTGCCTACACCGCACCTGTCCGCTGTTGTTGACCTAAGCCTGCCGATCTCGTTTGTATCTAAAATAAAGTTGTTGCAAATGGATCCCACGCCTCCGGATTCTTCCATGACTGCGTCACAGAAAACTTCGCCGCCTACGGATCCAGCGACAACAAGCCAGATCGCGTCAGAGGTTTCCGCTCAAGCATCTGTGCTCACTCGTCACCAGCAACAATCAGGCCAGTGGTGCAGGCCACCACGCCCCCCGTCTCTCCGCCGGCTTCCAACCCGCCTGCAGCGGCCGCGGCAGTTACCGCAAGCCCTCGACTAGCCTTTCCAGAAAAATTCGACGGCACGCCATCCATGTGTAAGGGGTTCCTCCTCCAGTGCACCCTGTTCGTCAATCAACAACCAAATCTATACCTGACGGATGAAAGTAAGATCGCCTTTATTTGTTCTCTTCTTACCGGAAGGGCATTAGAGTGGGCCACCACGGTTTGGGATTTGGGACGTCCCGCTTTCCCCTCGTTTGCTACGTTCCTTCAAAGTTTCAAGGCGGTATTTCAACCCAACCCAGAGAGCAGCGAGGCTGGAGAACGGATTGTGGCATTAAAACAGGGCTGGCGCACGGCCGCCGACTATGCACTGGATTTTCGCACACTGGCGGCACAGAGCGGCTGGAATGATGGACCCCTGAAACTACATTACCGCAAGGGACTTAATCCAGACCTCCAGGTAGAGCTAGCTTGTCGTGATGAGGACCTTTCACTCAATCAGTACATCGACCTCTCAATCCGCGTTGACAATGTGATGCGCGCCCGTAAGCCTGTTCGTACCTTCACTCCCTTGCCCCCGTCTCAACCATCCACCATGACCGCCCCCGAACCCATGCAGCTGGGAGCAACCAAGCTTACCATGGAGGAAAGAGAGCGTCGAATCAAGAACCACCTCTGCTTATACTGCGGACAACCAGGTCATCTCCGAGCCACCTGTCCCACTCGACCACCTCGTCCACCCACCTCGGTGAGTTCTGACCATGTCTCTCTCAACCAGTGTGAAGTTCCTGCGATTCTTAAGACTAAAGACATCTCAATTCGTACCACAGCGCTAATTGACTCTGGCGCTGAGGGTAACTTCATCGACAGAGACTTTGTTGCAACTAACTGCCTGCCTGTTCTTTCTTGCGTCTCGCCCGTAGCAGTGGCCGCCCTCGACGGGAGACCATTAGGAACAGGAAGGGTCGAGCACACCACCGACGACCTCACTCTCTGCCTCGAACCCCATCATCAGGAGACCATCCGTTTCTTCATAATCTCCTCTCCTCGCACACCACTCATCCTAGGATACCCATGGCTCAACCAGCACGAACCCGTTATCTCCTGGTCTTCAGGTACCATCGCTCACTGGTCTCCTCGTTGTACGCAACATCATCCCCAACCGAACCTTCAAATAGCCCCCACACCAGCGCCAACCAGACTCAGGGAATCCATACCGGCTGAATATCACGATCTCCTTGAGGCCTTCAGTACCATTAAAGCCACCCAACTGCCACCTCACCGGCCAGGGGATTGCGCCATTGACCTTCTTCCTGGATCCATCCCTCCCAGAGGACGTATCTTCCCTCTCTCTCAGCCCGAATCAGAGGCCATGAGTCAATACATCAAGGAGGAGCTCGCCAAGGGTTTCATTCGACCATCAACCTCTCCAGCCTCGGCTGGATTCTTCTTCGTTAAGAAGAAAGAGGGAGGACTGCGCCCATGCATTGATTACCGTGCCCTTAACGACATAACGGTTAAATACCGCTACCCTTTACCGCTAGTCCCTCCAGCCCTAGAACAGCTCTGTGCCGCCAAGATCTACACTAAACTCGATTTACGATCTGCATACAACCTCATCAGAATCCGGGAGGGGGATGAATGGAAGACGGCCTTTTCCACAACTACTGGGCACTACGAGTACCGGGTAATGCCCTTCGGCCTGGCCAATAGTCCTTCCTACTTTCAGGCCTTTGTCAATGACGTTTTCAGAGACATGTTGAACCGTTGGGCCATCGTCTACATTGATGATATACTAATCTACTCAAACTCGTACTCAGAGCACGTTCAGCACATCCAGGCTGTCCTTCAACGCCTCATAGAGCATCAACTGTACGCTAAGGAGGAAAAATGTGAGTTCCACCAAGAACGAATCACCTTCCTCGGCTATGTGATCAGCCCGGAGGGGGTCGCCATGGATGAGACCAAGGTAAATGCGGTTCGCAACTGGCCACGCCCTAAAACCCTTAAAGAACTGCAGCGTTTTCTGGGCTTTTCAAACTTCTATCGCCGGTTTATCCGTAACTTCAGCACCGTGGCAGCACCACTTTCATCCATGATAAAGCAAGGTAACACGCGCCTAACCTGGACACCTGCCGCCGCTCAGGCCTATGACGAACTCCGACTAAGATTCACCACCGCACCTATCCTGCACCACCCAGACCCCAACCTTCCCTTCCTCATCGAGGTGGATGCATCTAGTACCGGTGTGGGGGCGGTACTCTCCCAGCGTCAGGGTCAACCACTCAAGACCTTCCCTTGTGCTTATTTCTCCCACAAGCTCAGCCCAGCTGAACGTAACTACGATGTAGGCAACAGGGAGCTTTTGGCGATCAAGCTCGCTCTTGAGGAATGGCGGCACTGGCTAGAGGGCGCACGACATCCCTTCACAATTCTGACCGATCACAGGAATCTGGAATATATCCGCACCGCCAAAGTTCTCAACCACCGTCAGGCCAGATGGGCACTATTCTTTACCAGGTTCCACTTCTACATAACGTATCGGCCTGGCTCACAGAACACGAAGGCGGACGCCCTGTCACGAATTCATGAACCCGATCACTCTGCTACCCCACCAGAAACCATTGTTCCCACTTCCGTCATCCTGGCTCCTGTCGCTTGGGACATAATGACTGAGATCACTGAGAGTCATGCCCAAGACCCTCCTCCAGGCGATTGCCCAGCTAACCTAACTTATGTTCCGGCACATCTACGTTCCCGAGTCCTTTCGGAGGTCCACTCCAACCCCAGCTCCGGCCACCCCGGGATTGAAGCCACCATCGACCTGCTCCGCAACCGTTTCTGGTGGCAATCCTTACGATTTATCCCATTTCCCAAACTGCCCACCGCCATGGAGACCGCCGAAGCCCTCTGCAACTCCGTCTTTCGCTTCTACGGACTTCCGGAGGATATTGTATCAGACCGAGGCCCCCAGTTCACCTCTCGTTTATGGACCAGTTTCTTCCGCCTGTTGGGGGTAAATGTGAGTCTGACATCAGGTTATCACCCTCAGGCCAATGGACAGGTCGAAAGGTTAAATCAGGAGTTGACCAGGTTTCTACGCTCTTACTGTCAGGACCACCAGGAAGATTGGAGTCGCTTCCTCCTATGGGCCGAATATGCCCAGAATTCCATACGGAAACCATCCACCAACCTCACACCCTTTCAGTGCACTCTCGGATACCAGCCTCCACTGTTTCCTTGGTCCGGGGAACCTTCAGATCTACCTGCCGTCAACTCCTGGTTTCAGCGGAGCGAGGAGACCTGGAACCGAGCCCATGTCCACCTGCAACGGGCCGTTCATCGAACGCAGACTCAGGCTGACCGAAGACGCCGGGTTGGGCCCTCCTACGAGCCAGGACAGTGGATGTGGCTCTCCACCCGGGACCTGCGCCTTCGTCTTCCCTGCAAGAAACTCAGCCCCAGGTACGTGGGTCCTTTCAAAATCATCCGCCAAATAACTCCTGTGTCATTTAGACTAGAACTCCCACCTGAATACCGTATCTCACCCACTTTTGATATGTCTTTGTTAAAGCCCGCTGGCCGTCCGGAAGGAGGGGAGAACCTAGAGGGGACCGCTCCGCAGGGACCCGCCCCCCTGATCATCGACGGTGAGGAGGTCTATCGAGTCAGCACCATTCTGGACTCCCGGCGCCGGAGGGGTCGTCTGCAATACTTGGTCGACTGGGAGGACTACGGCCCCGAGGAGAGGTCATGGGTGCCTGCTGAGGACATCCTCGATCCTGCTCTCACCGCCGACTTTCATGCATCACACCCAGCTCGGCCAGCACCCCGCAGAAGGGGTAGACCCCGGCGCCGGTTACCTCCTCGTGCCAGGAGGCACTCGCAGGGGGGGGGCTCTGTCACAAGGACGGTCTCTGTGGCTCCCTCCGTTCCCAGCCAGCGGGAGCCATCACCGGAGTTCTAAGTCACTACATTTCCCACAATCCCGTGCCTGGGGCTAACTTCCGGTTCCGGGTCCCTCCGGTTTACTTCCTGTTTGTCGGCCATTTCAGCGCGCCGCGCTGGCTAGTTCCCCGCGAAGTTTTGTTAGTCATGCTATCAATCCTGAGCGTTTCTCTATCGGACTGCTTACCCGTTGCCAACCGGACTTCTTACCTTGTGTGTGAATCTTTGCTGCCTGCCTTTTGTCGACCCTCGCTATTCCATTGGACTAACCCCTTTGAACGCCGCCGGCCCCGACCTATTGCATGGACTCTGACTACCCCGTTTGCTTTGCCTACACCACACCTGTCCGCTGTTGTTGACCTAAGCCTGCCGATCTCGTTTGTATCTAAAATAAAGTTGTTGCAAATGGATCCCACGCCTCCGGATTCTTCCATGACTGCGTCACAATTAATCTAGCTTGCGCTAATTGCTTTGACAAGGGGCGTGGCAGTACTGAAACACTGTCTAAGCTGTTCGCCAATTGCAACGCACTGGGATAGTTAACCAATCATAACACATTTCCTTTTTTTTCGGAAGGCTGGCCTTCATTAAACCCGGAACTAATCGAGCTATTTGTGCCAGGCTAGGGAGAAAGGTATTGTAATGTAAATTATGTGAAAAATAATGCGTTTTTCGAACCACCAAGCATGAGAGCATGTTCTAGTACACCCCCAAAACAAAATCAAGACTTTGAAAAAGAGCATAGGACCCCTTTAAAATTAGCCGAAACCACTAAAAACATTTTTTTTGGTATAACACAACTTCTGTAATTGCATTTCCTTCCCCAGGCAAAGCAAAACTCCTCAGAAATGGCCTGTACAAAATGGTTCAGTAGAGCAGAAAATGCATGGACAGAGCAGTAGTTATGCAGCTATCAGGCCAGGATACACAGGCTCTGATGACAAGGTTCAACTTGAAGAATGCAGTCCAATGCAGGCACCAAGGACTAAACCCAATGGCCCAACGAACATTTCGACCTCGGAGAGAAATCTTGCCAGGAAAATAATTTAAAAAAAAGTGGCCAGTCAGTAGCATTTGGTCTCCCTATTAATCACATATCCTATAGGACTGGGAGGTTTACCACATGGAAGAGGCTAGAACAATACAATATCTTTGTGTTTTCAGTAGTTTATATGAACACTGCTCGGGGTGTGTGTTCACGGTGTGTGTGTGTGTGTGTGTGTGTGTGTTTAGTACTGTGTGTGTGTACTTGGATGGGTTAAATGCAGAGCACAAATTCCGAGCCGCAAGTCCTTTCCTTTCCTTTCCTTTCCTTTCCTTTCCTTTCCTTTCCTTTCCTTTCCTTTCCTTTCATTTCCTTTCCTTTCCTTTCCTTCCAGTCTTTTTATTATATTTGATGCCTTTGACAATATCTCTGGCTATTATTGACACGATGCAATGTAACCCAGCACGGGGAGGTTATCTTTTGTAGTGCTGACTAACCCAATCACGCATTGGTGGGCAGAATTCATGTAAATAACCTCGGCCAACAAGATGGGCTATTTGCACTTGTGTAAATAGACATTCTGTTAAGGTGCAGGGGTGATTATCATGCATTACCACATTTTACATTGGTTTACATCACAATATTGGAATTTTTTTTTGTTTTAACCATTAAGGCGAGCCAATGGATATCACACAAACAATGTGCAAACATACCTGTCAATCCTCCCATGTTTCCCGGGATTCTCCCGTATTTTAGCATTCTATCCCACAATAATCCTGTTTAAATATTTCTCCCCTTTTTTAATCTTACTATTATAATCTTACTGTATCTCTGAAGCGATATCGACAAAAAATAATAGCAGACATTGTGGGAAAAATTACGTTTCACAGCACATTAAATCACAACGGCACAATCGCGCAGCGTTGGCACAGAAGGGCACACACCGGCCATTTCAACCTTCAAAACTTAAGGGAATTCCCATGGGGTCTGTTTCAGATTTAAGGCCATAAAAAGTCTTAAATGTGTTAAATTTGGGGATAGAAAATTTAAGACCGAAATGTCTTAAATTTGGGGACAGAAAAGATCTGAGATAGCTGAGATGACTGAGAACTGAGATTACACTAAAAAATGCTGAGTTGTTTTTTCAACCCAAATGCTGGGTTGAGACTGCTGGGTAAGGACGTTGGTTTGATTTAACCCAATTAGGGTTGAAAATTGGTCTTAATCTAGTAAGGCTAGGTTAGGAACGCAGACCCAAAAGAGAGCACGCACGTCGCGTTACCATCGGGTGACACCAGTGCGAAAAGCCGCCATTTTCTCAGCATCTACAAATGGAAACATGTGAAAGACGGTTTATGGTAAGTAAAGATTAAAAATGTAAAGTCATCATTCATTGTGTGTGTCCGGGAGTATTTCGAGATTTAATGGAACGCCGAAAAAGTCGGAAAAGAGCTTATATTGAAAAATAAGCGGACGTGGTTTCCGCCTCAGAAATAGTCTTAAAGGCCTCTTCTACTGAACAGAAGAGACACTTTTAATACAATGTTAGAGAGTTTCTTATGTCACTTACAGATGATTTTAGGTGTTAATAGAGGGTTATTAACAGATTTACATGTTAATTCATTATTTTTCTCAGCTTCTTCAAAAGAGAGGGAAAGATGGTTTAATGCAAGTAAAGTTCATAACTCCATGTTATAATTTTTTTTTTTTTTTTTTACTTAGAGTAAAACTTACTTTGTTTTTGTATATGTTTAAAGCCAGAGACATAAGGGAGCTTCATTCTTTCAGGACTGATGTGAGTTATTTTTAGAAAATAAATGTTTACATTTTCTCCTGCCTGTTTACTTAACATTTTGATGCAACAATACTATGATGACTTGTTCACATTTTAATTAAACCATTGATGTCTGCACTTTTCATTGTAGAACTCAAACCAACTTTGGAGTTAACGACACAGAGGCCTGCTTATGTGAGGAGGCGATCTTCTCACCTTCTTCAGAAGAGAGGGAAAGATGGTTTAAGGCAAGTGAAGGTCATAATTTCATGTTATCATTTTTTTTTTTTTTTTTTTTTTTGACTAAGAGTAAAAGAATGTTTTATGTAGATGTTTAAAGCCAGAGACATAGGAGAGCTTCATTCTTTTAAGATTGATAGGAGTTATTTTTAGACAATAAATGTCACTGTTGTCTGCTGTTGTTGCATTCTAGAGTACTTATAGAGCACTGTGGTAGATAGAGACAATAAACAACCATACAATATGGCTGAAATGTATATGAAATGCATATGGCATGGTATACCTTATAAAGTATACACAAGATGCCCGAGACTACTTCGTAGGCTATGGAAACTGTTGTGGAGGGTTTGGACAAAAGACATTATTCCATTGTCCTGTTAAAAGAGAAGAGAGCTGTTTCGTACCAAAAGAAAAAGACTCTCTCTGAGATTAGTCAGTTCCAAACCATATCTCTCCTGAGCGTCAAAGGCAAGATCTTCTTCTCTGTTCTGGCCAAAAGCATGACTACCTATATGGTTAAGAAGAAGTATGTTGATACATCAATCCAGAAAGGTGGCTTTCCAGGCATCTCTGGGTGTTTGGAACACACAGTATCCTCAACCAGCTGATCTGGGAGGCCAAGGAGAGCAAAGGCAATCTGACAATTGTATGGCTTGACTTGGCAAACGCATAAGGGTCAATCCCTCACAACCTTATCAATGCAGCTATGGAACACTACCATATCCCCCATCATGTCAGGTGAATGATCACCAGCTACTTTGGAGGATTCAAGTTACGGTTCAAGACCGCCCATTTAACAACTCAGTGGCAGGATCTGGAAAAGGGAATTGTAACTGGCTGCACTCCCCCATCTTGTTTCTCATGGGAATGAATCTGCTCATAACAGCGGCAGGGAAGGAATCCAGGCGGCCGATAATGGAGTCTGGCACCCGTCAACCTCCAATAAGAGGCTTTATGGACGACCTAACTATAACAACTTCATCCCATGTACAAGCAAGGTGGATCCTGAAGGCACTTGATGATGTGGCAACATGTTAGAGAATGAAGTTCAAGCCAAGGAAGTCAAGAAGCATGGTGATCAGAAATGGGAAAGTGACCAGCAAGTTCCAACTCCAACTTCAGGGGGAGGTTATACCTTCAAATGAGCAAAACCCAATAAAATGCCTAAGAAAATGGGACGAAGCCTCTCTCACCGTAAGCAACGTATCCAGGACAGAGAAACATGCAGACAAATGGTTGAGAAAGATAGAAGGATCAGGCTTACCAGGAAAGTTCAAGGCCTGGCTGTTTTAGCATGGTCTTCTACCAAGACTCATGTGGCTACTGACAATTTATGAAGTGCCTATGACATCTGTGGAAGGAGTCAAGAGGCGAGTGAATAAACACCTCTGCAGGTGGGTTGGAATTCCACCAAGCTTTACATCAGTAGGGCTATACATTAGGTCTGGTCAGTTACAACTACCCCTATCATCAGTGGTAAAAGAGTTTAAGGTGGCAAAGTGCAGGGCTGTGATGATGTACAGAGACTCCTGCGATAAAAAGGTCAGAGATACAGGCATCATCACAAGATCAGGATGCAAGTGGGCAGCTGACACATCAGTGGCACAGGCCGAGAGCATGCTGAAGTTGAAGGACATCATCGGGAACCCATGCATGGGGAGACAAGGACTCGGAACAAACCACTTCCAGCAATGGGGGAAAGCAGACCCAAGGCAGAGGAGAGACATGATTCAAGCTGAAGTCCGGCACCTGGAAGAAGAAAGGCGAAGGTCAAAGGCTGTGGAACTTGAATCACAAGGAGCCTGGACAAAGTGGGACCTGCCAAAGAGGAAAATCACGTTGCCTGAACTCTGGAGACTAGAGCCCTTTCGCATCTCTTTCCTGCTTCCAACACCAACAAACTTGCACAGGTGGGGAATGAGGGAGGACTCACTGTGCAGTTTATGTGGGGGTAGAGGCACACTGGCGGAGTGCAAGACTGCACTTAGCCAGGGGAGATATAGATGGCATCACGACAAGGTCCTCAGTGCACTGGCTGACATCTTGGAGCAGGAAAGACGGAAAAAGCACCAGACCTATGTGAGAACAGCTTCATATATCCAGTTCATCAAGGAGGGGGATAAGCCACCTTCCTCAAAGAAGATCAAGAAGAGCCTCCTGCAGGCAGCACAATCGTGGGAGATGAGGGTGAACCTGGGTAGGAAATTACACTTTCCCCAGGTCATCCAGACATCCCTGAGGCCTGATGTGGTCATTTGGTCTGAGGAGGCGGAGGGGATTTTTTTTATCGAGCTGATGGTACCATGGGAAGACGGTTGTGAAGTGTAGGGATGGGCGATATCTTATCGTTTGTGATATACCGGTAAAAATTCTCCTCACGATTAAACATTTTCTCCCCTTATGATAATAACGAGAAGTCTAGTTGATGACATAATTCCGTGCACAACCTATTCACTGTTCATGTGCGGAGCGAAAACAATCATGGTGGAAGGCGGACGTGAGACTGAGGAGGAGCTTGTTGCTAAGTGAGGAGCTACCTCCACAATTTGGAAGTGGTTTGGTTATAAAACATCAGATGTGGAGCAAACGACCATAATATGCAAGGTTTGCAGAAAAACAGTGGTTACAAAGTGTAGAAACACGCCCAATTTGTTTCATCATCTGAAACACAAACCAGAGTACGACGAAAGTTTGAAGATGCGTGAGGCGATGGAGGCACCAACTACAAGTAGACCTAAAGCTAAGAAAATTCCCACTCAGACGAAAATTGCCAGCGCATTTGCTAATTGCGTCCCTTATGATAAGCAAAGTAAATGATGGAACGAATTGACAGAAGCAGTTGCGTTTTGTCTGCCAAAAGACATGTTGCCAATCCACACTGTCGAAAAAGGATTCAAGCGAATGATCCATAAACTGGACTCAAGATACAACATGCCATCAAGGAAGTATTTTTCCAAAACAGCCCTGCCAGAGATGTATGAAGAGTGTCGTGGCTGGGTACAAACAACGCTGTCTACGGCGGATTTTTATGCTTCAACTGCAGACATTAGCCTTACGGTCCACTACATAATGAGTGACTGGGGTTTGAACAGCTGTTGCATCCAGACAAGTTTTTTCCCAGATGACCACACGGGTGAAAACAGTTTCTTGAAGCAGTTTCTTCAAGAATGGAATTTAGACAAGGAGAAACAGGTGTGCCTAACAACAGACAGCGGGGCCAATATAGTAAAAGCAGTCACTCTAAACATGTGGACAAGACTGTCTTGCTTTGGCCATTGTCTACACATTGCCATTGGTAAGTTTAACTTTCTCTCTTAGTGTCAGTATATTTTATGCATGCACACTGAGCAAACATGAGCTTAATATTTACTGCGTTTGTTATGTATTTGTTTCTGCATTAGTAATGTAACTATATGCAGTATTTTGAACAGTAATTCATTACATTAGGTAATATGTATATATTATGTACATTAAAGATTAAATGTTAATTTAAAAAAATATATTATTAATTAACAACTATTATGATTATTAATTATTTTAGTTTTAACTGAACTCTCTTTCTTTTTACTTTTTTTTTTTTTTTTGGGGGGGGGGGGGGGGGGGGGGTATTGTATTTATTTTATTCTTGTGCAAAAGAAACATAAATAAATAAATAAATAAATAAAATTGTGTTGTAGTTGTTTTGCAGAGAGAAACATGAGGGATACCAGGATTGACAGAGCTGTAGGAGTTTGTAAGAAGATTGTCAGTGTTTTTTCGCACAGCTGGAAAAAGCAGCGAACACTCAGAGATGCTCAAGTAGAACTTGGCCTTCCTCCACACAAACTTGTGACTGAATCGGCAACACGATGGGGATCAAGGCAGAAGATGATTCAGTGGATGCTTGAGCAAGAGAAGGCCATCATGCAAGTCCTGGCTGCTGACAGGTCAACCAGGCATCTGGTGCCTACTTGGCACGATATTGATGTCTTAGACTCTGTCAGTAAGGCACTTGGGCCCCTTCTTGATTTTACAGATGCCCTCTCTTCTGAAAACTATGTCACAGTGTCATGCTTGAAGCCTATTCTTCACCTATTCGACAGTGAGCTGCTGCAGGGGAAAGATGAAGACATAGACCTCACCAAGACAAATAAAAGTTCAATACTGGACTACATGAACACCAAATATGGTTATCTAGAGGTTCAGGAACTGATCAAGATGGCAACAATTCTTGATCCACGATTCCGCACTCAGTATATGAGTTAAGAAGAGATCTTGCTCATCAAAGCCAGAGTGGTCAGAGAGGTGGAATCCCTTTCTGCCACGCCAAGAGATGCTGGCTCTGCTACCCCTGTAACATCAGCTGAATCAACAAAAGAAGCTCAGAGTGCATCTAAAAGGCAGAAGTGTCTTGGAAGTTTTTTCAAGAAACCAGCTGCTGAGATGACCAGCCTTTCTGAAACAGACAAAATTGAGGCTGAATTAAAAAACTACCTGCATGGGCCACTTGCAGATGGTGAAAGCAATCCACTTACGTGGTGGAAGGTACACAAGGTGAATTTCCCCAACATCAGACGTTTGGCGAAAAAGTACTTGTGCATCCCTGCCACAAGTACACCCTCAGAAAGGGTGTTCAGCGCTGCTGGAAATGTGGTAACATGCCAAAGGTCTCTTCTGAAACCAGCTACAGTGAATATCTTATCTTATCTTAAATCTTAAGGTGTGAGCCCTGTTCTCATTTTGAAAGCTACTGAATCACATGCTTTGTTAGTATGTGTGTTATATAACTTGCACTACCAGGAATTTCCATGTCAGCCTAATATTTTGTTTACAAATTAAGAGTATATCAGTTTACAGTTTTATTAAACTTTTATTTAAATTCAATTTATTGTATGTTTTTTTTTTTTTTTTTCAATTTATCGTCATGTGTTTTGCACTATTTTGTAAACTAACTGAAGACATAGTTGGGATCATTACTTTTTGATACAGTGTTTGTACTATTTTTACAATTTGTTCCATGGAACAAGAGTGTTGAAAATTTAGCTACCTAATTGATGGTAGCATGTTCCACATTCGTATTATATTTACATTCTAAGAGTGTGTCATTGACTATTTCACACTGAACTTCTTTACTTCATCAGGTTATTTTAGCATGTTTGTTACTTTATCAGGATTTATTTGCAGTTGCACTGTTGTCATTTTGAAATTACAACAATTTTGAAAATTTTGAAGACATGGTTGGGATTGTTACTTTTGCTGTTTGCACTATTTTTGCCACTGTTTGCTCCATGAGAGTATAAATAAAGACAGAATCTGTGTTTACGTTATAAACTCGTAATTGATTTTAATTATTATTGTGTAATTGTTGTGTGATGTTTTTCAGCACAGTTACTGGAACACAACTTAAACATAATCTGCTATTTTACAGAAGAAAATAAAGGAGTTGGGCACTGACTGGCCATCTCTGCCGACCCACCAACTAGAGGACATTGTGGTTCAGGGTCAAAACGTTCAAGGAAATTTGGATGCCACCCGACGACATCTTCCCCTGGCTGAAAGTTACAGTCACAAGATAGTAACTGTGATGGTGTTAGCATACAGATGTATCTAACAGTAGGCTAACTGTGATGTTCTACAAAACTTTAAAACACTTTTTTTTTTCTTTTTTTTTTAACTTACTGTGAAATCTGTTTTCTCTCCGGTACATCACCAGTGTAAGTTTCATAGTGAATACTTCTGCATTACTCTTGTCAATGTAGTCCATAGTTACAATAAAAATTTATCTTAACTTAAAGTAGTTCACTTCCAGAACAAAAATTTACAGATAATGTACTCACATTCAAGTTACATTTTTTGAGGAAAACTTTTCTGCATTTCTCTCCATACAAGAGACTTATATGGTGGCCCCGAGTATAAACTTCCAAAATGCAGTTTAAATGCAGCTTCAAAGGGTTCTAAACAATCCCAGCCGAGGAAGAAGGGTCTTATCTAGTGAAATGATCGCTTATTTAAAAAAATAAAAATAATAATAATTTATATTGCCTACTTTTTAACCTTAAACACTTGTCTTGTCTAGCTCTGTGTGAACTCTGTGTATTCCAGTTCATGACAGTTAGGGTGTGTCGAAAAAGCCCATCTCATTTTCTCCTCCAACTTTAAAATCGCCCTACATCGCTGTTTTTTTTTTGTTGTTTTTTTTTGTTTTTTTTTTTGTTTTTGTAAAAGGCGTTTGACCTTTCACTTTGTAAACACTGTGTTGGTACTTCTGCAGCGATGTAGGGTGATTTTTTTGTGGGGGTGGGGGATTTACCCCATGGAGGTGCTTTCCCCCACTCTACCCTAATTGATTGATAATAATTAAATTCCTATTAATGTTTATTAATGTTTTTGTCAACCCAAATGCTGATAGGTATGCTGGTAAATGTCAGTCAATACAGCAGAAAGTGACAGTAAATACTGATCGACGGAGCTTTCAGATTCTGACTGAAATGGCGCATATTCTCTCAGAGACGACGAATCTACTTCAACATATGCTGATAACAGTATATAACTGTTTTAATTTATTACAATATTTCGTGTTAAACAGGATGTTTGTGGAAAAAGTCGGTGCTTCAGATAAAGCTCTTAATTTCCATTGATGACTGCAGTGTTAATTATTATAATGATTATTTCCCAATATATAATATAATACAACAATAACATATATAAATGATAAAATTCCCCAGTACCTTTCGCGTTGGCACAGTGATGCCAAGGGTTTCTCATTTAAAACAATAGAAGACCCTGTACATCTAAAAGTGATGCAAAAGGTGTACCCTGTGCATCAAAAATTGATGCCAAGGGGTCCTGACCAAGCATCAATATGTGACGAGCTGGAAGTGGGAGCATGTTATTTTAGTGAATAATTAGCTTGGTGAAATTTTAAAGAAATCTCTGTATCTGTGACCAGTATTTACCAAGCTCTGATTACTGATGATCTGAAAAACTTAAAAATAGGCCTAGTTAAAAGTTCACTAAAACGAATAGCTGAACATAAGTCTAGAAATAAAATTGTTTAAATCATTACTGCCTTGAGTTTTTATTTTAATAGATGTAGGTGCTTAAAGGAACACTCCACTTTTTTTGGAAATAGGCTCATTTTCCAACTCCCCTAGAGTTATACAGATGTGTTTTACCGTTTTATAATCCATTCAGCTGGATCAACTGGGGATCATGTTAACTGGGGTTGCGTGCGTGCACGCAAGTATGTTTACCTGGATTTCCAGCAGATGTTAGACGACGACAGATTCGTCACACGCAAAATTGTACAGATCATAGAATTGAAAACCTGTTTCACCAGTAGTATACATTTGGTATGCAAAATAAAGCGCTTTGTTTTCACCGTGTTCGTGTCTGCGTATTTCACGCAGTTTTAAGGAAGTTTACATGCTCCCATGTCACGCTCACAAACCACGCCCACGTTAACATGGGACAATCGTTACAATGAATGGTCAAACTCCTCAACGAACTGAAGTGAAACTAAGTATTTTCTTTTAAATATCTATGTATAGCATTTTGTCTGTAGTGTGCTGTCATATGTGTTCTAATGAACAAATATAGATTAAGTTAAAATTAGCGGTAGGCTACCTAAAACAAACAAGAAATGCAAAGTCCATTATGTTTTTATTGACAAGCCTTGTTAATTGATCTTACGTTTACTATTGTTCCTAATCAAATTATTAATGTTCTGAGTTATTACTTAATATTTAAGAAAAGAAAATAATAAAAAAAGAACAGATGCTTTGGCTTGAGTTTAAGTGATTTTACACTTCTTTTTTATTATTATTATTATTATTTTCTGAGATCTCTTGATTGCTCTGATGCCTCTGTATCCTCTTCCCTGGATATATGACTGATTTATGACTGATCTGAAATCAACATTTTGCATATTAGATCTCTGTTTAGACCAATTAATGACTCCTGCTTTTAATTTTTTTACATACTATATCCTGGGCTCTCGCCAGACTACTTGTGTTTCTAACAGTAGAAAACACGATGAACAGATTCAAAAGCCAAACTCTATAATATGTGTGATGAACACATTCGGCACCTCACATGAATAGGATACCTTTCTCCTAAACATCAATTAAAATAGGATAAGCTTTATTATGTACTTTATTGCAGACTTATTAAACTGAAAATATGACACATATTTAATTTTATAAGTGAAATGTAATGAGCGAGGGCCTCTTTATATGTAATATAACTTTGAATTGTGCCAGTTATCTTCATTTCAGTGGTAACAACCTCACTAACACCTGTAAAGAGATGACAACAACCCCTGCAAAAACTTAACAGGATCCCAACTCTGAATTAGCATGCAAAACTGCAAAATTATCATTATAATCACAATATGTAATCAATGCCTTAAAATGTTTCTGCTTAATTGAATGATGTTAATTAACCAGATCCAGTCTGCATCCAGACCAGATGATGGATCAGAACTCAGAGATGACCACAACCTCTCTGAATGTCAGCTGAGACCATGACAACTAGATGTGCCCTAGAGACAGATCCACCTTGTCACAAGACAGCCATCAACACAACTGAACTGAACTGGACAATGACTTCACTGACTCTACGAAGAGCTGGCTTTAACAGAAAAAAAAAAAAAAAAAAAAAAAAAAAAAAATTACTGTTTACTGTTGTCCTCTTTTTAGAGCTGCTTTTCAGGATAATTAAATTTAGTTTGCATTATTGACACTATTTTCCTGTTTAGCACTGTAAAGCTGCTCTTACTGTAATAAGAAATATAAATAAAGGTGACTTGACTTGATAGACCTTTGTTAAAAAAAACATTTCTGCCATATGCGACCTAGACCACAAAAAAAAAAAAAAAAAAAAAAATTATAAATAGCATGGGTATATTCGTAATTTTTGTAAATATATCAAATATATTGTTTGTTTTTTGATTAGTAATATGCATTGCTAAGAACTGCTTTAACTGCATTTTCTTCTGTAATTTTTTCAATATTTAAATATAGTTGTATCTCAGCCAAATAACAATCCTAACAAACATACATCAATAGAAAGCTTATTTATTCAGCTTTTAGCTGATGTATATATCTCTATTTCAAAAAATTGACCCTTATGACTGGTTTTGTGGTCCAGGGTCACATATGGACATTACACTGACATGTGTCATTTCTGACATAGCAGATTACTCTTCATGGTAACAGAAACATGCATTTTATGTAATGCTGCTTTGAAGCTACGGTATGTGTATTGTGCTTTTTGTGATTTTGCTTTAACACCTATGTGTATATGTTTGATAAACATTAAATAAATGTTTGTTAAACATTAAATAATTTGTTGAACTTAAATAAGCACAGATAATTCACTGCAGCCTGTCTGTCACAAAATCGAAAGTATAGGCACAATGCAAAACTATAGCTTGTTTATCACTTATTCTTTATCAATATTTAAAAAAAGAAAAGAAATAAATAAAGCTAATAAAGTGCTTGACGTCCCTTTAACCACAGCAATATTCCTACTTAAATAAAATTAATACACAAATTAAAGATTTTTTAAACTACTGCACATACAGGCGTTTTACAAAATAAATACCTTATTGTTAATTGTTATTAGAAAAAAAAAAATCCATTTATTCCACGAATATAGCCTAAACAAAACAATCTGGGCGTGGTCTATGAGACGCGACATGAAAACGCATTAAACTTCCCTTAAACGGCGTCTGATACATTGGAATAGCAAAAGGGAAAACAACAGAGTCCAGTAATGATACAAACAAATAATGTGGAAAGCTTTGAAATTTGTTCCTTAGAAAATTCCATGTGACGAATCTGTGGCCATCCAACACCTGCTGGAATCTCAGGTAAAACGTCTCAGGTTATGTATGTAACCCCGGTTCCCCGAGGGAACGAGACGCCGCGTCGAAACGCTATGGGAATGAGATGCCCACGCCGCCAGACCCCAGTCCCTGCCTAGAAAGTGCCAGGGCGAAGGACAGAGGAACCAGGCGAGACTCGCATGTCGAGGTCATAAAACCTTACAAAAGTAAGGGGCGTGGACCACCCCGCAGCGTTACAAATATCTTGCATGGGGACTCCAGCAAGAAAAGCTTTGGTGGCAGCCATGCTCCGGGTAGAGTGAGCTTTGACCCCTAAAGGAGAAGGAAGGTCAGAAGACTCATAGGCCGAACAAATAGCGTCTACTATCCAACAGCTTAAGGTCTGCTTGGAAGCAGGAAGGCCTTTCTTAGGATGACCATAACAGACAAAAAGTTGATCTGACTTTCTCCACGTGGCAGCTCTGTGGACGTATGTGTCCAGTGCTCACACCGGACACATACAGTTAAGCTTCTGTTGGTCAGGATCCCGATAGGGAGGAGGACAGAAGGCCTGCAGAACGACAGGCCGTGGTGTTGAAGAGGGGACTTTGGGAACGTAACCAGAACGAGGGTACAGGAAGGCCTTAGATAGGCCTGGAGCAAATTCCAGAAAGGAAGGGGCCACAGAGAGGGCCTGCAGGTCCCCAACTCTCTTAAAGGAGGAAAGGGCAAGAAGGAGGACAGTTTTTATGGTAAGAAACCTGTCTGCAATTCCCTCAATGGGCTCGAAGGGAGGCCTACAGAGAGCCTCTAACACCACGGACAGGTCCCAGGTAGGGATACGAGGTCGTACCGGAGGCCTGAGCCTCAATGCACCACGGAGGAAACGTGTAACAAGGGGGTTCTTACCCACGGAAAGACCACCAAGAGGGGCGTGGTAGGCCGCAATGGCCGCCACGTAGACCTTCAAGGTGGAGTGGGTTAACCCTGCGGATAGCCTGTCCTGCAGAAACTCCAGCACTGAGCCGACTGGGCAGTTAACTGGGTCCTGCTGGTGGCGTCCGCACCAGGAAGTGAAAAGCTTCCACTTCAAGGCGTACAGTTTCCTCGTGGAGGGAGCTCTAGATTGGAGGATGGTCTCAACAACCTCGGTTGAGAGACCGGAAGCTAAGAGGTGCGCCCCCTCAGAGGCCACACCCAAAGCTTCCACAGCTCCGGCCGGGGGTGAAGAATGGAACCCCCTGCCTGTGAGAGGAGATCTCTCCTGACGGGAATCTCCCAGGGAGAGCCGTCGAGGAGAGAAATCAGGTCCGAGAACCATACTCGGCCCGGCCAGAACGGGGCTACTAGAAGGAGGGACACCCCGTCCCGGCGCACTCTCTCTAGAACTCCCGGGAGCAGAGCGATCGGGGGAAAGGCGTACAGGCGAAGCCTCGGCCACGTCTGTACCATGGCATCCAGCCCCAGGGGAGCTGGATGAACTAGAGAGCACCAGAGGGGACATTGTGTGTTCTCCCTCGTGGCAAAAAGATCCACCTGGGCTGGACCAAACACTCTCCATATCTGCTTCACCACCTCGGGGTGAAGCATCCATTCCCCGGGCCTCGGCCCCTGCCTCGACAGGATGTCTGCTCCCAAGTTGAGATGCCCAGGTACATAAACTGCTCTCAGCGAGAGGAGTTTGTCCCGGGACCACACAAGGATCTGGTGCGCCAGCTTGTACAAGGGGCGCGAACGCAGACCTCCCTGGTGGTTGATGTAAGAGACCACCGAGGTGTTGTCGGTGCGGACCAACACGTGGCGATCTCTCAGGTCCGGGAGGAAGTGTTTCAATGCTTGAAACACGGCCAGCATCTCCAGGCAATTTATGTGCCAAGTGAGTTGGTGACCGCTCCACAGACCGCGGGCAGGGTGGCCGTTCATGACCGCTCCCCAACCGGTGAGGGACGCATCCGTCGCTAGCGTTACGCGGCGACAAGGAGCCCCCAACACCGGGCCCTGAGACAAGAACCAGGGTCTTCTCCACATGTCTAAGGCACGTAGGCATCGCCGCGTGACCTTGATCATGCGGAGCGGGTTTCCCCTCGGGGAGAACCCCCTGGTCTTGAGCCACCACTGTAGGGGTCTCATGTACAGCAGGCCAAAAGGTATCACGTTGGACGCAGCTGCCATCAGACCCAGCAGTCGCTGGAACTGCTTTACAGTAAGTGACCGGCCTTCCTTCACTCTCTTGACTGCAGTGAGGATCGACTCGATCCGAGCAGGAGACAGACGTGCCTGCATCGTGGTCGAATCCCACACCACGCCCAGATAAGTGATCCTCTGTAGTGGAGAAACCACACTTTTCTTGGCGTTCAGTCTCAACCCCAGCTCTTTCATGTGAGCGAGAACGACGTCTCGATGCCGAACCGCCACCATCTCCGACTGGGCCAGGATCAGCCAGTCGTCGATGTAATTGAGTATGCGGATGCCCTGGAGTCGCAGAGGAGCCAGAGCTGCATCCACACACTTCGTAAAAGTGCGGGGGGAGAGTGCTAGGCCGAACGGAAGAACCCGATATTGGTAAGCTTCGCCCCTGAAAGCAAACCTCAGGAACTTCCTGTGTTGAGGAAGGATGGAGACGTGGAAGTATGCGTCTTTTAGATCTATCGTGACAAACCAGTCCTCGGACCTGATCTGAGACACGACTTCAGCTCAACTTCAGTCGCATGACTGAGCGGTTCAGAAGACGCAGATCTAAAATGGGACGCAGGCCCCCATCCTTCTTTGGAACAATGAAGTACCGGCTGTAGAACCTGGACTCTCTGTCGTGAGGAGGGACCACCTCGATGGCCTCCTTCCTCAGGAGAGTGGCTACTTCCTGTTCCATTACCAGACCCTGCTCAGGGCCCACCAGCGTGGGAGAGACCCCGTTGAACGGCGGAGGTGGTACGCCGAACTGAATGCGATAACCTCGCTCTACAGTGTGCAGGACCCAAGCAGACACATTGGGCAGTAGTTTCCACGCTGCCAAATGATCTACTAAGGGAACCAGCCTCTCGAGGCTGGCCTCTGGTGTCGTGTGGGCCCCTAGAACGGCGTCCTGTAGCGGTTCCCCGGCAGGAAGCACCTGAACTAGCGGCCCCAGAGACCCCCGCAGGGGTGGCGAGCTCCCCAGCTCCGCTACATTGCTGGGCGGAAAAGACTGGGGTGGATGCTCGCTGGAGACCGCTGCGCCCTGAAGCACTGGCAGGGTTGGCAGAACGGCCTCCTGAGGGCCCGGGGGAGCGACGGACACCGAATAATGCGCTGCACCCCGCCTCTCCCCAGATGGGGCTGCCCTCAGCGGTCCTGAACCGTCAGGAAGCCCTCGACTTAGAGCGTTTGACCACTCGCTCTCGATGGGGAGGAGTACGAGTGGCCACGCTCTGTTTTTGCGTTTCCCTATACGAGGAGGAGGAGGTAGACGGCCGGGGCTGCTCCCGCCCAGCAGCCCCGTGAGCTGGAGTGCGGCGAGGGAGGAATCGCTGGAATGCCGCCGCTTGCTTACGAGCCTCCTGGTACCTGTCGACGACGGAGTTGACGGCGTCGCCGAACAGGCCAGAAGGCGAAAGCGGGGCATCCAGGAGGAAGACCCTGTCCTTTTCTTTCATGTCGGACAGGGTCAGCCAAAGATGTCTCTACACGGCCACAAGGGCTGCCATAGACCTCCCGATGGCGCGGGCGGTCTCCTTAGTGGCATGGAGAGACAAATCAGCGGTCCTCCTGAGCTCAGAGATATCGCATCTCTGATCTCATCGCCTTCGTCCAGCTCTTTCAGCAGGTCGGCCTGGTACGCCTGTAACACCGACATGGTGTGCAGACACGCACCAGCCTGACCCGCCACCGTGTACCCCTTGCCCACCAACGCTGAGGTGACTCGCAGCGGTTTGGAGGGCAAGACCAGAGCCTTCAGAGACGATGCCGACTCGGGGGACAGATAGCTAGCCAGCGTCTGTTCCACCCGGGGCATCACTCTATACCCGCGCTCATCCAACCCCGCCACATAACCATAATTATAGGAGGCGGGGATGAACAAGCGGGACGAGAAGGGCGAATTCCACGATCTCGACACCTCGGTGTGGAGATCAGGAAAGAAGGGAAGGCTCCGGCGTGCTGGAGGTGGCCGAGACCGCAGAAATCTCTCGTCCAGTTTGCTTTTCTGCGGCTCGGCGGGCCAATCGATGTTGAGCTTGCCGACTGCGCGAGTCACTACCTCCAGCAGCTCCTCGTACTGGGGAAACTGAGGTGCGGACACCTCCTCGATGGTCTCCACGTCAGCCTCCTCAGAGGAAGAGAGGTGGTGCGTCGAGCCCGTCCCCCGGGGGGAAGAAACCGCAGAGCGGGCTTCTGATCCCTGAGAACAGGCAGCGGATCTGGTGGGTGAGGCAGGAGATAGGGGGTCACCCGTCTCCATACCCTCCACCAGATCCAGTTGCGAACCCCGCGAGTGTAGTCGCCGCTCCGCCTCGGCGGAAGCGGGACCAGACCCGCGGGGAACGCTGGTGAAGGCTCCCTCCTCGAAGAGAGCCTTCCGGGAGAGGAGCGTACGCAGGGGAAGACGCTCGTAGTGCGGGCAATCGGCTCCCTCAAGAACTGATGCTCGTTCTGGCGCACATGCTTTTATGCTTCCTGGTCAGTGACGTCACCCGCCTATGACGTCTCGCTCCTCCATTGGTCTGATTGCACACATGATTCAGAGCGCGGTCACGCTGAAGGCGTTCCCATAGCGTTTCGACGCGGCTCGAGTTCCTGAAGGGGAACTATTTGCGTGCACGCGCATATCCCCAGATAACATGATCCCCAGTTGATCCATAACACCGGGTCTGGCGGTAGCACTTTTAGCATATCTTAGCATAAATCATTGAATCCGATTAGACCATTAGCATCTCACTATAAAATGACTAAAGAGTTTCGATAATTTTCCTATTTAAAACTTGACTCTTCTGTAGTTGCATCGTGTACTAAGACTGGCGGAAAATGAAAAGTTGTGATTTTATAGGCCGATATGGCTAGGAACTATACTCTCATTCTGGCGTAATAATCAAGGAATTTTGCTGCCGTACCATGGGTGCAGCAGGCGCAATGATATTATGCAGCCATCAACTCTGCCGGCTGCTAGGGCTGTGCCGGTGGCAGATTTTTTCCACCACGGTGGTAATGGACCAACTACCGTCGGTGGCGCGGTGTTGAGATATATATATATATATATATATATATATATATCAGGCCGGTAGCCAGGGGGGTTCGGGTGGTTCGAGCCACCCCATCCAGTCAATGGTCCGGAATTTATGTACGTTTTTTTTTTTATAAACAAGTGTTCTTTCAAATAACAACGCACTTTTAAAGCCATAAAAATTATTAAATACCTTAATAAGTACAAGAAAAGTCTTAATTATAATTTCAAGAGGTCTTAAATTTGGGGACGGAAAGACAAAAATCGCGTTATGGATTAAATGTGCTAGTCCTTTGAAGCGCGCCACACGGACCATTTATCCGCTAGGATCACAGTTCAAACAGCAGCGGAGCACAAGTTTACTAGAGCAGATCAGTTTACTCACGTTCACTAAACAGCACTGTGAGATCCAGAGTAAAGCGCTTGAATTCGGTGAAGAACACAATGACATGGCGATTTAAACAGATGAAACAGCGCTGACAAACAGGAGAAAAACTATGCGCAACGATAGTCAGAATCATTTAATATGGATTATTTTTACTGTAACACTGACTGCACTATCGTATTGCAGCAGAATTGTAGGACATATCGAACTGTTATATTATTATGTAGTATTAAATCTATTAAAGGAGTAATGTAATGTATTTACAGTATTTTGTGATTAATAGCATTTGTGCATTTATACTAAGACCACTGTTCTTCATACAAATGCCTAGAAGCCATGTAGTTCATTTTTATACCATGGTATTGAGGTGAATAATTATTATTAATAATTCCATCATACAAAAATAAGGTTGTTGTCGGCGCCGATGGCCTTGTGGGCAGCGTGCTCCGGGCTTCACGTGTTCGCGTCCCGACTCGGGGACCTTTCCCGATCCCGCCCCCCGTATCACTTCGTGTCCTTTTTGATCTATCCTGTCCATAATAAAGTTTAAAAAAAAAAAAAAAAAAAGATGTTACTGTTTTTGATAATGAACATTATCTGAGCTGTAAATCAGGATATCAGTTTAACATATTACTAGACAACTTGCTTTTTCCATATTAATTGTATACATTGTTAATATAAAAATATTAAATAGATTTTTTTTTTCTTCGGAAGCAGCTCCGGATGGGTGGCGCAGAACGTCGGCATTTTACGTCATCCGCCTAGAGCTGTTTTTGGGTATGACCAGCTGGTTTTCATTTTCATTTTTGGGTGAACTAACCCTTTAACCAAGGTTTGCTCCTCATTTTAGAACACCACCGCACACCACTTACAGTGCCCTCCACTAATATTGGCACCCTTGGTAAATATGAGCAAAGGTGGCTGTGAAAATAAATCTGCATTGTTTATCCTTTTAATCTTTCATTCAAAAAATTCACAAAATTCTAACCTATCATTGAAGTAAAACAATGGAAAGCAGGGGGAAAATCTCATTATGAAATAAATGTTTTTCTCTACTTCATGTTGACCACAATTATTGGCACCCAATTATTGCAACGTCCTTTATTCAAGATAACAGCTCTGAGTTTTCTCCTTTAATGCCTGAAGAGTTTGGAGAACACCTGACAAGCGATCAGAGACCATTCCCTCATACAGAATCTCTCCAGATTCTTCAGTTTACCAGTTTACCAGGTGCTTCTTCTCTTCAGTTCACCTCACGCATTTTCTATAGGGTTCAGGTCAGGCAACTGGGATGGCCATGACAGAAGCTTCATTTTATGCTCAGTGACACATTTTTGTGTTAATTTTGATGTTTGATTTGGATTATTGTCCTGATGGAAGATCCAACCACAGCTCAATATAGAACTTCTAACAGATGCAGTCAGATTTAGATATTTTATCTGTTGGTATTTGCTAGAATCCATGATGCCATGTATCTAAACAAGATGTCCAGGACCCCTGACAGGAAAATAAGCCTTTATTTAACCGTGAACATGGGGTACTTTTTGTACCAAACCCATCTGGTGGGTTTGCTGCCAGAAAGCTCTTTTTTTAGTTTCATCTGACCACAGAAGCCAGTCCCATTTAAAATTCAAGTCGTGTCTGACAACTGAATATGCTGGAGTTTTTTTTTTTGGATGAGCAAGGAGGATTTTTCTTAAAATCCTCCTGAACAGCATGTGGGGATGTTGGGGCTGTTTGAATTTTTTTTTTAGTCTTTTGACCCCAAGACTCAACTAATCTCTGCAGTTCTCCTGCTGTGATACTTGGAGAGTCTTTGGACACTCAAACTGTCCTCCTCACCATCCATTAGGACGATATAGACACACGTCCTTTTCCAGGCAGATTTGTAACAACTTTAGATGATTGGAATTCCTAATTATTGTCCTAATGATGGAAATTGGGATTTTCAATGCTTTAGCTCTTTTCTTACAGCCACTTTCTATTTTGTGACGCTCAACAATCTTGTTCTGCACATCAGAGCTATATTATTTGGTTTTATTCCTTGTGATGGATGGTTAAGGGAATTTGGCCTTTGTGCTCCTCATATTTATAATCCTGTGAAACAGGAAGTCATGGCTGGACAATATCATACTCCTAGTCATTCTAGTGTGCTAAATAAATGCAAATATGAATGGGAATATACTTCAGAGATATTTTACTCATTATAATTTCTCAGGGTGTCAATAATTGTGCCCACCATGCATTGGAGAAAAACATTTATTTCATAATGTAAGTTTCCCCCCACTTTTAATTGTTTTACTTCAATGAAAGGTTAGCATTTTGTGAATTTTTTGAATGTAAGATCAAAAAGATAAACAAAGCAGATTTATTTTCATAGCCGTCTTTGCTCATATTTACCAAGGGTGCCAATATTAGTGGAGGGCACTGTGTATATATATATATATATAATTAAATAATTGAAATAATATTCATACTGAACAAGTACATTTTATTAACACAGTACATTCATGCACAACATGTTTGCTACTTGTACAAAAAAAGAGTTACAGACTCTTCAGCAAAACCAATTGTTTTACAACACTCACTCAGTTGCAGCGCACAAGTGCAAAATTTTAAATTTTAGCAAGCAGTCCACGATTTCCAGTAGAGAAACCTGCAGCCTTCTTTGCGTTTAGTCTGTTTCATTGTGAAGACTTCAGTAGGGGATTCAGCTACATTCTCTTCATGCCTTTTCATGGGACCCTCTCCATCTGGCAGATTTTCTTTGAAAGGCATGTTAGTGTCCTGTACAGTATCCTTTAAATTTGAGAGCAGTCCCGGAATGTAGCCATCATAGAGTCCTATCTACAAGGAAATACATTTAAATATCTGCTCCAAAAACACATGTACAGCATAATTTTGCTAGACTTTTTTGTAAAATATTGTACAAACAGATTCAGATTTAATTCAGTTCACACTGACACGTAAGGTGCAACTTCAGCACCTTGGAGAGCCCCACAAGTCTAAAGCCTACCTGCTTGTCTGCTGAAGTTTCCATCATTCTATTGAAAAATAGTTGCGTTGGTTTGGAAGATGCACCTCCAATTGGCAGCAGAAGAACGATTAGAAAAAGAGCAATGGAAATCATTCTTTAGTTGTGTTGAAGCACACTGGAATCTGTTATGCCGTTATGCAGTCTTTACTGTGAGGCCATTTCTTTTCCCTAAGCCCTTTTAAATACACTGGGCCCATCTTGTATCCTTTTAATCTGACGTCATTTGAAGGCAATTTGGGTAGGGAGTATTAATGATTTTCCTGAATCCATCTGCCAGAAGCCCTAAAAGCTAATGTGTGTGATTTGTAGGGAACACACCTTTTTAACAAGGAGCATGAAAATGCATCAGTTTTTATCATCCATTTATTTATTTATTTGTTAAATAAATAATTACATGACAAACAGACTAAATAAACGAACATAACTTTTTAGAGTATATGTTGCATTTCATAAAATATTCTGATATCTAGCCAGTCAGAGCAGGTAGCAGCTTGCTTCTAACCTTTCTACTCTGACTCTCCCACTTAATCACTCTCTTGAACAAACAACTGTGTCATATTTACATTTCTAATTTCAGTCTAATTTTGAGACTGTGCTCACTCATTTGAATACATACACTACATCCCACTGATGTGCCTGTAGGTAATGGAAAAAGTGACTGGGAAAGTTCATAAAATCTGGAGTACAAACATTTACAGCATGACAAGAGAATCAGGGAAATTACTTGATGCAACTACTGAAGCACATAAAGCACTTAACATTTGCTGATGTGGCAGTACTGAGACAGCAGAAAGTCGTATAGTCTGTATAAATCTTTGTAATTTTCTGTTCGGGGCCAGTTTGGAAATCAGATTTTTACAAAAAGCACATTTATTCAAGGCTGTGGTTGTAGGGCTGCTATGGCCTCATGTAATTCCAAACCCTACTGTATAGTACTACTGATCCGCAACCTGAAACTTCCTGGGGTTCAGTGTTTGAAAAGAAAAAATCCCAGAGTTAACATCTGGGCTTGGATAAGAAGTTTGAGTTGGATCAACAGTCCCTTTTCTTCTCTTTTCCTTTCTTTTCTTTTCTTTTCTTTTCTTTTCTTTTCTTTTCTTTTCTTTTATGTGAATGTCAAATACAAACTGCACACTAAATGTCATGAGACCTATTATTTTAGAACTGTATTGTTCAACCATAAGTACATAATTGAGTAGACGCCATTATGGTTAAGAAGAGTGAAACTACATCATGTCCTATCACACAGGTGACATTTAAAGCACGCAGAGAAGAAGCTCTGATGAAGAGTCTGCATGCTCGAAACATCACTTGTGTGATAGTCAGGCATTACATTTTTGCATTTTTGGGGCTTTTGTATGCTGACTTTTTTCAGTTTTCTTATTATCTATGTTGTTGAGCACCCAATCTGAGCATTTTGCCAGTGATGTGCAAGGTTTTGTTCTGTTTTTGCTAAATTATCACTTAAACTGCAAACAGTAAATTTGAACACTCCATTAGGTATATGCAAGAATAAACAAGTTCTAAGCTTGTAGACATGCAGGAATATCAAGGTTACAGGATGAGCTATTATGTGAACTCCCCGGATGAGGTGAAGCAATACCCCAGTCTTGAACTATTGTTAATGAGTGAGCCTCACACTCCCTCTAGCTGCACACGTGCGCAGCCACGCACTTCTTATGTCACGAGACATACACACAAGACACACTCAAAATGAGTTGGGGAAAGCCATTTGATAAAGTACTCCAGAAAAAAACTGCAATGCTCGGGCAGATCGCTATAGAGTTTGTGTTGCTATAGAGTTAGAACCGGTAAATGCGGTTTACAGGTTTCATAAAAAGAGGATGATGTGCGCCAAAAGAACATACCTCAATGGTTGCGGACGTAACAGCTCAACAACGCAAACATAATGACGTGAAATAAAACTTCATCATGCTTTAAAGGGGTCATCGAATGCCCATTTTCCACAAGTTGATATGATTCTTTAGGGTCTTAATGAAAAGTCTATAATATACTTTAGTTAAAAATTGTTAATGGTAATGTAAAACAACACCTTTTTTACCTTGCCAAAATCAGCTCTGCAAAATTCATCCTGTTCTGGTCGAGGTTGCTTTAAATGTTAATGAGCTCTGCTCGCCCCGCCCCTCTCTTCTCTTTGTGGAGTGATGAGTCTGTTTACTTTAGCCACATTTAGCCGCATTTAGCCGCTAAACTTGCTAACTAGCACGTTATTAGGAAAGGCGATCACAAAGATTCAACCGTATTCTGCTGCTGTGTAAACATGGCCTTAGTTACTGTCTTTTAAAAGTAAGTAGTTACTGTGGCAGTGGGGGCGTGGTTCAGTGAGCTCTGCAGCGTGAGAGAGAGTTGGGAGACAGCCGTGAGTAAGTGGGTTAATTGCAAATGATAAACACCTGGGTCTTGTTTCAGTAATTGGCATGGAGAGACTGCATAAAGACGCTGGAACAGGAGAAGAGAGGGAGAGAGAGGACTGCTAACTGGTGGACGTATGGGTAAGAGACTGTTTGCTCTGAAGAGCCTCAAGTTGCTACAAAGTTTATGTTGTGTATGCATTTTAAGCGCTGGTAGCGCGACTTTCTTTTTGTTTTGCTAAATCAATAAATCCACCAGTATCAGTCAATCCGACCCCGTCCTCTTCCTTCCTGATCACTGACATTGCTACACTGGTGCCAAAACCCGGGAAGGAAGCAGGAGAGCCGCTGCCATCATGCAAACTCCAACAAGTATGCCATTTGCGGATGTCATCTTGTCCCTCACGGCCCTCCATCAAGAACATCATCAAGCGTTACTGGATATGCGGAGTGACCAGGAGCGTTGCTTTCAGGCCATTGTCCAGGCGCAACAGGAGGACCGCGAGAGGTTCGGGCAGAAGCAGCAGCTGAGCAGACCTCACCCTCCCACCTGCCGCTGAACAAGATGGGGCCTCAGGATGACCCCGAAGCCTTCCTGGATCTGTTTGAAAAAACAGCGGAAACCGGTGGGTGGCCAAGAGAGCAATGCTCAATGCGCCTGATACCGCTGTTGTCAGGAGAAGCGCAGGTGGCTGCTCAGCAATTGCCCGTACAGAATCTCCTGGTCTTCGACGATCTGAAAAGAGCCATCATTCAGCGGGTCGGCCGAAGCCCAGAGCAACATCGCCAGCGGTTCCGTTCCCTGGACCTGGGCGAGCGCGGTTGACCCTTCGTGATGGCGCAACAGCTCCGGGACTCATGCCGCAAGTGGCTCCTGGCTGAGGGAAGCGACGTCGAGCTCATCATCGACCATGTGGTACTGGAGCAGTTCATCACCCGTCTGCCAAGGAAGACAGCAGAGTGGGTCCAGTGCCACGTCGCTGGACTCAGCCATCCAATTGGCGGAGGATCAGATGGTGGCGTGCCCCGGGGTCGGCGAATCCCTTCCAGCTGTCTCTCTCCCTTCATCTTTAATTTCTCCCTCTCCCCCTGTCTCTCGTCCTGTCCCCCTCCCCAGGTCCCGTCCTCCAGTTCCTCCTCGGGTCCCGCCCTGGGGGCGGGGTGGGACCGGACAGGATTATGCTACTGGGTTGCGACCACGGCTGGAACCGATCCAGCGTACACTTCCCCACTCTCTCCACGCCAATCACTTAACCCACTTCCCTCCACTAGGGCGGCGGGAAGGTCTGGGCCGGCCTGTTGGCGTTGCGGGGACCCGGAGCATTTCATTGACAGGTGTCCCATGATGGAGGTGGGGACAATGATCCGGGTCCCGGATGCCCCGCAGGCTGCCCCCGGTCAGGCTGGCTGGTACCAAATACCTGTGAGTATTAAGGGGGGTACCTATCAGGCTCTGGTGGATTCAGGGTGTAACCAAACCTCTATACATCAAAGCCTGATTCAGCCCGTGGCATTGGATACAAGCCGCTTGGTTCAGGTGCGGTGTGTGCACGGGGATGTGGTGAAATATCCTTTGATGTCCGCTGTTATTCAATTTAGGGGACAAAATCATAGTGTTGAGGTTGCAGTTAACCCGCACCTCCGACATCCGCTGATTCTGGGAACTAATTGGCCTGCTTTATTGAATTATTGGGATGTTTATGTGCGGATGTCTCTTGGGGAAAGAAGCAGGAAAGGGGGGCGCTCGTACAGGTGGGAGAGGCTGAACAGGGACCACTGAGATCTGAACCGGGGGAACAGAGTGAAATCGGGAGGCTAATCCTCTCGGAGCACAACGATTTTCCTCTGGAACAGTCTCAGGATGAGTCATTGAAACATGCTTTTGAACAGGTCCGTTATATCAACAGTCAACCTCTCCAACCTGCTTGTCCGCTTTCCTTTCCATATTTTGCAATTATAAAAGACCGGTTGTATCGAGTGACCCAAGACGCTCAGACAAAGAAAGATACAACCCAGTTATTAGTCCCAAAAAGCCATCGGGAAATGCTTTTCCAGGCGGCTCATTGTAATCCCATGGCAGGACATTTAGGTCAAGCAACCACACTAAATCGTCTCATGACCCGATTTTTTTGGCCGGGCATTCATGAGAATGTGCGCAGGTGGTGCGCGTCTTGTTGTGAATGTCAGCTGGTAAATCCGCCGGCCTCCCCAAAAGCGCCTTTGCGCCCTCTCCCCTTAATGCAGGTCCCCTTCGAAAGAATTGGGATGGACCTCATCGGGCCATTAGAACGATCAGCGAGAGGGCATTGTTTTGCATTAGTGCTGGTGGACTATGCAACACGATACCCCGAGGCAGTGCCCCTCCGCAGCATCTCCGCCAAGAGTGTTGCGGATGCACTGTTTCGCTTAATCTCCCGAGTGGGGATCCCTAAAGAGATCCTCACTGATCAAGGCACGGCGTTTATGTCACATACATTACGCAAACTTTATGAATTGTTGGGCATTAAATCGATTCGCACCAGCGTCCATCACCCACAAACGGACGGACTGGTGGAACGATTTAATCGCACTTTAAAAACCATGATTCGTAAGTTTGTCCACGAAGACGCCAAAAATTGGGATAAATGGCTGGAACCCCTCTTGTTCGCTGTGCGGGAGGTCCCGCAAGCCTCCACGGGGTTTTCCCCCTTTGAGCTTCTTTATGGACGTCAGCCCCGAGGGGTTTTAGACGTCCTAAGAGAAACTTGGGAGGACGGACCTTCTCAGAGTAAAAATGAAATTCAGTATCTATTGGACCTGCGAACAAAACTCCACACCTTGGGGCGGCTATCTATGGAGAATTTGTTACAGGCTCAGGACAAACAAAGCCGGCTGTACAATAGGAGAACCAGTTTGCGAAAATTTGCACCGGGAGATAAAGTACTTGTATTGCTCCCAACTTCAAGCTCTAAATTACTGGCAAAGTGGCAAGGACCGTTTGAGGTCACACGGCAAGTCGGAGATCTCGATTATGAAATTGTGCGAACAGATAGGGGCGGGGCACGTCAAATTTATCACCTCCTAAAGAAATGGAGTGAGGCGGAATCAGTGATGCTGGCGACGGTAGTGAGCGGAGATGATGATCTCGGTCCAGAAGTGAGCACCAAAATTCAATCTCTCGCTCTGGCACCGGGAGGAGATCATCTCTCGCCTTCCCAGCTCACTGATGTGGCCAAGTTGCAGGCGGAATTTGCCAATGTGTTCTCGCCCCTGCCTGGTCGAACAAATCTCATTCAGCCCCATATCGAGACAGAGCAAGGCGTAGTAGTGCGCAGTCGGCCGTATCGTTTACCTGAACACAAGAAAAAGGTAGTTCAGACTGAATTAGAGGCGATGCTTGATAATAGAATAGTAGAATAGTAATAGAAGAATCCAACAGTGAGTGGGCAAGCCCGATAGTTTTGGTTCCTAAAACGGACGGCTCTGTTCGATTCTGTGTGGATTTCCGCAAGGTAAATGCTGTGTCGAAATTCGACGCGTATCCAATGCCAAGAGTTGACGAATTGCTTGATCGGCTGGGCACAGCTCGTTTTTATTCGACACTGGATTTAACGAAAGGATATTGGCAGATCCCCTTATCACCGGTATCTAAAGAAAAGACAGCCTTCACAACGCCGTTTGGATTGCACCAATTCGTTACGCTTCCGTTCGGGTTATTCGGGGCACCAGCTACATTTCAGCGACTCATGGACCGGATTCTCCGACCCCATGCGGCATATGCCGCTGCCAATCTAGATGACATCATCATCTATAGCAATGACTGGCAGCGTCATATGGAGCATTTGAGGGCTGTTCTGAGATCGCTGGGGGCAGCTGGGCTCACAGCCAACCCGAAGAAGTGTGCGGTTGGGCATGTGGAGGTCAGGTATCTGGGCTTCCACTTGGGTCACGGACAAGTGCGTCCCCAAATTAAAAAGACGGCAGCGGTTGCAACTTGTCCGAGACCTAAGACCAAAAAGGAGGTGAGACAGTTCCTGGGGCTGGTGGGATATTACAGAAGGTTTGTACCTAATTATTCGGACCTCACCAGCCCTCTGACTGATCTCACTAAAAAAGAGGCACCAGATCCGGTCCAGTGGACAGAGCTGTGTCAGCAGGCTTTTACCCAAGTGAAGGCTGCCCTGTGTGGGGGACCGCTATTACATTCTCCTGACTTTTCTCTCCCCTTCTTGTTGCAGACTGACGCATCGGACCGAGGGCTGGGTGCAGTCTTGTCCCAGGAGATAGAGGGGGAGGAACGGCTGGTGTTGTACATTAGTCGCAAGCTCTCAAAGAGAGAGACAAAGTACAGCACCATAGAGAAGGAGTGTTTGGCCATCAGATGGGCCATCCTCACCCTCCGATATTATCTCCTGGGACGGGAATTCACTCTCTGTTCGGACCACGCCCCTCTGCAGTGGCTCCACCGCATGAAAGATACCAATGCGCGGATCACTCATTGGTATCTGGCTTTGCAGCCTTTTAAATTTCAGGTGGTCCACAGGCCGGGTGTACAGATGGCTGTGGCTGACTTCCTCTCCAGAAATGGAGGGGGGGGGGGGGGGCGGGGCTACAGGCCGGACGGCTCCCCGGCCTGAGTCGGGCGGTGGGGGTATGTGGCAGTGGGGGCGTGGTTCAGCGAGGTCTGCAGCGGGAGAGAGAGTTGGGAGACAGCGGTGAGCAAGTGGGTTAATTGCAAATGATAAACACCTGGGTCTTGTTTCAGTAATTGGCATGGAGAGACTGCATAAAGATGCTGGAACAGGAGAAGAGAGGGAGAGAGAGGACTGCTAACTGGTGGACGTATGGGCAAGAGACTGTTTGCTCTGGATAGCCTCAAGTTGCTACAAAGTTTATGTTGTGTATGCATTTTAAGCACTGGTAGCGCGACTTTCTTTTTGTTTTGCTAAATCAATAAATCCACCAGTATCAGTCAATCCGACCCCGTCCTCTTCCTTCCTGATCATTGACATTGCTACAGTTACATTACTATATTACTATAGTCTCTAAATTGTAATGCGTTACACTACTTTTGAGTTAGGCTACTTTCACCAAAATATCCACAGAAGTATGACTTGGCATTATAAAATGCCAAAATGTAGTTTATTGCTCCTTATTATTGTAACGTGGGGAGGGAGACGAGAGGTGAGCGGATCCATTTGCAACCTTTTATTGAGACGAGAAAGAGACATGGTGAAAACAGGCTGGGTCGAAACAATAGCAAACAGGTATAGCACTGTGGGGATGTGGGGATAGTCTGTGAAGCAGGCGTGGGTCGATGATCGGCGAACGTTATCAAGGGGGGCAAGGAAAAGGGATAATCCGTGAAACGAGTGAGTAGTCCAAAAGGCAGGCGGCAAGACAGACGAAACGAGATGGCCAGGCGGGAAAGCTAAACACTGGGAACTAGGGAACTAGGAAGAAGCGCAAAACAACAATGCAAAACCACAATACCTGGTGAGTAACAGGGGGGAAGTGTTGGCGCAATCAGCGCGATGGATGATGGGAGACGTAGTCCGGGGTGTAGTGCAACAGTCTGTGTGATGTGAACTGTTCGTGAAATGTACAGCGACCTCTGGTGGTGGGCAGACTGGACAGGATTCATGACAGAGCCCCCTACCAAGGAGTGGCTTCCAGACGCTCCAATCGACAAAGAATCCAGTGGAGCGTTGGGGCGGGGGCGAGACAAGGCAAGGGTTGGAGGGCCAGGTCCATATGGAGGACCTGGAGACTAAGGCAGAGTTGGCAGAGCAGGAGCCCACCAGAGCAAAGCAGGCGGAGCTGGAGCCCACCAGGGCAGAGCAGGAGGCGCAGGAGCCCTCCGGGGCGGAGCAGGAGGCGCAGGAGCCCTCGAGGACGGAGCAAGAGGAGCTGGAGCCCTCCAGGGCGGAGCAGGAGGCGCTGGAGCCCTCCAAGGCGGAGCAGGCACCCACATCATGGACTGGGACCTGGGGAGAACAGGGATAGAGAAGGCAGACAGAGCAACAAGGAGAGAGTTCGTTGGCAGCCTTCGTGGCCGTGACAGGGGGAGCAGAGAGTCCAAACATGGCTGGAACAGGACAGGGTGAAAGTTCATAAACGGCCTCCGTGGCCGGTTCAAGACCAGGCATGAGTACACTGGCTAGGTGAGGGTGATTAGGTGCTACCACCGTGCAGGAAGCTAGGACAGACGTCCCCGTTTTATGAGATTCCGCAGCCTCAGCAGCCACCTACGGGGAAACTGCGGTGGGTATCACAGCCGCTGAGGATGCCGCAGTTGACGCTGCCACCTCCAGAGGTTCTGCAGCGTAAGCTGCCACCTCTGGAGACTCAATGGTGGTATCTGTGGCGCCTTTAGGAGGATCTGCAGCCAGCACTGTCACCTCTGGGGGCACTGGCGTAGACTCACTGTCAGACGAAGCCTCAGAAGCAGACTTGTGAACTGATGAGACCTCTGAAGCAGATTTATGAACAGACAAGACCTCTGGAGCAGACTTGTGAACAGACGAGACCTCTGGAGCACAGTGTGCAGCCCACACACACCAAATGGCAATCGCCATTAAGGGAAGAGCAGCAGCGGATGGCAGGACCTCGTTAATGGTGCTGATGCCACTGGGATGCTTGCAGCCCGCACAGACACTAGTGGTGGGTCTAGCACACTGGCCATCATGATGGGTCGTGACCTTCGGGGTGTCAGACGAGACATGGAGAGGCTCTGGGAGGTCAGATGAGACGTGACGAGGCTCTGGGCGATCAGACGAGAAGTGATGAGGCTCTGGGCGGTCAGACGAGACGTGACGAGGCTCTTGACGGTCAGACGAGACGTGACGAAGCTCTGGGTGGTCAGACGAGACGTGATGAGGCTCTGGCGACCAGCCAAGACGTGACTTGACTCTGGGTGACCAGCCGAGATGTGACTTGACTCAGGAACAACAGCAGTAACTTGACTTGGTTCATGGAGATCTGCTGTGACTTGACTTGGCTCATGGAGATCAGCTGTGACTTGACTTGGCTCATGGAGATCAGCTGTGGCTTGACTTAGCTCATGGAGATCAGCTGTGAATTGACTTGACTCGGGAACAACAGCTGTAACTCGACTGGACCCGGGAACAACAGCTGTAACTTGACTGGACTCGGGAACAACAGCTGTAACTTGACTGGACTCGGGAACAACAGCTGTAACTTGACTGGACTTGGAAACAACAGCTGTAGCTTGACTTGACACAGGAACGACAGCTTTGACTCGACTTGACTCGGGTATGGCAGCAGTGACACGACGGAACTTTGTCTTTGCCGCCATTTTGTGCTCAAAGGCAAAGGGGTTATCCATGAAACGAGTGAATAGTCCAAAAGGCAGGCGGCGAGACAGATGAAACGAGATGGCCAGGTGAGAAAGCTAAACACCGGGAACTAGGGAACTAGGAAGAAACGTGAAACAACAGTGCGAAACCACAATACTCCGTGAGTAACGGGGGGAAGTCCAGGGCTTATATAGCGCGCCTGATTGAAATGTGAAATGTTCGTGAAATGTACAGCGACCTCTGGTGGTGGGCAGACCAGACAGGATTCATGACAATTATACATCCAGTGGAGGGTAATTTGGTAGGTCTATACAGCATAAACATAAAATTATATTTAGGTACTGGTATGTTAATGTTACGTTGTAGTTTAGGTTAAACACAGATAAGCACAAACTGCATTATTACATTTATAAATAACACTGGTAAATAAAGCTAAATGTTATCATGTACAAACAATAAACACAATACCTAGCCTACAGGTTATTTTAAACTGTTTTCAGAACAAAACATGAATTAAGAATATAAGTTAAAAGTCCCTTTAAGGCAAGCCATTTCACTTGGCGGCTTCCATCTTTGAAACCTCTCTCGGGCATGCAAGTGCAGCTCCTATCTCTTTGAATGGGGAAACATAAAACTCTCAAACGGTTCACCAAGCTTACGATTAAATTTCATATTCGAAATCACCAATTAAACAACTGCCTCATAATTGTTGTTTCTTATGCTCCAATATCGTTAAAAAAAGCTTATTTTTTAGGCTAGAGCAGCCAATGCGCATGCGCAGTCATGAGCTTGGGTTTGCGAACGCTGCCTGTTTCTATAGGAACCGAAGCTTCTAACAGCAGCTGCAGTGACGCAATGACTTTACTAATCACCAATTGGCTCTTTCATTTAGAAGGCGGGGCTTATCTGCAGCCACCGAGCCCGCCATAGAGCGCCCTATAGTGCGTGCGGTATGCTTAGTGGCTCTCAGGCCCAAGTCTGTGGCTCTGCGGAGCTCCTTGACCGCCTCTGGAGTCAGACCACCGCCCTCGTCCATCTCCTTTAGGATATCATCCTGGTAGGCTTGGAGGATGGTCATAGTATGAAGAGCCATGCCTGCCTGACCAGCTGCCATGTAGAACTTACGAATAAGGGCGGAAGTGGTCCTACATGGCTTAGTTGGAAAGAGAGGGGCGGGACTTCCAGGAAGGAGCCGAAGATGGCGAGAGGTGCGTGGCCAGCGTGTCCTCAATCGCCGGAATGGCGGTATAGCCATGCTTCACAGAACCCACTAGGTTGGTGAAGTCAGCGGCTGCAGCATTAGTAAGGTGGGCAGAGAAAGGGTGCTTTCAAGATCTGGAGATCTCAAGATGCAGATCGCTGAAAAACGGCAGCTTCCTCGGTGCGGGCCTTGAATCTGGGCCTCTCAAAAACCGCTCGTCAAGCTTAGACGACTGAGATACACAGGGCTCGTCAGGCCAGTCAATACAAAAATTCTCTATGGCGTGTGAAAGCACATCCATGAGCTCTGAGTAGGCCGCAGAAGGCCGCGCTTCCTGGCCGCTAGGTGGGAGAGCGTCGGCTGAAGCAGGCCCAAAGTCCTCAGAGTCGGACGCTGCGGTGAATAAAATGTCTTCTAACCCGAAGGAGATTCAACCAATGAATCAGCGTGCACTCAGACGAGAGAGGGAGAGAAAGGGCGAGGCCCCTCTCCATCGCATTGAGGATTGGCGTGATTCTATACGGGCTTCAGACAATCGGCACACCCAGAGGGCATTCCCATTGCGTCATAAGCTATGCAGCGTCAAGTGAACATATGAAAGAGAACAATTTTATTTTTATTTATTTTATTTACATTTTATTATTATTTTGTTGTTGTTGTTGTTTTTTTTTATTAGTTTTTACATATTCAATCTTGCTCTTTGTATACTTTCGCTTTTATTATTACTCTAAAGCAGGGGTGCCCAACCCTGTTCCTGGAGACTGTAATATTCTGTGAGGCAGCAGAATGTGGAGGCAGAGGAATGCACTTAAAGTTTCTTTATTTTACAGATGTCGTTACAACACGAGCTGGGACCGACCAGGGCAACAACAACTGCTCACTTCTGAACTCTGTGTGGATCGCTCTCTGTTATATTAGAACGCCCTCCAGTGGTCACACTCATAATGACATAACACTTAATACTTCACTACATCCCCTACCCCCTGTTAACACTGCTCCCTAACAACTTCTTCAAATATATCAACAGCATATGTCATACATTAACAATTCGTATTATTGTTTTTTTTTTTTTTTAACAAAAAAACGTAACTTTATCACATTGCCTAAGCTAGGGACTTTGGGTAGACTGCCTCCATCCCAGTAAGTTCCAGGACGCATTCTTGCCCTGTGGCTGGGGAACTCACCACTACTCTAAGCAAAATCTTTCAAGTAACTGGGCAACTTCCTTGTCCTCGTAGACCTCCTGAGTTCAGGCTGCTCCTCTGCCTTCAAAGTCTCTGACACCGTGACCTCTGTTGTAGTTCCACTTGTCGGCTGTCCAACACTGTCTCCTGACGGAGCAGGGCTAACGGATTCAGGCAATGGCAACTCCGTCTTGCAAGGAAGACTCCAACCCCACAGCTGTTCCAGCCGGAGATACCACCTGACTGTTCCTCACCTGATCAATGTGTCGGCGCACTACCTGGCCACTACCAAGTGCGATGGTATACGACAGAGGCCCCGTCCTTTTCTGCACTGTTCCTGAAATCCAGGTAGGTCCTGAACTGAAGTTCTTGGTATACACATTTTCACCAACACTCAAATGTCTCTCTTTGGCATGCTGGTCATGGTACCACTTTTGCTTCAATTGCTTGTCTTGCACTTGACTCTTGAAGTCAGGGTGAATGAGATCCAGGGTAGACCTCAGTTTGCGCTCACACAACAGCTCTGCCGGTGATTTTCCAGTAGTTGACTGCGGTGTAATTCGATAACTGAACAACGCTCTTGCTATCCTGGCCTCAATGGAATCTCCTGTGGTCTTTTTCATCAGACTTTTGAATGTTTGTACAGCTCTTTCAGCCAGTCCATTAGAAGCTGCATGGTATGGTGCCGTGGTTATGTGCTTGATGCCGTTGCGGCTCATGAATTCATGAAACTCCTTACTGGTGAAGCAACTGCCGTTGTCGGACATGACTATCTCTGGTAACCCATGCTGGGTGAAATTTTGTCTCAGGCACTGGATGGTAACAGCAGATGTGGCACTATTCAAAGGAAACGCCTCTATCTATTTAGAGTATGCATCCACCAGAATCAAGAACATTTTTCCTTGCCACAGCCCTGCATAATCAGTATGGATCCTTCTCCGTGGCAGCTTTGGAATTTCCCAAGGGTGTAAGGGTGCACAAGGAGGGGTATTCCTGCTCTCCTGACATCTGGCACACGCTTTTACCAATCCTTCCACAGCAACATCCATTTGGGGCCACCACACATAGCTCCATGCCAACCCCTTCATTCTGGTTATGCCTGGATGGCCACTGTGTAACTGTCTGAGTATGGCTGCCACGCGTGCACCCCACAATACACAGCCTCCCTGGACACTGAGTTCATCCTGTTTTTTTAGGTATACTCCAAAGGCTGGATCTTCCAATCTCTTGGGCCATCCTCTAAGCACATACTCTCTTACTCGTGCCAACACAGGATCTTTAACAGTCCATTTTTCCACTTGCTCTGCTTTTATCAGTGACACATCATTCTCGTCCAACAGTAACACTCTCTCCTCCTCCGCTGGGGTCTCCACTCCTTTTTCTGATAGCGGCAGTCGGCTCAGTCCATCCGCATTTTGATGCTCACGACCTGCTCGATACACAATAGTGTACTCATACCCCCCCAAAGTCACTGCCAATCTTTGAATACATGGAGAAGCCATCTGTGGCACTTCTCTGAGTTCATTGAACAGTGCAATCAGGGGCTTGTGATCAGTCACAATGGTAAATGATCTGCCAAACACATACGTATGGAACTTCTTCACCCCGAAAATGACAGCCAGACCCTCCTTATCCAGTTGAGAATAATTCTTCTCTGCTGCATTTAACGTTCTTGATACAAATCCTATCGGTCTGTCTGTCCCATCTTCTATCCTGTGAGACAGAACGGCCCCCACCCCATATTGGGAAGCATCACAAGCCAAGATAAGGGGTTTGGCAGGATCGTAGTGCACTAATATAGCAGATGACTGGAGAAGTTCTTTTGACTTTATAAAAGCTTCTTCCTGCTCACGGCCCCACATCCACTTTGTTTCCTTCTTCAACAAACTGTGCAATGGTGCCAGCACTGTGGACAGACTGGGCAGAAACTTGTGATAATAGTTCAATAAGCCCAAATAAGCCTTCAGTTCACTCACCGTCTGCGGAGTGGGGGCTTCTTGAATCGCTTGCACCTTTTCTGCCACAGGCTACACGCCTGCAGCACTGATTCGGTGGCCCAGGAATATCACTTCCTCTCCCAGAAACTCACATTTGCTCCTTTTCAGTCTTAATCCACTTGTTTTTAGTCTCCTCAGAACCTCCTCCAGATTCTTCAGGTGCTCCTCATCATTTGCTCTGGTGACTAATATGTCATCCAGGTACACTGTGACATGCCTCATGTTTTGGAGAATTCCCTCCATGGTGCGTTGGAAAATGGCTGGACTTGATGCCACCCCAAAAGGGAGTCTACAGTACGTGTACAGCCCCTTGTGTGTGTTAACAGTGACATATTTCTTAGCACTCTCATCCAGCATAATTTGCTGATATGCATGGCTCATGTCCAGTTTGGAAAATTTCTGGCCTCCAGCTAACTGAGCAAACAAATCTTCCACTTTTGGAATGGGATATTGTTCCACGCTGGATGCTCTGTTCACTGTGACTTTGTAATCTCCACAAATCCGAATGGAGCCTCAGGTTTTTTAACAGGCACTATAGGAGCTGCCCACTCCGCAAACTGGACTGGTTCAATGATTTTCTCCTCAACCAGTCTCTGGAGCTCAGCCTCCACCAAGGGCTTGACAGCAAAAGGAATTCGTCTGGGCTTATAGAATCGTGGTTGGGCCTCAGGGTTGACATGAATTTTAGCTGTGGTGCCTTTTAGCTGTCCCAGCTCTTCTTTAAACACCTTACTTGATTCACCAGCTGTGGCAACAGCCCGAAGTCTTTTAGCCCGCCTCGCCCCAACAAGTTAGGCCCCCCTCCATCTACCACGACCATTGTCATTTGCTTTCTTACATTCTGGATATCCACTGTTACTGTGGCTTGACCCAGCACTTCCATCTTTTCCCCTGTATAGGTCTTTAACTTCAAAGTGCAGGGTGACCATTCTGGCATGTCTGTTTTCTTCCACAACTTAGAATATTGCTCTCTGCTGATAATTGTCACTGCACAACCTGTGTCGACATCAAAATCTGCTTCCATGCCATTCACCTTCACCTTCTGCGTAATAGGGGCCACCTTTGGCTGGACCTGTGACACGCTGTATATTGTGTTAATATCACCGGTGTCCTCCCTCTCGTTACTTTCCTCCTCTCTAACGAGATAAGTCCTCCTACCTTTCTCTTTTTTCTCTCCTTTCTGTCCTTTGAATGGAGTCTTTTGGCCCCCCGCAGCAGCTTGTTTTGCCCTGCATGCTCGTTTTATGTGTCCACGCTTTCCACATTTATGGCAAAGCTCATTCAGAAACTTACATTCCTCCGGTGCATGTTGTCCTTTGCATCTGTAACACAATGTGTCTTTTTGTCGTCCCTTTTTCTCAGCTGAGTACACTCTATGCACTGCTGTTGATCCTTTAAATGACTTCATAGTTTGCCCCGTCTCCTCCATTAACAATCCTTGCAAATCTCTCACATTCTTATTTGCAGACTCCATTGCTTGGCAGATTGTAAGTGCCTTCTCAAATGTTAATTCCACTTCTGACAGCAGCCGTCTCTGCATTCGGTCGTCGTTAACTCCACAGACGAGTCTGTCCCGCAGTATTTGTGGAAGTGTTTCCCCGTACTCGCAGCGCTGTGCTAACTTTTTCAATTCTGCCACATAATCAGCAACCGTCTCACCATCTTTCCGTGTGCGTGAATTAAACTTCAATTTTTGCACGATTTCACTTGGCTTAGTCTTTAGAACAGTGGTGACTTTAGAACAGTCACCAGTTCCTCATAGGATTTGTCACCTGGCTTTGCAGGGCAGAGCAAGCTTCTTAATAAACTATATGTGGATGCCCCAATTCCACTTAACAGCACCGCTTTCCTTTTATCAGCCCCCTCAATTCCATTGGCTTGGAAAAAATACTCGAGCATTTCGATATATTCATCCCATAACTGTGATGCACTATCAAAAGGACTCACCGTCCCTACCAGCGTAGACATTTTTTCTTGATAATTGCCGATTTACTCTCCTTACGAGCGGTCTGTTTACACTTCTACAACAGCATTCATCCAGCACTCGCATCAGTTGTTTCCTCCGACACACGACTCCTTAACTCCTCGTCGCCACTTATGTAATATTCTGTGAGGCAGCAGAATGTGGAGGCAGAGGAATGCACTTAAAGTTTCTTTATTTTACAGATGTTGTTACAACACGAGCTGGGACCGACCAGGGCAACAACAACTGCTCACTTCTGAACTCCGTGTGGATCTCTCTCTGTTATATTAGAATGCCCTCCAGTGGTCACACTCATAATGACATAACACTTAATACTTCACTACAGAGACCTACCTTCCTGCAGAGTTTAGATCCAACCCTGATCAAACACACCTGTATGTTATTATCAAGTGCTCCTTCAGGTCCCAATTGGTTGGTTTAGGTGTGTTTGATCAGGGTTGGAGCTGAACTCTGCATGAAGGTAGTTCTCCAGGAACAGGGTTGAGCAACCCTGCTCTAAAGCAATTCTGATAAATGTGTAAACGATTAGGAAAACTGCATTTCCTGTGGTGAGTGTCTGATTAACCAAGTAGTTACTGTCACGGAGGCTGGACGAGAAATGAATGATCGAGAATAGTCCCCTTGTAGCGTGACGGAATACTCAAACGCGGAAGTGCACGAGTGAGCAGGTAAATCACGCAGTTGGTCTGAGAACGCTCCGATAAGGAGTAGAGATTTCCACCAAGAAATCCGCGTTCTCACACGCACACAGACAGGTAAATAAGCGCTCCGTAGAGCTGAGAGTTGTACTCACGTGAGTTGAGGAGATGAAGGGACCTGACGCGAAGATGAGCATGAAACTCAATGTCTGGTGCACAACAACACCTGCTTCCTGCTTAAATACCTGCGTGGGGTTACTTCCGGGTCCTCGTGACCTCACGTGATCTGGTACGTGTGACAGTACCCCCCCCTCCAGGACCGGCACCTGACGGTCCCGGAACGGAGGATACCCGACGACGGTAGTCCTGGATGAGAGTGGGATCCAGGATGAACCGCCCGGGAACCCAAGACCGCTCCTCCGGACCGTAGCCCTCCCAATCGACGAGGTATTGGGTGCCACGGCCCCGGGTTCGCGAGTCAAGGATCCTCCGGACGGTGTACGCAGGACCACCGTCGATGATCCGGACCGGGGGGGGAGCAGTGACCTGGGGAGACAGAGGGGAGAAGAAGACATGTTTAAGTTGTGATTGGTGAAATACAGGATGGATCCGGAGGGAAGCAGGCAGCTGGAGCCGGAAGGTGACAGGGTTTAGGCGATGGGTGATCTTGTAGGGTCCAATGAAACGTGGGGTGAGTTTTTTAGAGTCCGACTTCAGATTTATGTTGCGTGTGGAGAGATAGACCCTGTCACCTACGTGGAACAATCGTCCCGGAGGGTGCCGGCGGCGATGTTGGGTGGTGTAGCGTTGGTTGGCCTTTTGAATGGCAGTCCTGGCGTGGTTCCAGAGCCGCCGGCACCGGCGGACCAACTGTTGGGCAGACGGGACATCAACCTCCGGTTCTTGATGTTCGAACACCGGAGGTTGGTACCCGTAGCATACCTCGAATGGACTTAACTTGGTGGCCGAAGAGGTGTGTAGATTGTTGGATAGTTCGGCCCAGACGAGGTAGCGTGCCCAGGAGCGCTGATGTTCGCCCGCAAAGCATCGAAGAAAGCGCTCCAGTTGTTGGTTGGCCCGCTCCGTCTGGCCGTTAGTCTGAGGATGGTGACCGGACGATAGGCTGGAGGTGGTACCGACCAGACGGCAGAAGGCCTGCCAGAACTTGGCCGTGAACTGGGGCCCTCTGTCCGAGACGATGTCCTTGGGAAACCCATGCAAGCGGACTACGTGCTCGAGTATCAGCTCAGCGGTGGTCTTGGCAGAGGGGAGTCCGGCGAGAGCCACCAGGTGCACAGCCTTCGAAAAGCGATCCACAATGGTCAGGATGGTGTTCTTGCCCTCCGAGTCAGGGAGTCCAGTCACGAAATCGACAGAGATGTGACTCCAGGGGCGTTTGGGGGTGGGGGGGGGCTGCAGCTCGCCGGTAGATGGAGAGTTGGAGGTTTTGGAGCGAGCGCAGATGTTACATGCCTGGACGTACTCCTGTACGTCTCTCCTCAACGTCCTCCACCAAAACGCCCGGTCGATAAACGAGATGGTTCTCTGGACCCCCTGATGTCCTGCCAAAGTGGAATCGTGCCCCCACTGGAGAACTTCTCCGCGGAGGTGGTCTGGAACGAAGAGTCGCCCAGCGGGGGTTTCGGGTGGGGGGGGTTCCAGGCCGTGACTCTGGCGAACTCTCTCTTCTAACCCCCACTGGAGGGGAGCCAAGATGATGTGAGGTGGCAGGACAGGCGCGGGCTCAGAGGAGATGGTATCACGTTGATGTTGTCTGGAGATGGCGTCTGCTTTGGTATTCTTCGAGCCGGGCCGGTAGGAGAGGTGGAAGTGGAAATGCTCGAAGAATAAAGCCCACTGCGCCTGCCTGGGGTTAAGCTGTTTGGTCTGGCGGATGACGGTGAGGTTCTGGTGGTCGGTCCAGACGGTGAATGGGTCACTGCCGCCCTGAAGCCAGTGACGCCATTCTTCCAGAGCCCACTTGATGGCCAACAGTTCACGGTCCCCTACCCCGTAACGCTGCTGAGTGGGATTAAATTTTCTTGAGAAAAAACTACAAGGATGTAGTTTCTCGTCTGGACCACGTTGTGAGAGGACCGCCCCTACGCCCACATCGGAAGCGTCCACCTCGACAACGAAAGGTTTAGCTGGATTGGGATGGATGAGGACTGGTGCGGTGGTGAACAGATGACAGAGTTTCTTGAACGCTTGAATGGCTTCGGGTGTGAGTTGGAAATCTCCTCGTGATGGCTTGGTGAGAGCAGTCAGAGGTGCTGCAGTTGCGCTGAAGCCCTGGATAAATCGCCGGTAGAAATTGGCGAACCCCAGAAAACGTTGCAGCTGTTTGAGCGATGTGGGTAGGGGCCACGAACGCACAGCCTCCAGCTTCTGGGGATCCATGGCCACACCCTGAGAGGATATAACGAAGCCGAGGAATGTGGTGGTGTGCTGGTGAAAGGCACATTTCTCCAACTTGCAGTACAACTGGTGGGCCAGCAACCTCCGAAGTACTGCTCGGACATGCTGGGTGTGCTCCTCGAGGGTCTTGGAGTATACAAGGATGTCATCAAGATAGGCGTAGCACCATCTACCCAGCATGTCCCGGAGGACGTCATTGATGAATTGTTGAAATACAGATGGACTGTTGCACAGACCAAACGGCATAACCAGGGTCTCGTAGTGACCAGTGGGGGTTATGAAGGCCGTCTTCCACTCATCGCCCTCCCTGATGCGGACCAAGTTGTATGCGCTCCGTAAGTCCAGCTTCGTGAAGAAGCGGGCACCAGAGAGGGCGTCCAGGGCGGTGTTGGTGAGCGGGAGTGGATGACGGTTCTTGATCGTGATTTGGTTGAGCCCCCGGTAGTCAATGCACGGACGGAGACCCCCGTCTTTCTTCTTCACGAAGAAGAAGCCCGCAGCCGCCGGAGAGCTGGAAGGACGTATAGTGCCGGCCCGGAGTCCTTCCGCTACGTACTCCTCCATAGCTTGGTGTTCGGCGGCCGACAAGGAGTACAGGTGGCCGCGGGGAGGTACCGCGCCCGGCACGAGGTCAATCGCCAGATCGTAAGGGCGGTGAGGTGGTAGACGGGCAGCCTGTTTCTTACTGAACACCTCGGCCAGGTCACGGTACGAAACGGGGATCCCATCCAGCTTGACATCGGGGACCTCGGACTCCCCTGAACACGTCCCAGCCTTCGCCTGGAGACAGAGCTCCTGACAGGTCGCCCCCCAGTGGACGATGCGGTTGGTGGTCCAGGAGATGAATGGATCGTGCATGATGAGCCACGGGTGTCCCAGGATGATCGGTGATGAGGTGATTTTGGTGATGAGGAGGTGGATCTTTTCAGAGTGGTTGCCGATGAGTAGGTGAATCTCTTTGGTGCGTCGGGTGACGGGGCTGAAGTTAAGGGGGCGACCGTCAATGGCTGTTATATTTAAAGGCTGGGATAACACCTCAGTCTCAATCCCCAATTGGGCAGCATAAGCCTGATCGATAAAATTCCCAGCCGCACCTGAGTCAACAAATGCGGTGGTCACGATCCGTTGGTGGCCCATGAGGATTGATACCTGAAGGAGCAGCCGGGAATTGGCGGGGTAGGATTGGTTGGCAGCGGAACCAGATGAAGACCTCCCCCTCTTCACCTGGTCTGGCCGTTTCCCGGACGCAAAGGGCAGATTGCACGATGGTGATCTGGGGAGGCGCAATAGGCACAGAGCCCTTCGCGGTAGCGTCTAGCCCTTTCTGCTGCTGTCAGGGAGGTGCGCCCAATCTGCATGGGTTCCCCGGCTCCCGATGAGTGGGCCTCTGGAGCGGTTGGTGGGGGTGGAGATGGCGCAGCGACAGCGTGGGTGAAGGATTGATCCAGATGACGGTGACGGAGGGTGGATCCTGTGGAGAGAGAAGAGAAACGTTTAGTAGGGTTGCTCATGCGTTGATCCACCCGGAGGGCGAGCTGTATCATGCCCTCCAGGGTGGCCGGCAGCTCACGCACAGCCAGCTCGTCTTTCAGACGGTTGGATAGTCCTTCATAGAAGGCTGTGCGGAGCGCCGCATCACTCCATGTTGTTTGAACTGCAAGAGTACGGAAGTCCATAGTGTATTTGCTGACGCTGCGCTCGCCCTGCCTCAGGTGGTATAAACGGGAATCCACCTCCACCTCGCTCTCAGGGTGTTGAAAGGCGGCCCTGAGCTGGTTGGTGAACTCAGTATATGAGTGAGCCGCGATCCCGTTGGCTTTCAGGACCGCCGCAGCCCACTCAGAGAAGGGAGATGAGGAGAGCGATCCTGCTGCGTTCGGTGGGATAGCGTGCTGGCTGAAACTCAAATAACAGTGAGAGGTTAGTGAGTAGGACATTGCACCGGGCTCCGGATCCATCCCATTTGTCCGGCAGTGCGATCTTGGGTTGAGGGGCGGGACGGACCGGTTCTGCGGGGGCAATCGCTGCAGCAGCCAGGTCATCATAATCCGCCTGCAGGGTGGTGAGGTCGGACTGGAGAGCCCCGCACTCCGCCCGAAGACCCGCGGTCTCGGCGCGAAGCGCGTTGACTTCCGCCCGAAGCCCCACCAACTCCTGCCGCAGATTAAAGATTTCCCCGGACTGCTGCTGGATCACGCCCCACAATTGCTCCAGATCCGCCGGGACCATTTCGGGACCAGACATTCTGTCACGGAGGCTGGACGAGAAATGAATGATCGAGAATAGTCCCCTTGTAGCGTGACGGAATACTCAAACGCGGAAGTGCACGAGTGAGCAGGTAAATCACGCAGTTGGTCTGAGAACGCTCCGATAAGGAGTAGAGATTTCCACCAAGAAATCCGCGTTCTCACACGCACACAGACAGGTAAATAAGCGCTCCGTAGAGCTGAGAGTTGTACTCACGTGAGTTGAGGAGATGAAGGGACCTGATGCGAAGATGAGCATGAAACTCAATGTCTGGTGCACAACAACACCTGCTTCCTGCTTAAATACCTGCGTGGGGTTACTTCCGGGTCCTCGTGACCTCACGTGATCTGGTACGTGTGACAGTTACCAGTTTAGGGCCAATCGAAAATATACCATGTTTATTTGATAGAATGACAAGTGACAGAGTTTTGTTAATTGTGTTTGGGCAAATGGTACATAAATTTTGTCAGATATTTTAAAGTATTGGTTGGTTGCATTAACTATTGTGAAAACATTTAAGAGTTTTGTGCACAATTGTTTTGAGAAAATTATTTGCATGATTTGTAAATTGTATGAAATGAATGAAAACATACAATCTGTTTAGGACAATTACAAAGTGTTCAGCACACTGTGTGAACTGTTTTGAGAACAGTGACCTGGGAAAAAATGTGTCAAATCGATTGAGAAAAGCTGTAATCATCAGAGCAGCGCTAACAACATTAGCACGTATGCTAACGTGTGTGCAAACTGTTTATGTGTGCGTCTGTAAGGGAGAGAGAGAGTAGGAGAATAGGATATGTGCTTTCTGTACATGATAAAACGTAATTTTGTGGCAAAACCATGAAAATAATCTGTCGTTTTCTGTTAGTTACTGTATTTATTTATTTGGCCAGTGTCATTGTGGGTTTTGGTTAATTTGCTGTTTTAGGCTGTAAGGACCTTTGAAATAGCTGAAATCATGTGGCAAAATGATATAGACATATGCGGTCAAGAGCTGCCTGGAACTACGCTTGCCGTGCGTTTCCCTGAAAATAATGCATACCTTCAGAACGTTTGTCAGCCAATCAGATTCAAGCATTCAACGGCCCCCATAGTATAATATTTGTTAAATGTGAAGGGGGAAATCCTGCCCATACCCAGCTAGGAGAACAGAAAAAAAAAAAGGTATAACCACTGATGTTCATTTACTAATGTGGTATTCAGGAACTGTGAATAAATTACTTAAAAAAAAATACATACTGCAAAATAATAATAACAATAATATCACAGCTATAAAACCATCCTCAACAAACAAAAAAGAGATTAGCTTAGATAAAGTTGGATTAATCAGTATGAACAGTAAAGTTTGGACACATTACAGGTTTTTTTTTATGTTTTTAAAAAAGAAGACTCTTATGCTCATCAAGCTATACATTTTTTGTTCAAAAACAGAAAAAAAAACAAACAAACAAAAAAAAAACAGCAATATTGTGAAATAAAAAAACAAACAGCATTTATTTAAAGTAGAAATCTTCTGTAACAATACTGTTGAAAAGTTTGCAGTTCAGTGGGTCAGTATTTTTTCTTTTCTATTTATTTTTAAAGAAATTAATACTTTTATTCATAAGGATGTGTTAAATTGATCCTGAAAATTCAACTATGACTCACAGAAATAGATATTTTAAAGTTTGGTAAAAATAGAAAAAACTACTATTTATTTATTTATTTATTTGTTATGTAATTAAAAAACTAAATAAATAAGTTTTGCAATATTATAGTTCTTTCTGTATTTCTGATCAAATAAATGCAGACTTGATGATCATAAGCGTCTTTCAAAAACATTAAAAATAGTTATGTCACATTTTGTCTGTATTTTGTACTACAATATAAGTAAAAATATACAAATTTTAAAATGAAATGTTGTATAAATAAAATGTTTAGTTTCAAGTTACTTTCATATTGGTTTCAAGTGTTTTTTTATTGGGGGTGGGGGGCCTCAACATGACTTTTGCCTAGGGCCTCTAAATGTCTAGAACCGGCCCTGAAGCCATCTTCTGAATCAATTATTATTTTAATATAAATGCAACAGATCTGAAATTATGTTATGTTTATTAGCAACATAGCCCATGAGTGTGAATAACACAATATCTTCTCCGGTTATGTACGTACCTGTAACTTCAGTTACCTGAAATGAGGCAACGAGACACTGCATAGCTTACGCTTGGGGTTATCCCCCTCCTCCCAAATATTGAAGCCTGATTGCATCGTGTGGGTAAATTTTACCGGCCAGTGATGCTCGAGTGTTCGAGCTAGGGGCAGAGCCACCCACTATATAAGTCGGTGCTCACTGTCATTACCTCAGAATCTTTCTACTGTTCATAGAACACTCAGCGAAAAACAACGCCCTCCAGCTCTGGCCGAGTGGCACTAAGCACAGTAATAAAGCACAACACTACACATGGACTGGCCGCAGCACTGCTGGAGCCACGTACATATACAGCATTTATCGCTTGATACATAAACAGCACACCTACTGCGGTCGACAACAGCTCGAACGCATGTAGAGAGCCGCTGACTATAATTTTTCATTATAGGCATGTCCTGGGTCTACTGGACCTAGTCGAAACCACCCTGATCATCTGGGGGTGCGTGGCCAGGTGCAGGCAGCAGCCAGCTAGCAAGCTGTAGACGGAATCTCCAGGTTGTAAAATCTGGCAAAAGTGTCTTGTGAAGACCATTCTGCTGCCAGACAAATTTCCTGAATTGACATACCTTTTGCCCAAGCCCACGACAAAGCCATTTTTATCATGGAGTGGGCGTGTACTCCCCACGGACAGGCCTCATTCTTAGAAGCATACGCCAAAGCGATCGCTTCCACAATCCAATGTGACAGCTGCTGTTTTGACACTGGCATTCCTTAGGTACGGCCACCGAAACATAAACAGCTGTTCCATCTGTCTGAAATGATTAGTCCTCTCCAGATAAACTCGCAGGACACGGACTGGGCAAAGTGGGTGTGTCGCTGGCTCCGAATTCTGAGGAGCAAACACCTGAAGCGTGATGACCTGCGCTCTAAATGACGTAGAAAGCACTTTAGGCACATACCCCCCTCTAGGCTGCAGTCTGACCATACAGTCATCCTTACCGAACTCCATACATGCAGTGTTCGTAGAAAGTGCTGAAATAGCAGCCACATACACTTTTAGAGTAGATGGCGTGTGTCCAGCATCCAAGCAGTCCTGCAGAAACGACAGAATGACAGACACATCACAGCTAGCTGGGTCCTCATCTTTTGTCATGCACCATGAAGTGAAAACTTTCCATTTCAGACTGTACAGACATCTGGTAGACAGAGCTCTGGCTTCTGCAATTGTATCCAAGACTCACTGAGATATGTTTAGCATCTGCCTTCCATGTTGACCTGCCAAAAATGCAGGTTCCATAGCTCCGGCTTGGGTTGCCACACCGAGCCTGTTGCCTGAGATAAGAGATCTCTCCGTAACGGAATCAGCCACGGGGGAGCCGTTAGAAGCTTTACTAACTCTGGCAACCACAGCTGGTTGGGCCAATTCGGTACCGAAATCCGTCCTCCTTTCCTTTCTAATTTTCTGCAGCACTAGCTGCATAATCTTCACTAGGGGAAAAGCATATTTGCGCTTCTTGGGCCAGCGACTCGAAAGAGCATCCCCCTACCAGAGGCGCGTTTGTTGGTGAGAAGAACAGCTGGCAATATGCATTTTCCTCTGAGGCAAACAAGTTAATCTCCACCTCTCCAAACAGGCTCCAAATCAGCAGAACGGTCTGCGGGTGCAGCTTCCACTCCTCGTGAACTGGCCCCCCCCGGACAGCATATCCGCACCGTAGTTCTGACTGCCGGGAACATGAACTGCTCAAATTGACAGAAGGTTTCTGTCTGCCCAAAGGAGGAAACACTCCGCCAGCCTTTGAAATGAGTGTGAACGAATACCTGATTAGAGACTGCATTCGCTCTTGAGAGAGACACGCTCTCATTGATCGCGAGTCCAAATCCATTCCTGAGAATGTGGTACTCAGCATGGGGCGGAAGCTTGTTCTTCTGCACATTGAACGTCAGTCCTAGATGCTTCAGATCTAAAAGCTGACATTTGTGGTTTTCCAGTGTATCCCGCAACTGGGCTATAACAAGCCAGTTGTCCAGATAATTCAGGATGCAAATTCCACTCTGCCTGAGAGGGGAAAGCGTTGCATTGATACACTTTGTAAAAGTTCTCTGAGCCAAGGCCAAGCCAAACGGGAGAACTTTGAATTGATAAGCTTTGTCCTCGAATGCGAATCTCAGAAAGCGCCTGTGACGAGGGGCTACTTGGATATGAAAACAGGTGTCTTTTAGGTCCACTGAGATAAACGAGTCCCCGGGCTGAATGTGCACGAGGATGCCTGGACATAAGATGTACGCGTTGTGTGCATCAAGGAGCTCAACTGGGGCCCTGCATGCACAGCACTCCTTAAGTGTGTCCTCTTAGGGCTGAGAGCTGACCTATATAGTGGGTGGCTCCGCCCCTAGCTCGAACGCTTGCATGTCACTGGCTGGTAAAATTTACTGGCGCAATGCAATCAGGCTTCAGTATTTGGGAGGAGGGGGATAATCCCAAGCATAAGCTATGCAGTGTCAAGATGTGTTCGACTTGAACCATGGCTACAGACAGCAGTCAACAAGATTAGCCGAGAGCAGTTGGGGGCGGAGTTGAAAACAGAGCCGCCAAGTCAGACACTTCCAGCTCCCGCTAGTGACGCTCACGCAGTGTTTGAATACTATATCACAGATGAACTGAATTAAATGTAATATTTGTCAAATACACAGACCTTTCAGAAATGTTTTCATGAGCAACAGAAACCCTTTTTATATTGTTTGATTGCACACGTGACAGACACGTGTCGTCTGCGCTATCTTAAGTTGGACAAAATTTCTTACCAGCATGCACTGCTTCAATCAGATTTCAATCGATCTGCGCAGCGCCGTGTTAAGTTGAACACACCTACCTATTCACTTCTGAAAACCGCTGTCCATACACTCTCAGAAAAAAGGTACAGTTCTGTCACTGTGTCACGGCGTCCTATGCGGGGAATAAGGAGTAGGAACGAGGAGAATCTGGAACATGCACTTTTATTGAATAATCCACACAAGGAACAGGAACGGACAGGAACAGCAGGGAAACCAACGCAAAACTGTCACACGCACCAAGTCACGTGAGGTCACGAGGACCTGGAAGTAACCTCACGCAGGTATTTAAGCAGGATGTAGGTGTCTGTTTAGCACCAGACATTGAGTTCATGGTTGACTCCACGTCAGGTCCCATCTTCATCGCAACTCACGTGAGTAAACTCTCTGCTCTCCGGAGCGCTTATTTACCTATCTGTGTGCGTGTGAGAACGCGGATTTCTTGGTGGAAATCTCTACTCCTTATCGGAGCGTTCTCAGACCAACTGCGTGATTTACCTGCTCACTCGTGTACTTCCGCGTTTGAGTTTTCCGTCACGCTACAAGGGGACTCATCTCGAACCTTTCATTTCTCGTCTAGCCTCCGTGACAAAAACGACATGAAAAGACTAAGAAAGAACAGGGAGTGACAATAAACAATAACCGACCACCAAACGGGGAACACAACCAAACTTAAATACACAGACCAATCAGGGGAAGACAGGTATGAAAGATCAAACAGTGACGTAATAATTGAAGATGTAACAGGAAATACAGCATACATGGGGAAAAACCACAAAACAGTCCACAGGGGTGCACTGTAAAAACTCCAACTTGCAAATTGTTCACAGTTAAAAAATGTAAGTCAAGTGGACACATTGTTAAGCAAAATGTTGAGTTTGCACATAAAAACAAGTTAACTCAATGTTTACTATATTTTTCTCAATGAACACAAATAAGAAAGTTGAGCAAACTCAGTATTTTTATTTCTTCATTTGAGCGGTCAACTTGACATTATTGCGCATGCGCAAAGTGCCGTCGCTGAACTATACACAGAGTTTACTGCTTCAAACATAAACAACGATGGCAAAGGGAGTGGATGTCTTCTTTTAAGGTAAGTTCTTTCTACACAGATTTAATATAGAAAGTAAGCCAAATAAACTACACAGTTAGGTTTGTAAATGTTCTTAAAAGAAAGAATAAACATTGTTGAATGAAGTCTGGCGGCTAACTAGTTAGCCAGCTTTGTTTTTCCAAGCACGATCAACGTTAGCATTTGCAAGGTATGTATACAGATATATTTTTATAGGTACAGTTCAAATGTTTATGTCGATTAAACGAGTATATAATTAACCAGATAAAGGTTAATTATGTGTTGTATTTGGTTGTGCTAGGCGATATAACTTACTAGTTTATCTGGCACACAGTTGTTGTTTTTTTCATGATGCCGCGATACTGGTGCATATATGTGAAAGTGCAAGACGTGTAAGATGATAAACGTGCTTATTGACACACAACCGAAGCGTGCAGAAAATATGCGATCACAAATTCATCTCTCTGTAGCAGCTTAGTTCGCTTAAATTGTCAAATACACATAAAGTTATGTCAAAATGTGATTATTTACATAAACAATCACTTGTAAGTCTGAAATGAGAGTCAACGCCTGAGATAAAATCACCTGTGTGTCAGTAAATGTGATCCGTGCATTAACGTTAGCCTCATAAACCTGCTGATATTTGTTCCGTTAATGTTAAAAAAAATAAAATAAAAAGCTAAGACAACACTCACTCCTCTTGACTGAACAAATTTAGCAGCTTCAATAAGAGTCAGTTTATTCCATACAGTGAAGATATGCAGTATTTTTTTATACATGTATATTTTTTAACAACATTTATGTTTTATTTCTGTACTGGTAAAAACAGATACTATACCAGGTCAGCAAAAATGTTTATTATATTTGTATACTACTTATGATGTCCAATTGTGTAAAAAAAAAAAATAATAATAATAACAAAAAAAATAAAATAAAAAAATAAAAAAAATTAATATAAAACCATCATCTCATATCACCCACCCCAGCCTTCAATATATGCATTTCAATATTTTTGAAGATACATAGTTAGATAGATTCATTGTAATCCGACTGACAAAATAAACCACTGTAAACGTATATAAAGGCCCAGTGTTACCAAGCAAAATAATAATAATAATAATAATAATAATAATAATAATAATAATAATAATAATAATAATAATAATAATAAACAACAACTGTGACAGATTATTTTTGGTGATACCTCTCAGAACTAGTTTGATACATTTTCGTAAACTAAAATTGACATGACTGAATATTGACTTTGAAATATTGAGTTTTAAGGTTTTTTTTTTTTTAACTGAAAATATTAACATAACTGAAAATATTAACACTTTCGTAGAGCTAGTTGTTATCCAGAATTTTATTATTATTATTTTTGTTATGTTTTAAACATTTAATGTCAATATTTAGTAGGAAATATATATATATATATTTTTTTTTTTTTACTGCAGGACACAAAGCCAGAGGATGTCCACACCAAGGGGATGAAGATGAGCATCTTAACTATTACTGGAAGATGATGTTGCCATCCACTCAAACCTAAAGGTGCCTAGGATGTAGTACTAGAGACGCAGATTGTGTTGGAATTTATACATGGCCTTACCACTGCTGTTGCTGTCCTCTTTGGCTTAATTTAGTTCATCCAAAAAAATGAAAATTCTGTCATCATTTACTCACCGTCATGTCGATCCAAACCCATAAGACATTTGTTCATCTTTAATACACAAATGAAGATATTTTTAATGAAACCTGAGATATTTCTGTCCATCCACTGAAAAACTATTCACCTAAAATTCTGATGCTTCAAAATGTTCATAAAAAGATTGTAAAACGAATACATAAGAATCGAATGGTTTAAACAAAGTCTTCTGAAGAGACGTGATCACATTACACATCACGCATTTCACACTAAATGCTGCTCCATCTCTGCAAGTGCTGTGAGTTTGAGCCTTATATAACATGTATTAAAAAAAAACAACGCAGAAATTGTATTATATTTTAGTTTTCTATACAGTGATAGCTTATAAGCTATGTCAATTAGCACTGCATTATAAGTACACTCTAAAAAGATGGTTCTTTAAAGGTCTATTTAGAACTGAGTTTAGGGTTTTTTTTTTATTCCTGGCTTTTAAAAAAAAAAAAAAAAAAAAAAAAAAATCTGTAACTGTCAAAACACCTCATTACTCATTTTCTGGACATCAGCTATCCAGCTACACAGACTATCAACACAGTTTCAACAGGTGAAGTTCTTTCTTACAATGTATATACAATTTTAACTTTCATATTGTAACTTGTTTCCCATTACCAATAATGTCTTTTTCTTTTTTTTAGGTTCTTTTTTTGTGTGACCAGCTCTGTTCAGTTAAGGATACTCTCTTCTCCAGTAAGTAAGTAATAGAGGTAATGAGTTTATTCATTGTTAGATTTTTCTTAAAATTATTACTTGAGTCTATGCTTAAGTGTTAAAGCTATATAAAACTATCCCAAGATCCCACTTTAAATCACTTTTTCTTTTTTTTAATATTTTGAAGGGCATACTGCTTATATGTCAGTTTTTGCTTATGGCCTTCATAAGCATAATTGTTTTTACATAAACACATGGACACTCTTTAACTGTAAACTCAACTGTGTATTTCAGATGCATCATATTCACAACCTCATCATCTGCAGAGAAACTGCCACTCAATCACACCACATTAATGGGCTTAAAGGCATCACAGAGGATCCTGAAGATACATTATTCCACTGGAACTTTTGTCATTTATTTTCTATTTCTATTTTTACTTTCTGATGTGTTTTTTCATGTTCATTGTCAACTGTCATTTATTATTTGTATTTAGCCAATAACTGTTTTTAGAGCATTTTCATTTTTGCTTCAAGTTCATGTCAATTAAAAAAATAAAAGTACCTAAATGAAACTACATGCTGTTTTGTTTAGTTTTTGTGTGAGTGTGTAAAACCCTAATACAGGCTAAAATACATTATAGGAAAAACAAAAATGTTAATAGATAATATATGTAAATAATATTAATAGATAAAACTAGTATCAATGGTATAAATATACTAATATTAATGAAAAACTATTTTCTAAATCCTAATTCATGCATCCCTACAATTGTGTCTCTTCAGGAGACTTAAACTGCTCAATTCATATTAACTTATATATATATTTAATTATTTATGATCTGTTTATGAACGCTTTGAAGTTTTGGGTGAACAGCCTTTCAATACAGGGATAGAAGTCTCTCATTTCATTAAAATATTTTAATTTGTGTTGAGTGTGAACAACGGTTTAGAACAACATGGGAGTGAGTAAATTATAAATTTTCAGAATAATTTTGGTTGAATTATTCCTTTAAGTGTTGTGTTAATAGTTGAAATATTTTGCTTTTTGATCCAGTGTGTTTGTTGCATTATGGATGCAACAGAATAATAGATAAAGTTTAGCTTCCTTTAAATTATATAAAAGGTTTTTTGTGACTTTTGATTTAAGACTTTACTTAAGGCTGCAGAATTTTAATATTTTTAATGTTATATTTTTCTGGCATTTAAAAAAATAATTTTTAAGTGTGTGTTTTTTGTTTAAGAGTGTTTTTATTGTAAATAGTCACATCCTAGTTACATCATAGTTTGAGTGGAGAAAAGCTAAATTGTGTTCATTTTGCAGAATGCCAATAAATACTTTCTGTAATGATGACAAAATCTTGTTTGTGTTATATTTACAGTATTGTTCATACTGCATGCATTTGTATTCTTAAAGGATGTGGAGGAGCATACAATGTGTCACATTCATGTCTGTTAATGTCATTGGTTTCTCCCATTGTCTCCCCCCGTCGTTCTGCTTACTTTGGTTTAGTCCTCATTATCGTCATCCCCTTCACCTGTCTGTAATTATCTATCACCCTTTATAAGTTTGTCTGTATCTTGAGTTCTCTGTCGGTCTTTGATGTTGTATCGTGTGTGGATGTCTCTCATGTTCCTGACCTGATTACTCCTTGGATTTATATTAAAGACTTTGTGTGTTTTGGATATCGTGTTCGTGTCTCGTCCATCCAGCACGCATCGTAACACAATGTGGCTTAGAGTCTGGATGTAAGATTTAAAGTTATACATTTAAATAGTAAAAAATGCAGTTGAGTTGGCTTAAAATACTAAAGCAACCGGCTGCAAAGCTTTTTTTGAGGTTACTGAACTTCAAGCAAAAAATTGCTGGCCCAACTTAGTTCTTGAAGTTCAGTAAACTCAAAAAAGCTTTGCAGCTGGTTACTTTAATATTTTAAGTTGAGTCAACTTAAAAATTTAAGGTAATCTGCTGCAAAGCTTTTTTGAGTTTACTGAACTTCAAGAACTAAGTTGTGCCACTAAGTTGAGTCAACTTACAATTTTAAGGTAACCAGCTGCAAAGCTTTTTTGAGTTTGCTGAGCTTCAAGAACTAAGTTGTGCCAACTCTGACTGGTAGTTCACTCAACTTCACTGAAGTTCACTGAACTTTTATATATGAGTTGGCACAACTTCCCTCCTTTAAAGTTGAATAAACTCAAAATTGCTTTGCAGCAGATTACCTTAAATTTTTAAGTTGACTCAACTTTTTATTTTTTACAGTGTGTGACACCCTGGTGGGCGCCCTGGAGGCTCGTGCAGGGCAGACACAGGAGGGAGAGGAGGTACGCCTCCAGGGCGGATCAGGGAGCTCAGGAAGCCATGGCAGAGCATACAGTCCGGTATGTCATGGCGGGTCAGGGAGCTCAGGGAGCCACAGCGGAGCATACATTACGGGAAGCCATGGCGGGTCAGGGAGCTCAGGGAGCCACTGTGGAGCATACAGTACGGGGTGCCATGGCAGATCAGGGAGCTCGGGGAGCCACGGCAGAGCATACAGTCCATTATGCCATGGCGGGTCAGGGAGCTCGGGGGGCCACAGCCGAGTATACAGTCCATGTGACCATGGCGGGTCAGGTAGTTCGGGGAGCCATGGCCGAGTACACAGTTCAGGTGGCCATGGTGGAACCGGGAGCTCGGGGAGCCATGGCCGAGTATACAGTCCATGTGGCCATGGAGGATCAGGGAGCTCGGGGAACCATGGCTGAGTACACAATTCAGGCAGCCATGGTGGGTCAGGGGGGTAGCCCCCCCCCCAAAAAAATTTAGGGCATTGCCAGCCCAGGAGAGTACAGTAAGGCCGGGCTTAGGAGGCATTGACACAGGAGGGCGCTCGGGAGGTGCAGGCACAGGAAGGCGCTCGGGAGGCGCAGGCACAGGAGGGTGCTCGGGAGGCGCCAGCTCTGGAGGGCGCTCTGGAGGAAGCTCAGGCACTGGAGGGTGCTCTGGAGGAAGCTCAGGCTCTGGAGGGCACTCTGGAGGAAGCTCAGGCTCTGGAGGGCGCTCTGAAGGAAGCTCAGGCTCTGGAGGGCACTCTGGAGGAAGCTCAGGCTCTGGAGGACGCTCTGGAGGAATGGACGGGACCAGTGGAGAATTGGGAGGGCTGGACGGGACCAGCGGAGATGAAGGAGAGCTGGATGGCACCAGCGGAGACAACGGGGAAAATAATCCACATGAGTCCATAATGTCCTTAAGGTTAATGTGGCTTGCCATATTTTCAGCCGGTAATCCAGAGCACTGTATCAATCATGCCACACAAGTATTGTTTCATCATACTAAAATCAATCTAGTCTAGTTTACACCGCGATGGCTATAGACATCCCAAAACATATCATATCAAATCTATATATAATTTTTTTGGGGAAAATAAACATTGTTATTTGAATTATAAATAAATAAATAATAAATAAATAAATAAATACTTTGTAATCTGCTTAACCAAAGTGGGTTTTTGAAATATCTAACACTATTTTTAAAATTAAGTGGATACAAAATTAGATTCTTTCAAAAGATAAGATATGGTATTATATCCCTAATATTATTTTTGAAAAAGGAGGTGGTATTGAATTTCTTTTTTACTGTAATTTTAATATTAGCAAGCTTCCCATAAAACTTTCCAATTTTCACTAACAGGCATTGTTATATAATCACGGATGATTATATACAAACACAAATGTCCCTTCATAAATGCTTAATTTGGAATAATTTTAGAAAAAAGAAAAAAAAAAAAAAAAAAAAAAAAAAAAAGAAAAGCTTTGTTGGTTTCACAACTTTTGAGTAGTAATGGTCATGTGCTTACCTATTTAGAGTGTTTAGAAAAAAAAAAAAAAAAAAAAAAAAACATTTTATATACCTGTTAAGGAGTATATAATGGTAATTAATGCCATTCCCTCAGAAATAAGGAAGTTATTAGTAAAATTCTATTATTGGTTTTATAAAGTGGTTATTTCATATACGTACTAAGGTTTCGCAAAATAAAACACCCAACAATGTAGTTCCTCAGAACCAGTTGTGGTTGCAACAAAGTGGTTGCAAAGCAACACACAAAAGTAAACAAAGGTGTATGTGTCATGAATCTGGACTTGATCGTCAGTCCACTCGCCACCAGAGGTCGCCTTGCCATTTCACATTACACAGACTGTTGCACCACACCCTACATTTCCCATCATCCATTGCACTGATGACACACACAGCTGTAACCATTCAAGCACACTGTATAAGCCTTGGACTTCCTCTGCTTATTTGCCAGTATTGCATTGCGTTTAGCACTCACAAAGTGTTAGCATCTTTATGGAGTCATCTCCTAATTATCCTGTGTTTAGTTTATTCTTGTTAAGCCTTGTTATCTCGTCTAGTCTGTTTCGCTGCCTGCCCTGGATTTCTTGCATGTCTATTGGAATACCTTTTTGCCTAGTCCCCTGGATTACGTTTGCTTTAAAATCCGTTGTCAAACACATTAAAATGCACAATTTCACAAACATTTTTGTCATCTGATCCTCTTTCACCTGATCCTTTTTAATAATTATCACATTTGCATGTTCATATTTCTCTGACATTGATTAATGGTCTTGTGACATGCAGGTAAACAAATCAATTTTATTTAATTTATTTTTTTCATTAAGTGTTTTATTTTAACTGATTTTAAAATGATTTATTTTAATTTAACATTTTTATGATTTTAATCTTTTTTTTTTTTTTTTTTTTTTAATTATTACCTTTTTATTAAACTCATAAACCCCCCGTTTCTTCACAAAGTCCAGTTTGGGAAACCTTGTAATGTAATGTTTAAAACACTTCATGTTGCTAATAACAACAAATGTAATATATTTTCTTACTCATTTGTATTTTTATATCAATATGGTACAGAGTTATCCTATTTATGATAAACAAGATCAAAATGAATCTAAAAGTAATCTGATTATATTACCTAAAATGTGTAATGTAATGGATTACGTTACTAAAAACAATTTTTGTGTATGTAATTTGGAATCAGTAATGGTTTACAATTTAAGTAAACTACTCAGCACTGCATTAAAAGTGCTACACAAATAAATGTGAATTGAATCAAACTTGACGCATACTCCCTTTTTCCTCCTCTCCACATCAGTAGGGAAACCATACATTCATACTGCTTTCTGTGACTGAAGCATTCTCATGCAGCACAGCAAACCATGATGGAGACTATACAAGGACATCATGCTTTTCAGTTTATTATAAATGTGTAAATCCATTGCTGTAAATAAGTGCATAACAAAAGTTAATATACATAAAATATATGATCAAATGTGTAAAAATAATGTTTTAAGTTGTTTTTAATAGTAACATATTTATATATTAATAATCAAGGGGTGCACACAATTCGAAAACATTAAACAAGATTATTTTTCACTTAATTAATCATAATGTTTGAATTTTTCAAAACAACAGCAAACATGGTCTTTAACCAAGGTAATTTACACACTAATCATCAAATATTAGCGTATTATATCTAAAAATCATTGATATAACTACATATACATGTCGATGTGTTTTACAAATATTGTAAATAAATGTAATTGTTGGCCACAGTTTTGTCTCTGTAACTCAATGTATTCCAATTGCCAGCCATGAACATCCTGGAACTATCTGAACTAAACTGAAGTCTACGTGAATCACGTAACGATCAAGCATTTTGAACTTCCATTGGTGCAGCTCTTTCTCTCAACGGCTCTGGTTATAGGGAAACATCCAAATGGCTTATGTGAACACTGTAATGTTGAATCAATACCTCATGTATTCCTTGAATGTAGAAAGTACAAACTAGAAAGAAGAAAAATGATAGAAAAAATGAAGAAGAATGGAATCCAGGATTTAAATTTTATGGTTTTAATAAAATGGTAAAGTGAAATAAATAGTAAAGCCTTATTTGAATTTATCAGAGAGACGGGATTGATGAATATAATTTAAAGCGCTGTTCCACACTCCGTAGCAGAAGGTGGCGGTAATGCACCTATTTACGTTGGTTGCCTGCCGCCATTAAAAACCAAGAAGAAGAAGGGCTCTAAATTTGCGATCTGCCGTAAAGCAAGAAGAAGCGTGGCGGTAACGCACCATTAAGCTGGTTTGCCAACCGCCATAAAACACCAGAAGAAGAAGAAGAAGCAAGAAGAAGCACGTCTCTGGTTCTGGGTTCGTTCCTTAACTAGACGTAGACGTGTAAATACACGCCTGCAGCATTTGGGTTGGGTTTTTGAAATAAGAATTTCTAACACATAGTAATATTATTAATACGGCCTCAACAACATGGGAGGTGGTGACCTTGTAAGTACAAATTATTATTATTTTTTAAGTTGTTCTTGTTGTTTGCTAATGCTAATGCTAACGCTAATCATTGTGGCCTAGTTCAGCTTGTTTATGAAAACGTACCAATTTCACTCACTAGCCATAAATAAACCAAACCTAACGGTTGCAGGGCTCTATGATTAATTTTCTTTTTAGGAGCACTGTAGAGCCCTGAGTTGTCAATTCACGTCACCTTTATTTATATAATGCTTTATGCAATCAAAATGTGTCAAAACAGATTTACTGTGTTAAACAGGAAAATAATGTTTCAGTAATGCAAACAAAATTCTGCTGTAAAGCAGCTCTAAAAAGAGGGCAATAGTAAACAGCCAGTTTTTCAGTCAGTTTATCTTTGAGTGATCCTATCATCCAGCTTATCATTTAATAAAAGGTATTAACACACAAACCTGTATTGTCTCCACACATAACACCAGAACTTAAAAAAGAGTTGGCATCCGCAAACTCTGAAAAACATCGAGCGAGTGTGGAAAGCGGAGCAGAAACATGAAGCAGAGAGGAAGAAGATCGAGGAGCTGCAGAAGGAGCTTAAAGAGGAGCGAGCCCGAGAAGAGATTACCAGATATGCACAAGAGACAGGCGCTGTAAAGTGTGTGACATTCAGCCACATTCTCTGTTTTCACAGTCAGTCCACAAAGCTGTTTAATGAAAGCAGTTCATTATAACACATAATGTGTAATTGGATTTTGTAATAATAACTGACTTACAGTCATGTAATAATGTAATATCAAATTTGTTTGTAATATCCCATTTGTAATGTAATATCAAATGTCTCTATGTTGCAGGAAGAAAGATGACCGTTTGGACTGGATGTACCAGGGCCCAGCAGGACAGATTTCTCGGGAGGAATACCTTCTTGGTCGCCCCATTGACAAGCAGATCACACAGCAGTATGAGGAGCCTGAGAGCGGTCCATCAGCTGAGACAGGCCTCTTGCCTGGTTCCATATTTAACCCTACAAGTTCTGTCTCTACTAATGATATAGCTGCCAAGATCAGAGAAGATCCTCTTTTTGAGATCCGGTAAGTTGGAGTGGTATTTTTATTTTTAACTTAAAAGGTTCAGTGTGTATTTAGGTTTTGAAGTTGTGGTTCATTATAATTTCAGTACAGCAGGGGAAAAAAAAAAAAAAACATAAAATGTAGGCCTCCACGATAATTTATTTGCCAAATATTAATTACAGTTGTTCTCATTTACGAAGAAGTTAGCTTCAAGAGACCTACCTACAAAGCTATAATACTGTTAAAAGTTTTAGGCACTTCTGTAAAAAGCTGTAAAAAAAAAAATAAATAAATAATGTCATAAATAGATTTTATAGATTTTCGTCCTTTGCGTTTAAATCAGCTTTTGCCCTAGGTAAATTTGCGCATAGCTTTTCAGGTAGGTTTCTTGAAGCATTTGGAAATGTGTGTGTACTTGTTTTTGCTACATTGTGGGGACCAAATGTCCCCACAAGGATAGTAAAACCTGAAATTTTTGACATTGTGGAGACTGGCTTGAGGTCCCTTATGGGTACAAAAGCTTATAAATCATACAGAATGAGTTTTTTTGAGAAAGTAAAAATGCAGAAAGTTTTCTGTAAGGTTTAGGGGTAGGGTTAGGGTAAGGGGATAGAAAATACTGTGTGGAGAGTATAAAAACCATTGCACCTATGGGGAGTCCCCACAAGGATAGTCAACCAGACGTGTGTGTGTGTGTGTGTGTGTGTGTGTGTGTGTGTGTGTGTGTATGAGTTGTCACGATACCATAAAAATGACTAACGATACTATACCATCTGAAGCATCACAGTACCAAGTAGTATCAGGATACCATGCAGTATTCTGTTAATTTAAATTTCAATTCTACAAAATGAATCAAAATTTAATAAATAAAAAGATGTAAATGAAAACAAAGGATTTTTCTCTAAATACTTCATTAATGTGAATCAATGACTGGCTATTGTTATCCATGAAATCATGTAAACAAAAACTTAGCACTGCACAGAGCCTGCATGAAGTGACATTTAGATGTGGTATTTATACATTCAGTCTGTATTTATAATTGCATAAATAATGTTATGAGATTAATGTTTTAAATATAAAACTCTGAATATAGAAATATGTTGGAAAAGAATGTAATATGATGGGAAACTTAAAACCGAATTTTTACAGCTGAATTTTTGCTCACATATCTTGAAATTTCCAAGTTAGCAGCTTGTATATTAAAACGTATTCATTTAAAATGTTAAAAAAAAAAAAAAAATCTGCAGCATGAACAATGACGTGCAAGTGCAACGTCTAATTTCAAACTGAACTGAAGCGTCGGAAAACACTGAATACCACATAAAGCATATACACAGAATGTACTACAAAAAGCACAGCAGAAAGACATTTTGGCAATCAACTTGTAATGTTTCTGCTGGCGTGCATGTTCAAATGAACGTGCATACAACATATCTTATGGTAGTATCGTATGGACGATACTACCGTTTAAAAAATGCAGTGGCACCGCGGGTATTTTAAAGTACCGGTAGATCGTGCAACCCTTATATATGTATATTGCATATATATATATATCAGAAGATGACCATTTAACTGTTGATGACACAAATGCTCCACAAATGCAAATTCATACAGATGGATGGATATCTAATTTTTTTTTTCGTGTTCGTTATCGGAGATGTATCTCCTTCGATGATGAACGCATTATTGTGTAGCTTGTCAGTGAACTACGGCTCTTTGGATTATATGCAGTTCCATCTGACAGCAGGTGATGGAGATTTACGACTAATCACGGAACCAGCATTGCTGACAAAATGCACATGATAATCGCATCCAATTATTTGCACAGCCCTAATCGCAAATAATATGGTCAAGATTCGTGTTGGGATTTATTACAGTTTGTCTCTGAGAAGGTTTGCTCACAGATTTAATAGCAGCAAATAACACGAGCAGCCCCGTGAAGGCTGACTTTCTGTATTCCACTTTCATTTGAACAGAATATTGCAATTGAATGTTTAGATTGCTAAATTCCAGTATCCACCTTTTTTCCTGAATAACCAATGAGCACCACCATGATGGGTTCTAACTTCCATTTGGATGCTCTCTTCTTCTGGTCTCCATTAGACTTATGCTGGTAGTCGGTAATGCGATACATCACGATAATGAATATGCACAATATAGTTATTGTGGGCAATTCAAATGCTGTGAATAGTAATTTATTACAAACTATTGTTTTTTTTTTTGTTTTTTTTTTGGAATGCAATTTAATAATATTTTTACTATCAATTGGTTAAAATACAAAACACCGCTGTATGCTGCATCAAAGAGTCATGCAAGCACTCTGATGTAAACAAGCCCAATCTGGATGAGATGCGCATGGCAGAACAAGTAAAGGAGACATGCTAATTGACTGTTTTTTTTTCTTTATTATTTGGTTTCACTTTACACTAAGGCTCCATTACTTAAAGAAGTCCACTTCCAGAACAAATGTTTACAGATAATGTACCCCCCCAACTTGTCATCCAAGATGTTCATGTCTTTCTTTCTTTCTTTCTTTCTTCAGTTGTAAAGAAATTGTTTTTTGAGGACAACATTTCATCATTTTTCTCCGTATAGTGGACTTCGATGGTGCCCCGAGTTTGAACTTCCAAAATGCAGTTTAAATGCGGCTTCAAATAATCCCAAATGCGGTTGTATGCGATCCCAGCTGAGGAAGAAGGGTCTTATCTAGTGAAACAATCGGTTATTTTCATAAATATAATACAGTTTATATACTTTTTTTAATCTCAAACGCTTGTCTTGTCTTACTCTGTCTGAACTCTGTTTTTTTTCCAGTTCATGACAGTTAGGGTATGTTGAAAAACTCCCATCTCATGTTCTTCCTCAACATCAAAATCGCTGTATATCACTGTTTTACCTTTTTGCATGCTCACTTTGCAAAGACTGGTTCGGTACTTCTGCAGCACTGTAGGATGATTTTGACATGATTTTTCAATTTGAGGGAGAAATTGAGATGATAGAAGTTTTTCGACATACCCTGACTGTCTTGGGCCAGAATACACAGAGTTCAGGTAGAGCAAGACAATATGAGCATTTGAGATTAGGAAGTATTTAATTTTTTTTTTTTTTTTTTTTTTTTATATATATACATGAAAATAAGCAATCCTTTCACTGGATAAGACCCTTCTTCCTCGGCTGTGATCGTTTACAACAGCTTTCGGGATTGTTTGAAGCCGCATTTAAACTGCGTTTTGGAAGTTCAAGTTCAGGGCACCATAGCAGTCCATTATATGGAGAAAAATCCTATTTAAAATCCTAAGTAGCTATTGCTCAATCTTAATACATTAACTAAGGTTAACTATCGAGACCTTATTGTAAAGTGTTACCTGTTGTTCTTTATAATTCTCTTTTACGTTAATCTGAAAACCTGTCATACTGTATTATGACAACACTTTTTTGCAACTAACTTCAATATTGTGATAAATTTTTTTTATATATATATATATATATATATACCGTATGCTGTGATAAAAGCTTAAGCAATTCAAAATAATAAACAAACATAAAAATAGAGTAAAACTTTTTCAATATAACTAAATGTAATAATGTGCCAGGGATAAGATGTGCTGTTGTTGGCTGCCACAGTAACAGCAATAAGCTTAAGGAATTCATTTAAAGTACTTGTTTTGCATACCAGCAAATCTGTCTGTGTCCAGCGCTATATGCCTTGCATAAATGATGGCAAAAGACAATGAGCATGGGTTGCACTGCTTATGTTAAAATACTGTGTGTGAAATAATAAAATACAATGTTAAAATAATGTGTGTTCTTATCTTTTTGTTGACAAAGTCCCCTTCACCCTGATCAAGAGCTGTATGTATTTATAAAAAAAAAAAAAAAAAAGAAAAAAGACGGGTTTTTTTAAAAAACATTTTCTTTGGTTTTACGTTACATTTATTGGTTCTGGATATGAATTCATTTGACTAGAAACAGCAGAGACCGGAAATGTATAGCATGCCTCCAGTCGACTTCCACATTCAGGAAAAAAAGTGGATACATTCATATTTATTTATTTATTTATTTATTTTTTTTTTCTCCAGCCCAAAGAGAGCATGTGTGCCTGGTTGCCGCCATTTTAACTTATGTTGAAAACGTAATTTTTCAAACTTGTCTTAGACCGTTCATCTGATTTTAACTAAAATTGAGTCAGATCATCTTCAGACTGTGCTGACAAAAAATTATGAATTTCATGTCAATAGACGAAACCGTATTTGTACAGTTTCGCCACAAATGTGAGGCGTGATGCCAATATGACTCTGAGGCTGTATCTTGGAAAGCTTTGACATATTGACACCAAGCTTTATTTGTGCCATTGTCACCTCACACTGACCACACCACATCAATTTCTTAAACAGCAACACCTACTGGTCGACATTGATAAAGTTGAATCAGGTACTCCGGGACAGGTTTAAGAACCACTGCGCTAAATTGTTCCATTAAAAAAACAACACGAGTCATTACTATGATTGACAGTGATGACAATGTATCAAACAAACTATCTTAGAAGCAGATGTCAAAATAGAGCTGTGCATTAATACAGAGTAAAATCTGAGTAGCCAAACTACAGCAGCAACAAGTCTGTGTTGGCTGAATATATAGCAGCTTCTACAGTTAAAGATAAAACATAAGGGAAATGTTTAAAACTGTAGTTCTTAAATTAAATCTCATACTATTTCAAAATATTTAATGCATTATTATTTAATTATTTACTATACTTTATACTTAAGTACAGTAAACATACATAAATTTGTTTTAATACTAATTATATAATAAATCCCAAAGCAAGACATGAAAACTAGAAAGTGGAAAACTGAGCTAATGAGTGATCTTCTGCTGCCATCTACTGGATATAATGGTCATTTCATGTCATTTTCATCTTAAAAGTCTTTGTTTTCCATTTGGATTTTTGGCAATGTTTTTTTCTGGGTGCTGCTGTGTGTAACACTACTGTTGTTTATTTTTCTTTATTATTTATTTTTAATTTTAAAAAAATGATGAAATCACAGGGGAAAAAAAAGAAAACCAGTCCAAAAAATCAGCATGATATAGCGGCAATCAGCTGCCCTGATTTTGAAATATCGGCATCTGCCAGAGAAAAACCCATATCGATTGACCTCTAATCTAAATACTTATGCATTTCCTAGCCCCTTAACATTCCAAGAGACCAATGTCACATTTCTTCCCCCAGTCAGTACTCTATCAGAATAACCATAGGAAAAAAGGGAAAGTCATAAAATTGAACACAAACCTTTGGCATTTCTAAAAACTGAACTAAAAAATAGAAAGTACAAGTAAACAAAAGAAAGTAACACAAGAGCATAGAAGAAGTAACAAGTAACATAGAACAGCAACCCACAACTTACCCCACTCTCCATTGTGTCTTCCCAATAACATAATTTGTTTATATATATATATATATATATATATATATATATATATATATATATATATATATATATATATATATATATATATATATATATATATTATAATATATATATATATATATTATAATATAATATAATATAATATAATATAAAACCAAGCATGGATTTAGTCCCCTGAATTCTCACCACACTATTCCACGAACCATGCTGCCTCCATCGGATCCTCAAACTGTAGGCGCCGGATGATGTTGAATTTGCAGCCTAGCCGGGTATCACAGCGTAAACTTGATTACTTTTTTTTGTGCAGGTTTTGCATTGCATCCCGAAACAAGTTTTAAAAATTTGTTAACGCTTTGCAAACAAGCAGAAGACACTAATCAATTTCAAATTATAGTCGTGCAGATGGGGAAAGTTGTAACGCTGCTTTACAATGTACCCCGCTATGATTAAACTATGCTATTCTGTGACATTAGCGATGTAATTTACACTTTTTACTTTAATGGATTTTAATGTGAAACCACAAGAAGCAGGTGAATAAAGACTGGCAATTGATGTTTAATGTTCACAAATTATTGTTTAAAGAAATGTAAAGCATTTTGGCTCATTTGTGTGTCTCATTTTCTATGAGAGCTGTCTGTGGAGGGAGGGGAGTGTATCTCTGAATGTATTTCATCTACTTACCAGCATTGTTGTGAAATATAATGTATAGCTGTGTATTGCGATCAGGGCTGTCCCAAGCAATTATTATTTATTTATTTTTTTTTTTTATTTTTTTTTTTTATTAATCACATACCATTTTAGGCTGTCATATGGTGATGTTACAATGTGCCCCAATATGCACCTACGGGGCATATTGTCACATTTCACTTCCTATCTTTTGAGGTAAATAACAAAAATGTATACATTGTAATTTTGAAACAAAACAACACATTTGTACTAGACGTGTGAAATTAATCTGGATAAAAAAAAAAAAAAATATATATATATATATGTGTGTGTGTGTGTGTGTGTGTGTGTGTGTATGTATGTGTATATATATATATATAGTATATATATATTATATATATATATATATATATATATATATATATATATACACCACACATGGATTTACACAAACTGAGAAATTAAAAAAAAAGTTAGGTTGTGCCCCATGCTTCCCTACTGGTTATGTGCTTTATTGAATGTTAAAAGTGTCTAATGTGAGTTTGAATATCATTTTGTGTGACATTTATAGCCATACTGAAAGCAACAACAGAGAGTTTACCTCAGATCTTGAAAATAAATTTAAGCAAACATACATGTTAAAACTGCAAACTTAATACGGACCAACAAGTTTTTTCCATGACAAACACTGCATGAAAAGGGTTGTATCCAGTAATATCTGTCTATGGTAATCTCCGATGCAATTTCGGGTTTGCTGGATGTATGTGGAAAAATCCAAAATTACATGCAAAAATTACACGGAACAGTAAATTTCCAGAAATACCCAGATACTTGGGGTACACGGTAGGGATGTAACGATTACCGGTTTGACGATAAATCATGATAAAATTCCCCACGGTTAGTATTACCGTTTCATATTTTAATTATCATTAAAGCCGTATTCGATTACCACGATCTGAACAACTGATGATAAATAAATACTGTCCAGCATAAAGCACAGTTAAGTAAGAGCCTCATCTGCGCACGGCACGCACATTAGTTTTGTTTTGTGTGAAAAGACGGCGGAAAAGCTGGGATGTTTTAAAAGGGTGCTAATGGCATAGGTGCCGATCCCCACGGAAATGATCGGGCACGCACGGAAAAACACGAGATTCTCCATTCATTTTAAGCAATAAGAAATGGATTGCAGCTTTTACGACTCAATTCTCATTTTTATCCCTCATTTGAAGCAGGTTTTGGCCTTATTTTATTAGCAAATGCAAAGAGTGCTTTATTGTAATAAGAGAGGGTGCCAGCACGAATTTCTCGGGTTGCAGCGGGCTTGCTCTCCCAAATATATAGTGATCATAGCTCTTCGATATTACATATTCGCCCTCAAACTTTGTTCTGTGTACGTGCGAATAAGTGCTTATTGTAAACAGGTATTTATTAAATCATTTTATTTAGTGAAGCGCAACCCTCAAAGAAAAAAATGTTTGTATTTGGTAACTAATGTATTTGTAGTCCGTGCGTTTCACTAGGCAACTGGGGGTTGCCCACTGGCAGAAACATAAATCGGGAATTATACAAATAAAATGAATATGTGAATTAATTATACGAATGTACCTCTGAAGGTTCTGATTGTCTTCAGAAAAGATTTGATGTCATTTTGTTTTCTTCTTAACTCCATGTAACATCTAAAGTAGTGTTCTTGATCGCAGTACTGCTTTATCCACAAAGTTCACGGAAACAGCTGTAATTCAGCTTTTCCGTAAGTGCCATCTAGTGACATACAGTGGATTTACAGGGACTTACATTTACATTCAGCTTGTGTGCAGTTTTTGTCTGGCCAAAAAACAGACTGAATTGTCATGCCCATGCTATACCCTATATTTGGCCAGTTGATGAAAAACAAGCTTATGTGGATTCTAAAAATTTAAACAAATCAGGTAAGTTATCTAGATTTATGCAGCAGATAAAAAAACATTATAATCATTTATTAATCAGTTTTTATTTTGACTTAACTCTTTTATTTAAAGGCTGAAATATGAGGTTTGCCTTTTATGAAACTTTTTCAAAGTTTTATTTGATCATTTACTTTAGATATTTGAACATGCCATATAGGTTGTCAGTCATGTTGTCATTTAAAATCCTGACATCATTGGTACTGTTATTGTTTTACTGATTAGGTAAACAAAAAGTCATTTTATTTGTTGTTTGTTGACTTTTAAATGTAAAACTTAAGTAATTTATGTGTCAGTACTTTCCGAACACTTCCAGCACATTTTAACAATACCGTGATAATTTTGGTCACTATAATCGTGATAGGAAATTTTCATACCGTTACATCCCTAGTACACGGACATATACAGGAATTTGTGAAATTTCACGGATATTTACGGCTGAAATACTGCTGGTTGTAAAGACTGGTGCCTGTCAGATGTGAAGACCTTTATGACCGGCAGTTAAGGTCCTTGCTGGGTTCTCAGGTGGAGGGAGGGGGTGAGCCAGGGAAGTTTCACAAAACAACCTCAAAATAGTCTTAATGTTATTAAACTCAAATATAGCTAGCTTTAGAATTTTTATTTTTTATTTTTTTTTTATTTATTTATTTATTTTTTTTTTTTAATCATTTAGAGAACATATCTATGTATGACATATTTTGAAGGCGTCCTTACTCCCTAAATTCATTCATTTTTTTTTCCATATTATTTCACAGAAAATAACAACTGGTCCTTTATTCATGTAGGGAGAGAAGTGGTTTCTTAGCAGTGTCTCTACAAATAGTTAATGCCCCCCAATCACTGTGTGTTGTGACATGTATCTTTTCCTGGTCAATAACAGTGGAACTCTTCAATAGTTATCGTTAGTCAAAACTAGCAAAAGTATTTATATATGAATAATTGTATAAACTGCATTTAAATAAGCACTACATATATATCTGTCTTCAGAAGTATTTTATGTAACTTTGTTAAACCGCCCTGGTCTCCCATTTATCTAAACTCTTCATAAATATTTAGTTTTAACAAAAGGTAAAATGGTTTAAAAGGTTTCATATTTATAAATTAGATTGTAAACTTGTCATTTTTATTGAGACTGCAGTGCAATTGTGTGCTTCTGAATGACTGTGATGTTTCAGTGATTCTGTCACATTGCAGTGTAGTGTCACGTATGGTATGGAAAGCTAAATGGAAAGCTAAATTGCTTGTCTTTGGAATCTTGTCGCGTGTAGTTAGGACATGGTGTATGATATGTCAATCAGCTCAGGATCTTTTCAGCAGGAAGCCTTGATCAGGTGCAGTACTAACACTGTGTGTGAAGGATTTGCTCTGGTGCATCAAATCAAGCACTCTGTAATCACAGGTAAACTGTCTGACCAGTCAGTTGTTTGTCATGAGATGTGTTCCACAAAAGAGCTGGTTTGCAGACAGTTATAAGAGTTGATGTTACAAATACATCTTTTGAATATACTGTGTGAACTCATTGTCCCGTTAGCTTGGAGAGATTTATTTTCCAATAAGTTCTTCAATAAGTTTTGTCAATAATTATTATTATTATTATTATTATTATTATTATTATTATTATTATTATTATTTATTTTTTATTTTTTTTATTAATCTAATTTTTTGTTTCTGGTTTCTCTTTCTAATTAACCTTACATTGGGTTAGTCACTTGATTTATTCTCATGTGCTTCGTTCCCACCCTTCTAAATTATGTTGCACTGATATGGAGTTATCACAAACTAAGACTGTTTAGTTGTGCTATCTTACAATTAATGTATAATGTAAGTTAAAGTGTCTCCTATGTAACCAGTTAAAACTTGAAGTGGCGATGAGGTCTTAAATGTATGGAAAGAGTAAATAGACTTAAATAGACTTAAATTTAACTCAATAATTCCTGTATATAACCTGTTCATATTTATGTGGATCTGCGAACATTCCTTCAAAGGCTAGTAGGATAAAATGTTAACTGTGTGTAAAATGTGTATCTGATTTTGTTTTCAGCAAACGTGAAGAGGAGAAGAAGAGAGGGGTTCTTACAAATCCTGTTAAAATGAAAGAAATCCAAAAGATGGTGAGTAGTGTACTCTGCATGATATTTTGTGATATTTTAAGTGCTTTCAGTATTGTAGAGTTAATTTACTTTCCTTTCTAAACGAATTAGTCTCGCCTAAATATAAATTTACCTAACAACAGTCCAAGAAATTCAACAGTTAATGGCATACTGGGAAATAATGCATTTCACGCTGGTGATGTTAGACTTCTTAAACTTTCTTTTTCAATTAATTTTTTAAAGACTTATTATTAGATTAAAAATGTTATATATATATATATATATATATATATGCATAAATTCTACTCCTAAAAAGTGTACTTCATATCTAATTCTACTTGGAATAATGCATGTTGTTACCTGTTGTTGAATTGGAGTTAAAAAAGAAAGTTTCAACACTGGCCTTTTTTTTTTTTTTTGTTTGTTTGTTTTTGTTTTGTTTTTTGTTTTTTTGTTTTTCTCAACATAGTTGCGTCACAATCTTGAGAAGGAAAAAAAGAAGAAACAAAAAAAGAAAAGAGAGGAGAAAGACAGGAGGAAGGAGAAAAAGCATAGAAAGAGGAGTTCAAGCTCTGATGAGGATGACACAAAGCATCGGTAAATTGTTTTTATTTATTTATTTATTTATTTTAATTTAAATTACTTACTTTCAATTTACTGGAATAAATCTCACTTTATAGTTACACAGAGTGTACCTAATTTAAATAAGTTTTTAACAATATGTGTATCTGTTTTGCCAACCAGGTCAAAGGGGAAGCGATCAGATGTCACAACCTCTTATAGACATCACAAATCAGGCTATGGACTTCAAGTAAGTAATTTTCTCCCTGTATATCTTGCTGGCATGTTTCTTTTAGTTTTTATTATTAATAATTGTATTACATTTTTAACATTTAAATTCAATTTAGAGCTTCAGATTTGTCATAATCATTCTATTATTATTATTATTATTACTATTATTATTATTATTATTATTATTATTATTATTCTCTGAGGTTCATGTTAGTATGGTTTTATATGAAAAAAAATCATAATTTAGAAATAGTAAGCTATTTTCTATCCTGTTTTTGAGCCGCTCTGCAGAACAGTCTGTTTTTATATGCAGGGCACATTTAAGACTCGCAAGTAAACACCCACTGCTATGATTGGCTAACAGGTTTGCTTATCAAAATTAAAAGATGCTGCTGTGACATACTCTGAAAACAACATGGGTCATTTGGGTTAAAAACATACATACTTAGTACAGTGTATATCAAAAAGTCGGGAACAGACACTGTAATAGTGGTAAAAACACCTTTACTTAAACTTATGTGTTGCGACATTACTGTCAAAATAGTCAGACTCGGCACTGCATCATTTTTTTACCTTCAGTCTCATACAGCATCATACTGCAGGCTGCAGTTTCAGGACTGCATTTCTAGGACCCTATAGTTTTTTATTTTTTTTTATTTTATTTTATTTTATTTTATTTATTTGTTAGCACTTGCCATTTAATTCTGTATATTATTATTTTTAGAGGAATTATGTAGTTGTAAACACTTAATTATTGTCCTAACAAACTCCTAACCCTAAACAAACCCTCTTGAAATATTTCTCCAATAGTTAAATAATCGTTATAGAAATTTTATTTGGGCTTTATATTTGATCAGACACTTGCATGAGGTTAAATGCAGAGGTTGAATGCAGAGCACAAATGATGCATTTAACCCAAAATCAAAATCCACACGTCCTTTCCTTTCCTTTCCTTTCCTTTCCTTTCCTTTCCTTTCCTTTCCTTTCCTTTCCTTTCCTTTCCTTTCCTTTCCTTTCCGTACTTTTTTAAACATCAGTTCTTTATTTACCCTTGCATTGTGAAGTAGACGTCTGTCTTTAAACTGTGCGTTGTGGCACTTCATTCTGAATGGAGGCGGGGTGGAGTTATGAGGTTTGAATGACAATTTGAGGATCCAATGGCATTACGAGGTTTAGTCACAAGCTCTTTTGAATGCTTTTTATTGATTAAATATCTGTAAAACCCACAAACAGATATAACGATGACCAATAGCACTGGTTTAAAATAATAATATAGTATAATTAAATATAATATAATAAACAGGAAGTTTTTAATAAGTTTCCACAGCACACCCGACAATCTGTCATGGCACAGTGGTTGGGAAAAACAGATTTAACCTAATTTATTTAAATATATTCTATACATATATTTTGGTTTTAAATTTTTTTTTTTTTTTCTTTTTTTTTTTTTGCTGAATGGAGATGACCAAATAAAATGCTGACACCGCCTTGAACACTCAAGTTCGTGCCAGCTCTTACATTAAAAATAAGATGAAAAGAGAAAAAAATGAATAGGTTCCATGGATCTAGTCTTTGCACCTGTTTATTTGATGTTTGAATCAGGTCTTCCCTATGGGAATAGAATTGGCTAGATGGTGCTGTCACAGAAAATTGGGTCTTAGAAATGCGGTTTTAGAACTGCAGACGCTGGCATTGCAGGAACATAGTATTGTTCCTTTTGTTTAGACCAGGGGTGGCGAACGTCGGTCACGGAGAGCCACGGCCCTGCAGAGTTTTGCTTCAACCCTAATCAAACGCACCTGAACAAGCTAATCAAGGTCTGAAGGGTTACTAGAAAGCTACAGGCAGGTGAGTTTTAATTAGGGTTGGAGCGGAACTCTGCAGGGCTGCGGCTCTCCAGGACCAGAGTTCGCCACCCCTGGTTTAGACCAATGCAAAATTCGACCCACGTTTTTACCCTGCAAACACGCAGAGCTGTAAATGTGAACTGGTGGATCGATAAGAAGGTAATTCATTATGAAAATCAAAACAGTAAAATGTATTTATTTAATTAATAGAATAATTTGATAATAATTGGTTTATATATATTAATTATCATTAATCTCATTAATTTTCTTAAAAATGGTAAAAGGCTGAAATGTGAAGTGTATCATTTTATAAAACTTAGTTTTTGTTAAAACTTGTATCTGAACTGTAAATCATGCTTTTTACAGTCATTTTACAGTTTAATGTTTTACCCCGCTTTTATGGCATTCATTTTATTTGTGCAGGTCTTAAGTCTTGAATTTAATCGTAAAAATCTTGCAGCAACCCTGTAAACTGAACGGTTTTAATGAACAGCTGGCTTTGTCACACACACACAGTGGAGTTCTGTAGGATCACATTTTAAATCTGTTATTCAGAGTTTATTTTAAACATTAAAATAAAGAACTTTTGAAAAGTGTTAAGGTTGCCGACCCCTGCTCTAGTATTTCCTCTCTCCCGCTACAAGCGCGTATCAGTGGGTGCGGCTAAAGAGGCAGTGATGTAGAAGCAGGTATTGATCTTCTCCTGCAGAGGTGGGCTTTCGCCTCACTGTTAAGTCATAAAGTGGCACGTTCCAAAACAAGTTGTTTTCTGAGTTTGGTTTCAATAAAAGCTGTTTTTAAACTAACTAGAAAGTTTTGAGTTTTGAAACTTGCAGGATGTTTTATAGTACACTGACCTGTTATACATCAAAAAATCAAGGGAAATTTGATTTCTCAGTTCATGACCCCTTTAAAGTAGAAAAAGTACTACTTTTTGACATTTTTACTTTTTGACATCCATACCACTGCTTAACACTGATCTGGTAATATTTATCAAATATGATTTTTGTCATCTTAAATTTGTGAAAAAATGATTGTACCTGATTATTTACTTTCTTAACTGTTTCAGATACCTGCAAACAGATCTCGTCATTCATCAGTATCTAACCACACAGATCACAGTTCAAGAGACAGGAGTCGATCCCCATTGTCTCATAAAACAGACAGGGACAATCACTCCTTAAGAGTGTCAGAGCAGAGACCTAAAACCAAATCCCCCAGCACATCAAGACACAGAGACCGCTATGAAAGACAATACAATAATTACAGCAAGTATGATATGTTTGAGTTAATAATTTAATCTACTACATATAGCAAGCATGATTGTTTTATTCTTATGTATATCAATTACTCAGAAGTTTTTCTAAAAACTTTGGCATGAATACATTTCATTAGTTTGTTTTACTGTAAAGACATTGTTTTGTCAGCTACAAAGAATGCAACATTTTCTCCCTCTCTCAGGCACCTCTCAGCTGAAGAGTTGGAAAAGAGGAGAAGGGAAATGATGGATTTTGCCAATGAAAGAGAAGTGGAAAGGCAAAATAATGTGCAGAGGTATAAGCGACAAGAGGAACAAGAGAAAGCCAGAGACAATGCCAAACAGGACCATCATGCTGGATTCATACAGTCAGTATTTCAATTACTGCAATTTAATTAAACAGAAAAATGCTTCTGATATACTCAGTAGTTTTATTTATGGCAGTGGCAGTCTAAATCTGTGCTGTTAATTCTGCTCTGCCATCAATGTGGAAATGGAAACCAATGTATTTGGTTAGCCATAAAATGATTTGGATGATAAAGAATTGCTCACTAATTAATTTATAAATCTGTTTGACAGTGACATGAAACTAGAGAGTGCTGCCACCTCCTCTCTGGAAGACCGTGTGAAGAGAAACATTCACTCTATTCAGAGGACCCCTGCTGCTCTGGAGAAGAACTTCATGAGAAGATGAGACCTTAAAGAATATGGAAACTTTTACCTCTGTCTTTTGTATTAAGATTTGTAATTTTTAATTTTAATTAATTTTAATGTAATTTTGATGCCAGATCATGGTTGTAAATAAAATGTTCAAATGACACTTTGCAAATTGTGTGAAACTTCAGTTTATCCCTCAGTTGTTTAACATTTTATTTTAAAAGTGGAAAAGTTGGTCAAAAACATACATTTACACACGGACTGCCCACCAACTGCAACTTTTAGATGCCATCTTTTATTTTTTTTTTATTTTTTATTTATTTTTTTTTTTTTTTTAAGCTCAGCTGTCATGGAATGGAATGTGGGATATCAAAGACAGCGGAGGATGTATCTATCCTGCCTTTAAAAATCCAAAGTATCTCAGGAGACAGGAAGTGAAGCTAACACTCAATTTGGACATGCCTTGATGCCTTCCTACTATGGAATGCATCCTCCGAAGGCAGGATTTTTCAGCTGTCGGATGCAGCAACAGACTCAAGACAGTTGGCCAATAGGGGGCACTACAGCAATCAAAAACCTCACCATCATGAAATCATATTAGATTTCCTCATTCTGGACAACTTTGGCTCAGTAACTACTGCTGTCAGTCAAACCTTTTTTTTCTTATAGATTTGATATTATGTAAAAATCATTTTGCATTTAAGCAGATTGGCCAGATATTTTTTACGTTTGGAGTAGCATACCGAGTGAATTGATAACCGATTTTTCTATGTTGGCCATTAAGCTTCCTGTCCACCATTTTGATTTTCTTTGAAAAACAGCTCTTAGACCGTTTGTCCCATTGTCATCAAATTAAACTCAAATCATGTTCTTGCTGTTCTGCCAAAAAGTTATCACAAGTTTTTTGATATCACAGACACGCAACTAATCATTACTTTTGTTAGCATGGTGCCAAAATGGATCTAAGGCTGTATTTCTGCAAGGCTTTGGCATATTGGCACCAAATTTTGGCTGCCAATTTATTTTTTTTATTATTATTATTTATATATACCAGTCACTCTCTAACTTTCCACTGTCTCATTTACTCTGCTTTACTTTATTGATTATGTTGCATTTAAACAGCCGGCGCGGTGTGGATTTGGGCTCCCGGAGGATAAAAGACTGCCGGTGAGACCGATCTGAACTCTATCTTGTATATAGTGTACTGTTTGGATGCTGAGAGACATAACACTCGCACATACACTCGCACATTTTTTTTGTATTCTACTGATTCAGCTTTCTCTGGCACTTTATCTTTGTGTATAATACACTTGGTTTGGATACGGTGGCTGTCTGTGTACGTTCGTTCATTCATACACGTACAGAAATCTTTTTTTTAAAGTGTGTAAATTCCACGCTCTGCGATCAGGCAACTAACCAAAGCACAATCAACTACAAGTGGCAGGATAAAATTTGCAGTGTAGATACTTATATACTGAAGGATGCTCACCTTGCATTTCCCCTGATCGCTGGCTTGGATTTCTTGAGAGTTGCTGGAGCCCTTCTGGATGTGGGACAAAGTAGATACGGCCTGAAAACAGGGACCAGTTATACATTCTACCATTTCATAACATCTTCAATTACTCCAGGGCCAACCACAACACTGACTGGCGAAAACTCTCTCCACAATGCTGCTGTGACTCTCTACTACGCCTTACCTCCAACTTGGAAACCATCACTCACTACCCCGATCCCTGAGCCTGTTCCATGTTGGGACTCCGACAACCAGGAGGAGATATTGCAGTTGATGGCTACTTGGCCATGCACCACCTCAAATGTTCTGGGACGGACAGCCGTGGAACAACATAAAATCATCTTGTCTGATGAGGTGCCACTTAAATCCAGAGCATACAGAGTCTCACCCTTCAAGAAAAAGATCATTGAAGACCAGGCAGATCAGATGCTCAAAGACCACATCATTGAACCCTCCTTTTCTCCATGGTCATCACCTGTCGTCCTAGTCCCCAAACCTGATGACAGTTACAGGTTCTGTGTTGACTATAGAAGGCTAAATAGTAAGACGATACCTGACGCCACATTGGACTTACAGTTAGGATATTGGCAGGAAGGAAGGCAGCAAGGTGAAAACTGCTTTTATCACTACCAAGGGGCTGTGCCATTTCTGCTCTATGCCGTATGGGCTCCGTAACGCCGCAGCAACGTTCCAAAGGCTCATGGAAAAAGTCCTAGCAGAATTGAGGGGAAATTCTTGCTTTGTGTACATAGACGACATTATCATCTACTCAAGAAGATTAGACGAACACATTCATCATCTGAACACCATACTACAAAGACTCACCCAGGCAAACCTTACCCTTAATATGAAAAAATGCCACTTCTTCAAACAGCAGCTGAAGTTCCTTGGACACATTGTCTCAGCAAAAGGAGTTGAGGTCGACCCAGCAAAGACTTTGGCTGTCACCCAGTATCCACCTCCCAACGACTTTTGAGGCCCTCCAACGTTTCCTGGGGCTAGCAGGGTGGTACCACAAATTTATACCCCATTTTGCAGACATCACTGCTCCCTTAAACCACCTGAAAAAGAAGGTAGTTGAATGGGAATGGACACCCGAGTGCCAGACCAGCTTTGATCTCGTCAAACAAGCATTGCAAACTTCACCTGTCTTGATGCAACCGGACCTCAATCAAACTTTTCAGGTTCATACAGATGCCAGCAATGTTGGTTTGGGAGCCATTCTAACCCAGCAAACACCTGAGGGTGAAAGAGTGGTAGCATATGCCTCAAGGACATTACGAGGAGCAGAACTAAACTATTCAACCTCTGAGAAAGAGTGTCTGGCCGTGGTCTGGGCAGTAGAGAAGTGGAAGCATTTTCTTGAGGGAATTACATTTGACATCTATACAGACCATGCCGCTCTTGTTTGGGCCTTCAATAGCACCAAAACCTCCTCTCGGCTAACCTGCTGGACTCTTAGGCTGCAACAATTTCACTTCCAGGTTCATCACAGGAAGGGCTGCCTCAATCTGAGGTCAGATGCCTTGTCCTGAGCCTGTGACTCATTGAACGAAGAGCACACACATTGCTTGGTCATAACGACAAAATGTTTATCTGATATCCCGAACACATTAGATGAAATATCTCAAGCCCAAAAGATTGACACTACTATATCTTACCTGCAAGCAGATCAAAAAGCTAGGAAAGTGCAAGGCCAACACATTTCCTTCGAGGACCACCAGGGGCTGTTGTATCGCCGAGTACCTGTCAGGGATAATGGAGACAAATTTCAGCCGGTCGTTCCCCAGGAGTTAATACCTGGTTTCCTCCATTACTTTCATGATAAACCTCTGGGAGAACATCTTGGCCCGCTAAAAACCCTGCTGAGGCTTCTGGAAGTGGCTTGGTGGCCGACTGTCCGTAAAGATGTCTGGCAATATTTCAAGGGTTGCGACATCTGTCAGAAATATAAACACGATAACACAAAACCTGGTGGCTTTCTGCAAAACATGCAGGTGATGGAACCAGGGCACACCTTAGGAGGGGATTTAATGGGCCCTTTTCCACTTAGTAAGAAATAAAATGCTTACCTCCTTGTGATAGTTGATTACTACACAATGTGAGTGGAGATGTTTCCCCTCAGAGATGCCAAGACACAGAAAATTGTCAGAATTCTCAAGGACGAGATCTTTACTCAATGGGGTGTACCAAAGTACATTATTTCAGACCGTGGAGCACAATTTACCTCCAATGTCCTGGCTGAGCTGTGCAAGACCTGGGGTAGTGTCCAAAAACTCACTACCAGTTATCATCCACAAACAAACCTGACAGAAAGAATAAACACAGTTCAGACCCACCAAAAACAGAGAATATTAATGTGGTTAACCTGAAATACTGGTACGGACGTTCTCCTCCGACCTCGCAGGCTGGGGTGGGGGATCTATGTAGCATAGCCACATAAGGGAAAGTTCATTTATAGGATCGTTTGCCAATAAGAAGGCATTGTATATTTATTGCTTTCCCCTGTGTGCTGTTATGTCCCTTTCGTTTGTCTGTGTTTGACCCCAAACTTTATTCTCGCGAGATTCCGTTTGCGCTCTGTCGTCATGTGACGTTGCGTCATCTAAGTGGGAAGTGTGTGTAGTGTTTTCCATACATGGAGCCGGCGTCGCTCAAAAAGTTTCGAACAGTTCCCGGCGATCGATGCTGTGGATTACTTTTTTTTCTCGGCTGTATAATTTTCCATGGACTGTCTCTTTTTTTTTTTTTTTTTGGATACTTACCTTGAAGGACATTTAAACAGCCGGCGGTGTGGATTTGCGCTCCCAGAGGATAAAAGACTGCCGATGAGACCGATCTGAACTCTATCTTGTTTATAGTGTACTGTTTGGACGCTGAGAGACATAACACTCGCACATACACTCACACTTTATTTATTTTTTTTTTATTTTATTTTTTTTTTTGTATTCTACTGATTCAGCTTTGTAACCCAGATGGTGTTTGTTTATTCGTTCGTTCATTCATATCATACATACACGTACAAAAATCTTCCCTTTTAAAAGTGTGTAAATTCCACACTCTGCGTGGAATTGTTACAACCTGAACAAGTTAATTAAGGGCTTTAGGATTACTAAGGCTACAGGCAGGTGAGGTTTTTTTTTTTTTTTTTTTTTCAGGGTTGGAACTCTACTCGGCTGGGTTACAAAGTTTAAAATGGAGTCAGATTTTACTGTGTGAGTGACTTATAGGTGACTTAAAAGAATGACATAAGAGAGAAATATATTTCAAAAGAATGGTGTATTTACAATATTCACAAGACTTTAAAACAACACAATAAAACCAGGTAAACTCAGGATGTTAAAAGAAGTCCGTTGCACCATACCCTAAAACAGTCCTAGTGTGCTGTAATGTCCCAATGTGAGTGTCCACCATACAGTTTAACAGAAGTGATAATCCAACTAATTGCAGTTGTGTCTGGAAAGGTGAGTCTAAAGGTAATAAAATGAACTTAAGAAAACATGTAAGCCAGTTAAAACACTATTAAAAATAAAATCATTGCAATAAGTAGAGCAGTAAAACATGTCCCCTGTGTGACAGTGTCACAGGTATGCTTGTTGTTTTATTATTATTATTATTATTATTTATATATTATAGAGTTGTTTGGGGTGGGGATAAATTAAATGTGATCTGCAGTGATGTCATAACCGTGTTGCATTGTGGTCTGTGGAGCAGCCTGAAATGTGAGGGTCTGTCCATATAAACTTTACTCCTCCGTTTAACAAAGTGGAACGCACTTCAAAATGGCAGAGGGGATTCAAGGTCAACGTCAAAAGAGCCATTTTGGAGATACAAAATATTTGATCCCCAAATAAAGATAACAGCATATAGCTAAAGTTTTATGAAATAAAAATATAAATGAAATAAAATATTTTGTCAGATTTTAATTGAAATGATTATTATTACTATTGTTATTGCCGCTTTCCTTACATACCAGTGCATTAACAAACTCACAAACATCAGTGTGTATTTAACAAATGTGTATTTTTAAATGTCTGAAACATTATTTTTATGTGGCTGAAAACTGAATCGTCGTGATATGGGCTAAAAGCGCAGAGCGCGTCTATTTGGCTCAGCGCCAGACAAGGCGCAAAAGCACGTTGGAATTTAGCAGTGAAAGTTTAAATACACCGGTGATTGTCCGCATCGAATGGTTAAAATCGATCAGTTTTGGGGAGCTGGAGGGGGTGAAATAGAATCTGAGGTGGCACAAATCAGATCGGAAAGGGGTACCCCTCGGCTGAAATCGCATTCGGTTTAGCTTTTCGCGTGTAAAATCGTATTCCGGGGTGAAGGGGTCGACCCTTCAGATCATTGCAGGGGGCTAAGCCCCCCCAAGCCCCCCCTTGACGCCGGGCCTGGGACCACTGGATATTTGGTAAGTTGTAAGGCACATTATACCTAGTCCAGCAAAAACCCTGAACCCTGCTTGAACCCTGGGAAGCTGCTACATGTACTTTTTTTTTATTATTTTATTTTATTTTTTTTTAATGTCTAGCACAGTGGTTCTCAATTCCAGTCCTCACGTACCACTGCTCTGCACATTTTGTATGTATCTCTTATCACTTCAGACATTTGTTCGATTAGACCATAAGTGCCCTACAAAGTGGACATCATAGGATATTCTGCCATGATACCAGTTCGAATGGAGCGTATATTTTCCATTTAAAAGTCATTAAAGCGAGCGAGACATGAATTTAAATTGTATTTATTTACAGATGCATTTATGTCACACTTTTCTAGTAAGTTTCGTCTGTGTGTGAATTTGTGTTCTTAAGTGAAGTAAACTTCTTTTGTAACATCTAATAGTAAAAGCCCAGCAGCACACAAAATAACACTGGCCAACATGTTTATGCTGTATTTAGTTTATTGCAAGCAGTCAATGCTTCAGAGCAAGATAGAGAAGAGATAAGAGATCGAGGAACACCCTTAACAGATAACGGCTACAATTACTCAGGCTCACTTGAAAGATGGAGACTGTCATATATGATGAGTGTGAATTCAGAAAAGGGAACAAGCATATGATTGGCATCATGTTGATTGTCGCAAAAGCCTCTGGTTTGGACCTGTTGGTTTCCTGTGGTTAACAAGCCGTTCTGGATTTCCAGAAGTAGTTCTTGCAGCCTGTTTTTTTTGCCTCATTGTCTCCACTGTTTCTCCTCATTAGGTCCAGTCCACTCTGTAGAATCCCCAGAGATGGGCTGTCAGACTGGATGGCTGCTGGGTCTGAGTTACTGAACAACCACTGAAGCTCTGGAAGGGCATATCTCTCTGGCATCTGTTAATTCAATTAAATCAGTTTTTCAGGTTAGACAGAAAAAAAAAAAAAGAAATATTATGCCTTAAAAAACAATATATGCTTCAAAGATGGTGTATTACTGCTATCCAAGTGCAATGAGGTTTAGAGGTCTACTTTAAAATCTTACCTCTTCATCAGTAGGAGTGCCATGAGATGCCTGTAGAGCAGAGTTCAAAACCATATGAGATCGACCGCATGATATGATGCTTGCTGTCATGGCCAAACAGAACAGGGAGACAGTGAGGTGAAGTTGGGATGAGGCCATCGCTGCCGTTTTGAAGGATGTGGCTTGTTCAACCTTGGTTCAAGCCTCTCAGCTGCACTGTGCTCCCTAAGTATGTCTTTTAGCTTATCCGTACTGTGTTTTATACTGGTACCTTCTCTTACACAGAGTAAAAATTAGTTACGCACTGAGAAGTTTTACAAATTAAAAATTAACAAGTTCAACTGGTTGCAGCTGGTATTCTGCTGGTCAGATGAAAACACAGAGTGTCCAATCACAGAGTGCATCCACATGAAGCAGGACCCCCCAATAAACTGCTAATTAGCCCCCAATAAATTCATCTGTTGCTAGAGTAACTTTGCTACCAATGTTTCTTGGTCATAAATTCTTGATGGCCATCACTGGCAAAAGGATGTTACCAGGAAACATGTCAACCTTTCTTTGAACAATAATTACTGAAATCTTTCTGCATGTATTATAAATCTGGGAAACCTACACAGATAAACCCACACTCCCAGTAATTAACAGAACACGTGACCCGTTATCCGACAGCAACACTAATTTAATTCTGTCCCCGATCCGACCCATTTGACATGAAAACTGCGACCCAAACTGCACCTGCATTAACCTCTTTCATGAGGTAGACAAAACTAATTTTTCTTATGTAACACAAGCAATAAAACATCAGCCATTCTGAGTTAAAGCATTTAAGAAAAATGAACAGACATGCAAGCCCAACATGTTAACAAACAACAACAAAAAAAAAAAAAAGGAGAGAGAGAGCGCGACATCCATTGTGTAAACAATATGAAACTATTGTGTACATCAAGTGTACAGTCCAATTTGAATGAATTGTGCTATACAGACGCAAAGAGGTCTAAAAGGCCTAAATTAAAAGAAGGCTAAAACATTTATTCAAATTGTGAATAGCAGGTGGAAAATTTTCTAGGTAGGGTGCTATCTCCAACAATATTAGCATACATTCCAGTGTGATTTATCTCAGTATAACAAAAGGGAAAACATTAAGATTTGAAATATTTTAAATAAAGATAATTGTTTTACCATATTCAAGATTAAGTTTGAGGATGATTCTCACAAAACAAAAAATATTTTCTGCAAGAATTTTGCAAGATAAAACTTTTTTTTAAGCAAAAAAATATAGTACATATTATGTACTATATACAAATATATGTATATATAATACAGCGCAAAAGCAAAAACTGAAGGAAAAATAAATGTCACATTTGTTCAGAGCATTTTCTATAACTGCAATACACTGTAAAAAGTGATCCACTATATTTACTCAATAAAATTGTCAACACATTACAAGCAATTATTATTATTATAATTATTATTAACTATTATTAATTAATTTCAAAACATAAGAATTCATTAGAATGAATCAAATGAGATGCTTACAAATTAGCCATTTAAAATGAGTAACATACAAAAAATTAAGTAAAATTTAAACAAAAATATTGGTTTCATTGGAAACCAAAAAAACAAACAAACAAAAAAACACTATGCTAACGAATACTGTTATGCATGCCAGGCCAGTAGTTGCCGATCAAGAAACACCCTTCAGAAACATAATACACATGCAAACATGCATACAAATTCACATTTTGGTTACATGGAGATGATACAGGCATCATATTCAAAAGCTTGTCTTTTCAGGCCCCCAAAACAAAGCTGTTAGAAGACACCTGATGTTAACCAACAGAGTAACTGAAGGAGAAAATCATTTTTTAGGTTACCATTGCAGTGGTCAGTGTTTGCTTAAGTTGGGCTCTGGACACTTGACTTTTTAGCGTTAGGTATTGTTTGGTTGTTATAACTGAGTTATATCAGCTATACAAGCCAAGAGAAAAGATGGTTGTGTGGTGTTGGTTATGTTTTTACATCTTCATCATTTGACCTGAATCTGTGAGTTACCTTACTGATTACAGCATACTGTGGTTGCACGGGATTAAGTCTGGATTATCAGCACAATCAAACATTTTTAAATGCTCTTTCGATCTAAAAAGAAAAAAAGACTTACATATAAGCACAGATACATCAAGATTCAGCGTGAGAGCCTCAACAATGGTGACCATCAAAAAGCATGTTGCAGTGCATTCTGGGTGCCACCAATCAAAACTCATCCATGGCTCCCATCATGCATTGAAGCATAAATAAATTATGAGCTGAATTGTTTAATCACCATTGTTGAGATTTATATGCTGATTCTTGATGTCACTGTGTGCCTGAATAGATACTCCCCCCCCCCCCCCCCCCCCCCCTACATTTTTGAGCAGAACATTTTTGAGCAGAACATTTTTGAGTAGTACACTAGAGATTCACAAGACTTCTGTAATCAGTTTAAATCTAACTCCGAGATTAGGCTCTAAATTAGTAAAGGTCAAAGGTTGATTATGTTAATCAACTGTAATGGTAACCTAAAAATGATTTTCACCTTCAATGATTCTCTTTTTTAACATCAGGTGTCTTCAACAACTCTGTTTTAGGGACCTGAAAACACAAGCTTTTGAACATGATGCCTGTATAATCTCCATGTAAACAACAAAAAAACGTGAATTTGTGAAAAAAAAAAAAAAAAAGATGACGTCATGTGCATGTGTATTATGTTTTTGAAGGGTGTTTCTTGATCACCAAATACTGGCCCAGCATGCATAACAGTATTTATTAGCATAGTGCTTTTTTTTTTTTTTGTTTCCAGTGAAACCATTGCAAACTGCTATAAAAACACACTTCTTCAGTGAGTGTCTATTATAAAACATGCCAGACATGTGACCATACTGAGAAATGTGCTTGTGCAAAAAGCTATCAGAGAGCACACATACACGGTTTGTTTATTTGCAAACTAATAATAACAAACTGTCACTGCATGTCACTGTAATCGTCTTTACCTCCATCGTACCTCCATACAATTGTCATCTATCAAAACTTCACTGGTAAGATGCTGGTTTGCTTTATGCAGCCCATACAGACTAGTCCTGAATTTATATTTCCTATGTGTTTGTTCCCACTAATCGCCGCACAAGTTAAGGTTACGTATGATGACGAATGCACGTTATCTAGCCCTCCCAGAACACAAAGAGATTGCATTGCAGTCCCTGCAGTTTAAAAAAAGAAAAGGAAAAAAGTTTGGAAGTCTGTGAGAACACTCGGGTTGATTCTGGACCAGAGTGGACCCTGCCCTGGGATGAGGGGGATCCCTGGTGACTCTGGAAAATATTGTAAACATTTTATAATGAGCTGACTGTTTGTATCAGTTTGCTTAGAATTTGTTAGTCAAGAGCTCCCAAATATGAAAGAAAAAAGAGAAAAATTGTCAAAAATGAAGGGGAAAAGTAAGTCAAAAAAAAAATTCCCAAGCTCACGGTATATTTTAACGCAGGGCTTGAAAAAGATGCAGATGCATATCATGGCAAAGGTAGGTCATATGTAGTCTCGTGTAGCCAGACCTTCAGACTGACGGCAGAAGGTCTGGGAACTTTGGCCACTTTGAATGGTCAAGGCCCGCCCCAAGAGGCCATATTACTGAGAGGAACAGCATCCGATCATGTTTCGTTTTATGCCACATCATGTTTAGAGGCATGGAAATGTCACCACAATAACAGACCGTGTGTAAAACTCTGACATATTGTGAAGATTCTATGCTGCGAACTTTACATTTTTCACATACTTTTGAAAATCCAGCATTAAGCGCTCATTGTCACAGCTGTAAACACAACGTCTTTCTTCTTTCCTGAGGTGGTTTGACGCCACAGCATTTTTGTTCCAGGTGGAACGTTAAAGAACACGACACACACGTCTCCCAGCAATTTTTTATCATCTAACCAATCCGAACACTTCTGAAGTGTTTCCAGCTAAGTGTGCCTTATGCATCAGACATTTAGCCAACGTTCCATGAGCGTGATGTCTGAGGCTGAGACTAGGTCATATGCTTTCAGTAGCTAAATACAATAGGCTATAAAAGATTCAATCCTGCTCCTGGGCACCCACTGTCCAACCTTGCTTCAGCACACCTACCTGTGTATTTTTAAGCAGTCTTGAGGAGCTTGATTAGCTGCTTCAGGTTTGTTTGATTAGGGTTGTAGATAAACTCTGCAGGACAGTGGGTCCCCAGGAACATTCTGTAATTAAACATATTAATGCATAGCTGTAACCACCATAAACACTGAACCCCCCCCCCACCCAATCAGTGTTGATTGTCAATCAGTGTTGCTTCCTAAGTGGGCAGTTTGATTTCACAGAAGTGTGACTGACTTGGAGTTACATTGTGTTGTTTAAGTGTTCCCTTTGTTTTTTGAGCAGTGTATATATATATATATATATATATATATATATATATATATATATATATATATGATACACTGTAAGATGATATAATGTACAGCATATAGTAAATAAAAAAAAGATAAAAGATAAATAAACATACACTTAATACCAATATACTGAGAATAAATGGTGAATATACTGAGAAAAAAAGGAAAAATACAAACACATATGTATGAGTATATATATATATATATATATATATATATATATATATATATATATATATAGGTAGATAGATAGATAGATAGATAGTTGTTAGTATTTTGATAGATAGATAGTTGTTAGTATTTTTAGATCAGTGTGTTATGAATGAAATGTATGTTTTCTGAATGAGAATTGTTATCAGTGTTATCTAATCTTTTAGATTGCCCTTTTAGACTTATACTCTATTCATTTACTTATTGCTTGTTTTCTTTAAAAAAAAAAAAAAAAAAAAAAAAAAAGGCCTGTAACTCTAGCTTGTTTTTTTTTTATTCTATCCGTTTTCTTTTTATTTATTATATAATTAAAAAAAATGTTATTGCTCTTTTGTTGATTTTGATTGTTTTCATTGTCCTCTTTTGTAAGTCGCTTTGGATAAAAGCGTCTGCTAAATGTAAATGTTATGGTGAAACAAGCTTATTTTGAGACCTATATGAAGTGTTTTGTTTGTCTGAGTGAGTTTTGGAGGTGAGATCAACTGTTTGGCCAATATACATGTTGGTAATGCAGACTGTATGAAGAGTTTTGAAAATGTGGCTTCAGTATTGAACAATGCTTGTTAGCAATTGAAAAAAAAAAAAAAACTGTAATCATTAAGGTTACACTTTATTTTGATAAGTCCACTTTAAACATTCTACAGACTATAAGTAACTTTGCAACTACATTTCAACTAATTCTCATTAATTTGCAACTACATGTCTACTAACTCTTAGAGCAGACTGTTAGGTTAGGTTTAGGGTTAGTAGAATAAGTTGACATATACTTGCAAAGTTTAGAAGAGTGTTAGAAGATATTAAGCAGACAGTCTACTAATACTCTAATGACTAGTTAACATGCAGTTGCAAAGTTACTTACTGTTAGTAGAATGTCTGAAGTGGACTATCAAAATAGAGTGTTACCATCATTAAAATTGGAATCAACAATTTCTCAATTACCATCATGCTGTGGTTAAGCATTTGTAAAAAAAAAAAGAAAACAAACAAACAAAAACAACAACAACAACAACAACAAAAAGATCCATGATTGTGGTATGGGTAAACTTGTGTGAAAAGAAAATTTAAGCATTTTAGAAACATGTTAATTGACTGAATATTGTGTGATTACATGAACTGTGTTAACGGTATGGTCACAACAGACAGATGTTGTGCTAATTGTGTTTAGGGTTTTGAAAATGTCACTACAGATTGGACAAAGGGATGTGAGTAATTGAAAAAAAAAACAAAAAACTAAAAACTGTGACTATTAGGAAAACATTTGAGAATTTTGGCCAAAGTGTTTTGAGAAAATTATTAGCATGATTTGTAATTTGTATGAAATTAATGGAAACAATCTGTTCAAGACAATTACAACAGATCAATGTGTTAACTGTTTTGAGAACAGCGACCTGTGTTTGGAGAAATGTGTCAAATTGATTCAGCTATTGATGTACTGTATCTTACTGCTCAGTACTCAGTAAACTTAAAAAAAAAAAAAAAAAGAAAAGAAAGAAAAAAGAAAAGAACAAAAGCAAGAAAAGTTAAATAAAGCAAAACAGAAATTTGTAAAAAATTATATGTATCTAACATCAGTAGGCAGATAGTGTTTTAAATTGTGTAGCCTAATGATATGATTTCTGATCTACAAACTTGCATCAGCAGAAAATTTGTGCTGCTTTTTTATTTATTTTTTTTCCATCAAATGTCATTTGTTTACAAGCATTTCCCAATACTTAAAGTACTTTTTCTAATCTCTTAACACAGCAACACACCTACAGTTGCAATCAAAATTATTCAACCCCCTTGACCTGCAAGACATTTTGCTGCAGAGAACAAAATTTTATGAAAACAATTTAACAAAGGCATCAGTACACTATTGGAGAAAGTTTATTAATACACATTTGAGTAATTCTCAGAACTTAAGTTGATGAATAATGAAAAAAAATCAAATTGGCTCTAAACGTTCGTGTTCAAAATGATTCAACCCCCAAAAGTAACATTTGTTGCAGAGCCTTTTGTTCTGTATAACCTCTAATAAATGCTGCTCAGAAGTGCTTAGAAGCTTCTGTCACCTCTCTACTGCAATCTTGGCCCATTCCTCGCCTGAAAAAGCTTTCAGATCACTGATAATCTTTGGTTTTGACATTGCCACTGCTTTCTTCAAATTCAACCAAATATTTTCAATGAGAATTAAATCTGGAGACTGAACAGGCCACTCAAGAACATTCTATGATTGATCCCTGAACCAAGCATAAGTAGATTTGAATGTATACTTTGGGATGATTGTCCTGCAGGAAAGTCCATTGATGATCAGCTTCACTCTTTGCACCAAAAGCATCACAATTCTTGCCAAAATGGCCTGATACTTCAAAGAATCTATGAAATCCTTCATATGGTCATGATATCCACTTCCTGCTACAGTAAAACAACCCCATAACAGGACTGGCCCACCTCCACGGTTGACGATAGAGATGGTGTTCTTCTGCTTATAAGCTTTGCCTTTTTTGCTCCAGACATTCTGCTGATCCTTAGGTCCAAAAAGTTCCAGTTTGGTCACATCACTCCATAAAACATTCTTCCAGAACTCCACAGGTCTATCCAAATGAATTTTAGCATGTTCAAGTTGGCCTTTTTGTTCTTCTTTGTCAAGCGTGGTATTCAGCAAGATTCCCCAACACAAAGGCCATACTTGTCTAGTGTTCATCTTATATTCTGCATTGAAATGCTTTTCCTTCTTTTGTCAGGTCATCTTGCAAGTCTTTGGCTGTACATTGCAGGTTTTTCTCAGTTGCTCTGATCAAACATTTTATAATCTTGTGCTTTTTTTGTTCAACACTTTCAAAGGTTTTCTGGTACAACACATTTTACACTAAGGAATAAGGCTGCCAGCTCTGTCTCTAGGGAATATTAATGTCTTGAAAGTCTTCATGTAGCCTTGTACTTTCTTAAGTAATAAAATTATTTCTTCTCTATATCTTCTCTATAGAGCTCTGTTGACTTTGCCATATTTGTTACTCAACTTCAGCACATGCATGGGCTAAATGTATGTATGTGTAACAGCCCAAGCTAATTCTGTTTTTAATAGAGTTTCTAAAGGCTTAATTGTGTTTTAAGATAATTTTGTTCCCTACCATAAAAATAAGTGACTTAAAAACAACAATGTTGAATAGGGGTTGAATAATTATGACATAGCTGTAAAAAAAAATCCTATAACTCAAAAACATTACATTAGATATTGACATTATCACTTGTAATATTTCAGTAAACTGTTTAGATGCAATTTTTATAAAGTCCTGGATCTTCAGAAAAGCTTGTATTTGTAAAGTACTGCAGTCTCTGGGGGGTTGAATAATTTTGATTGCAACTGTACATCACACAATTAGCCGAACAGTTAATTTTCTGGCCAAAACCACATTTTGTTAAATAAATACAAACTCTACTTTTCAAAATGCTGAATACCTTTTTCTACATGTACTAACTCTATCAAAACACAGCAAGCCCAATTTAAGATTTAAGAAGTAATTCAGTCAAAACATTAGCACTAGTTTTCTATCCAGCAGGAACATATGGTCAATCATAGTGTATAGACTGTCAAAATGCTAACAATTAATGACATTACAAAAACTGCATTACTTGTGCATATAACACACAATATGAGATCCATTAAAAATAAATAAATAAACAAATAAAAATTCAGTCAGCTGAACTCTTCATTTTTTTTGTATGTGAATGTTTGGATTCATTTAGATAGTACGTGTACAGCATCGTTAATAAGTCATCAGTACTTCATGGAATGTAAAAGAAAAGTGACAGAATTGCTGCATTTTTTTTTTGAAAAAATGAAATGGCCAATAAAGCCATGATCATAAATTAAAAAAAAAAAAAAAAAAAAAAAAAAAAACAACACAGACACACAACCCCTTGCCTTTTGCCCTCTACCTCTCCTTCTCCCTATTCAGAATGTCAGAAAGTCAGAAAGAACTTTATTCCCAAATATGTTCACACACACAAGAAATCTGATATGGTGACAGAAGCTTCCAGGTAAGAAAGTATACGGACTAGTGCAAACATACATGATGGTGCAGACATGCATATGAATTATAACACTACTGTAATATAACACTACATAATAAAAAAAGATAATTAAATAATGCACTATATACAGAAGTAGAAATATAGAGAATAAAAAATTATTGTTTAAATGAATGCACAGATATTATTTACTATTATTATTATTTATTAAGTGTGCAGTTTACAAATGTACAATTTTTGGTTTTATAAGTGTGTCAGTTATGATGGACAGTTTATAGTAATGAATGTTGTAATTGTTCTTGTGTCTGGCTGTTCTGGAGGTTGGTGCTCTGTAGTGCAGACCAGAAGGCATCAGTTCAAAGAAAGATTGAGCTGGGTGTGTGGGGTCCAAAGTGATTTTATTAGCCCTTTTCCTCACTCTGGAGGTGTAAATATCTTGGAGGTTGGGCAGAGGAGCACCAATAATCCTCTTAGCAGTCCTAACTGTCCATTGTACTCTCTTGATGTCTGATTTGGTAGCTGAACCAAACCAGACAGTCCTGGTCCAACTACTCCTCTCTCACACCTTGCCCCCTCCCTGGTTCAACCAGTCCTCTCCTTCGTCCAACTCTCCCTCATCCAGACATTTTCTTTCTTTCTTTTTTTTTTTTTTTTTGCTTCTCTGTATTGTTTTGAACAAAACCAATCCAGAGTGTGTTTTTTATTGTGCTTGGGCATGTAATGGAAATACTTGAAATTATTCATTAAGATTAAAATCAGCTATATCTCAATTATTAGAAATTAAAATAATTCTTATCAGCTCTTTTGAGCTGCTGTTGCTGCAGAAGAGGCTTTACACTATATTTAAAGTTTGGAACATTAGGTCTTCATTTTTGTCATGCTGTGTTTAAGCATTTGTAAAAAAGATAAGAAAGATCCATGATTTTGGTATGAAGTAAGCTTGTGTGAAAAGAAAATGTAAGCATTTTAGAAACGTACGAATTGACTGAATATTGTGTGAAAACAACATGAATTGTGTTAACGGTATGGCCATAACAGACAGATATTATGCTTATTGTGTTTAGAGTTTTGAAAATGTGACTACAGATTGGACAAAGGGATGTTAGCAATTTAATGTAATGGCATTCCAGTGACATTGGTATTGAAGTACTGGGGGTCATGGAGAGGTTTGAGAACCACTGGACTAATGAATACCTACAATGCAAGTAAGGGTTGTGCTGAATGAATTTCCGTGTCTCACCAGAAGATGGCGTCTGCCAACTGAATCATCCATTTTTCTATAGGGCTGTTCCAATGTGGGTACAGCGTAATATCATACAGGCATACATTTATTTTTAATTGAATATTAAGTAAGTTTGATTAAGGTTTATATACTGTCTGCCCAAAATAAATCAATAAGAAACAATGCATTGTGGCAATGCTTTAATAACGTCATGCAACATCATGATCTTGTATTGATTGACTTTTTGTGAATAGACTTGTAATTCAAGTCCTGCCTCTCTTCTGTGGATGGTGCTGCACTTCTGTTGGTTGGTGTGTTTGAGGCTCATGATCTTTGCCCCCTCGGACAGGTCCTGTTGGCCTGGCAAGAGGGAAGTGCTTTTAATTAATTTTTATATGAGTGAACTGTTTAAAATGTTTGTCAGGCCACTGGGGGGTGTGGGGGAAGCTGGGGGAAGTGAATGGGGTAATATGCCTTACTTGTGTGCTGTGTGTTGACTTGCTGTTTTGAAAAATTTAGCACTAGGATATAAAAATTCACTGTGTGCAGATTAATTGATGTTGTGCATTGCCCTGTGTCTCTTTCACCTTATGTACTTATACCTGTGCATGAATTATGATTTTTATCCTTTTTATTTGAAATAAAGATGTTTCACTTTGGTTAAAAAGATTGTGGTGGTTTGTTTTGACTGACATAGTGATTGTACTTCAACTAGGTTCATTACATGTATATAGGTATGTCTTCCAAAATTGTTGTTTAAGAAATGAAAAGCTACACACTGAGATAAAAGATTTGTCGCACAATTACATATTACAAACTGTACAACTGTTACAAAACGCATTAATCACTGTAGTAATCCTCCAGGCAGAACCTGATTTTACCAAGTACGACATGTTTCTGGATCAACATCTTTGTTGACCCTGGAACAACATTGTGATTAACCAATCAGATTTGAAAAAACAGTTTATAGTTTTTGTGAAGTTTAGGCTTACAATCAGTGTTTAGTGCTTGCACATCAGTGTCATTCATCTATCATTTCCTCTGATTTTAGGGATTACTCATGGGTAGGGTTAGGTTTAGGTGTAGGGATGTGGTCAAGTTTAAATTTTTGGATTAAAATGTTGTTCCAGGGTCAACAAAATATGTTGACCCAGGAACACATCTAACTCAGCAAAATCAGGACGTGCAATGATCCAGTCCCACCCTGCTTCCCAACGTTCATACTATCCATCCTAAATAGTATGTGAGATTAAAATAAGTGTGTTCCAAAGCATAGTATGCTGAAAATATTATGCCAAAAGTCCCCAGATGGTCTACTATTTCAGGTCTATTTTTGAAGTGTGGATCCGTGCACCTTATATATACGTAGATGCCTAAGTAGTGTCTGTTTCAATGGGCCGCTATATAATATATTTATAAGGGGGCGCTATTACACATCTTCTGTACAGAATTTCACTAGTTGTGTACTCAAGGTTTCCCTTACGAAAATTAACCATGGTTTTACTATATTAAAAATGTAGTTAACCACGACTGTAGTAACCGTGGTTTTTTGGTGCAAACCATGGTTTAAAAAAAAAAAAAAAAAACATGGTTCTGATACCATGGTTTTACTACAGTTATACTGTAGTAATACTATAGTAAAACTGTAGTAAACCATGACTGTAGTAAACACAGTGTTTACTAAAGTAGGTTGTTTTACATAACAGGTTGTACTGTCATATAACAAAAGTTGTGCAATGAACTTCTACCAAATAATAAACAGAATAACAAGTTACTATTCTATGATACAGACTTTATTAAAGCACTTATATCATATTTGAAAGAGAATATTAACCGTAACATATGTAAGAACATGTTTTACCTGTTACACAAAATAATTACAATCAACTACATTTTTTTTTTTTAAATATTGGAGATAAAGTACTGCAGTGCAGTGATAAAAATCGCTAATTTATGTATAAAAAGAGCATTAAGTAACTTGTTCCATTGTAAAACTAGTTTATCTCTACAGAAATTAACAGTATGTTTATAAAAGAAATAAACATATAAATGTACACTACAAATGTACATCTTGTTTGGTCAGCAAAGCAAATAAACATGGCTTAGTAGTGTACCTGTAACGGGGAGTGAATGACGAGAGGCGAGCGGATCCACTTGCAAGCTTTTATTAGGACGAGACAGAGACATGGTCGTACAGGCAGGGTCAAAACAGGAGCAGACAGGTATATCACAGGCAAGACGAAGAGAATAATCCAATAAACAAGAGCGAGAGTCCGAAAAGGCAGGCGGCTAGACAGTCGAAAACGAGATAACCAGGCAGGAGAACAAAACACTGGGAACCAGGAAACTAGGGAACGCTAACAATAATAAACTCACAATACTCCGTGGTTTGCATGGGGAAAGTCCGGGGCTTTTATAGAGCTGCTGATTGGTCACATGAGTTGACGCAATCAGCGTGATGGATACTGGGAGATGTAATCCGGGGTGTGGAGCAACAGTCTGAGTGTAATGATAGAGCAAGGGCGACATCTGGTGGTGAGCGGAACGCAGGTCACCGACCAGATTCGTGACATAGCCCCCCCCCAAGCAGCGGCTTCCAGACGCTCGAAGGAAACAACAGTCCAGGGGAGCGGTGGGGCGGGAGCGAGACCGGGCGAGGGCTGGAGGGCCAGGTCCATGTGGAGGGCCCGGTGATCGAGGCGGGACCGACAGAGCAGGTACCCTCCAGGGCGGGGCCGGAGGCGGAGCAGGAGGCGCAGGAGACCTCCAGGGCAGAGCCGGAGGCGGAGCAGGGGCCCTCCAGGGCGGAGCCGGAAGCAGAGCAGGAGTTCTCCAGGGCGGAGCCGGAGGCGGAGCAGGGGCCCTCCAGGGCGGAGCCGGAAGTGGAGCCGGAGCCCTCCAGGGCGGAGCCGGAGGCGGAGCAGGCGACGCAAGAGCCCTCCAGGGTGGAGCAGGAGGCGCAGAAGCCCTCCGAGGCGGAGCGACCCTCCAGGGCGGAACAGGAGGCGGAGCAGGTGGCGGAGCAGCCCTCTGGGGCGAAACAGGAATCTGCGTCACGGTCTGGGACCTGGGGAAAGCAGGGACAGAGGAGGCAGACAGAATAGGGGGAGAAGGCGCAGCAGCCCTCCAGGGCGGAACAGGAGGCTGCGTCATGGTCTGGGACCTGGGGAGAGCAGGAACAGAGGAGGCAGAGAGAACAGAGAGAGAAGCAGAGAGACCGAAGAATAACGCCGCCCCCATAGGAGGTTCTACAGCAAACGCTGACACCTCTGGGGGCAATGGCGCAGCTTCTCTGATGGGGAAGGCCTCTGGAGCAGACTTGAGACCAGACGGGACCTCTGGAGCAGACTTAAGACCAGACGGAACCTCTGGAGCAGACTTGAGACCAGACGGGACCTCTGGAGCAGACCTGAGACCAGACGGGACCTCTGGAGCAGACTTGTGATCAGACGGGACGTCCGGAGCAGGCTTGAGACCAGACGGGACGTCCGGAGCAGGCTTGAGACCAGACGGGACGTCCGGAGCAGGCTTGAGACCAGACGGGACGTCCGGAGCAGGCTTGAGACCAGACGGGAGCTCTGGAGCAGGCTTGAGACCAGACGGGAGCTCTGGAGCAGGCTTGTGATCAGATGGGAGCTCTGGAGCAGGCTTGTGATCAGGCGTGACCTCAGAAGCTGGCTTGTGAACGGACGTGACCTCAGGGGCTGACTCGTGAACAGACGTAACCTTTGGAGTGTAGTGTGCGGCCCACACAGTTAGAATGGTGACCGCCATCACACTGGCAGACATGATGTGACAAGGCTCTGGGAGGTCAGACGAGACATGGCGAGGCTCTGGACAGATAGACGAGGTGTGACGAGACACTGAGCGGCCTGACAAGACGTGACTTGACTCTGGGCCATCAGGCGGGACGTGACTTGACTCTGGGCCGACAGGCGGGACGTGGCTTGACTCTGGGCCGACAGGCGGGACGTGGCTTGATTCTGGGCCGACAGGCGGGACGTGGCTTGATTCTGGGCCGACAGGCAGGACGTGGCTTGATTCTGGGCCGACAGGCAGGACGTGGCTTGACTCTGGGCCGACAGGCGGGACGTGGCTAGACTCTGGGCCGTCAGGCGGGACGTGGCTAGACTCTGGGCCGTCAGCAATAACTTGACTTGGCTCGTGAAGATCAGTTGTGGCTTGACCTGGTTCGTGGAGATCGGCTGTGACTTGACTCGTGAAGATCAGTAGTGACCTGATTTGACTCATGGAGATCAACGGTGACTTGACTTGGCTCATGGAGATCAGCAGTGACTTGATCTGACACGTGAAGCCCAGCGGTGACTTGAACTGGCTTGTGAAGATCAATGACTTTACTTGACTCAGGAACCACGGCTGTGACGCTGCTTGACTCAGGGACGACCGCCTCAGGAAGGGCGGCCATGATGGGTGCAGACTCAGGAGCAGAAGACATGACGTGAACAGACTGTGACCTGACGGAGATGTCTTGAGCAGGCTGTGGTTTGGCTGACGTGGCGTTAGCGGGCACTGGCTTGACGTTGCCGGACTTGGAGGCTTCAGTTGTAGCCTGACTTGACTCCGGAGCAGTGGCTGAAGCTTGACTTGGCTCTGGAACAACAGCAGCAGCTTGGCTTGGCTCATGAGGATCCGCTGTAACGGGACTTGACTCCTGAACAACATGGCTTGGCTCAGGAACAACATGGCTTGACTCAGGAACAACAGCTGTAACGTGACTTGACTCGTGAAGAACAGCTGTGACTTGGCTTGACTCGTGGGGAACAGCTGTGACTTGGCTTGACTCGTGGGGAACAGCTGTGACTTGGCCTGACTCTGTGTCTTGACCTGACTCTGGGGTAGCCTCCGCGGCATGAAGGAGCGCTATTTTAGCTGCCCATACCGTCACTAGAGGTGTGTCCAGCACATGGGCCATCATGACCACAGGTGGCGTCCGGGTGCTGACCACAGGTTCAGGAATGGCGGCCATCTTGTGGAGTGGCTTAGAGACGGCGGCCATCTTGTGCGGTGGCTCTGGCGTGGCAGCCATCTTGTGCGGTGGCTCTGGCGTGGCAGCCATCTTGTCAGTGCTTGGCTCAGGAAAGATGGCTGTGACTTGACTTGAGACAAGGGCGATAGCTCTGACTTGACTTGACACAGGAAACACAGCTTTAACCTGACTTGACACAGGAATGTCGACCGTAGCTTGACTTGACCTGGAAACTTGACTTGACTCGGGAAACACAGCTGCAACTTGACTTGACTTGGGAAACACAGCTGCAACTTGACTTGACTTAGAAACTTGACTTGACTCTTTATATGGCTCTGGTATGGCGGCTGTGACGTGACGGAGCTCTGTTCTCGCTGCCATCTTGTGAACGGGCTCCGCCGTCGCCGCCATCTTGTGAGCGCGCGCCGGCACCGCAGCCATCTTGTGAACGGGCACCGCAGTCGCCGCCACTTTGTGCACGGGCTCTGTTGTCACCGCCATCTTGTGAGCACGCGCCGGCACCGCAGCCATCTTGTGAACGGGCACCGCTGTCGCCGCCATCTTGTGAGCGCGCGCCGGCACCGCAGCCATCTTGTGAACGGGCACCGCTGTCGCCGCCATTAGAGCAGCGCGCTCCGACACGGCCGCCATTTCACGAGTGATCCAGGCGAGAAACTTGTTTGTGGCATCGTGATCCGGCGTTACCGCCAATCTGCGAGGGGGATGCGCGGCTGCCATGTCCGCGTTGTCGCGTTCCTCCACAGTACACGGCGAGCCCACACACAATAAGGCAAAGTTCAGAAATTAGTCTCAGTCTCTGAGGGCGTCTTAGTCTCGCCCTCAGTGGCTCGTTAACACCATCACAATATATTTCAATAATGGTACAGTCCGGGAGGGTGGAATAATTAGCGATGGCCAAAAACTCACGGATGTGTTGTTCGAGTGTGCGCGGTCCTTGTTTTATCCTGAATAGTATCCTGTCGGTATCCATATCTGTTGAATGTCCGGGAGTGAAGCTGCTGGATCCTGGTGTGACGGAGTATTCTGTAACAGGGAGTGAATGACGAGAGGCGAGCGGATCCACTTGCAAGCTTTTATTAGGACGAGACAGAGACATGGTCGTACAGGCAGGGTCAAAACAGGAGCAGACAGGTATATCACAGGCAAGACGAAGAGAATAATCCAATAAACAAGAGCGAGAGTCCGAAAAGGCAGGCGGCTAGACAGTCGAAAACGAGATAACCAGGCAGGAGAACAAAACACTGGGAACCAGGAAACTAGGGAACGCTAACAATAATAAACTCACAATACTCCGTGGTTTGCATGGGGAAAGTCCGGGGCTTTTATAGAGCTGCTGATTGGTCACATGAGTTGACGCAATCAGCGTGATGGATACTGGGAGATGTAGTCCGGGGTGTGGAGCAACAGTCTGAGTGTAATGATAGAGCGAGGGCGACATCTGGTGGTGAGCAGAACGCAGGTCACCGACCAGATTCGTGACAGTACCTTTAAGTACACAGTATCATACAGCCTACATCCCTAAAATGTTTTCAAACACATCTGATACGAGCAAAAGTAGATATTTGTATTCTATACTGTACATCCTACATAACAGATCTTACTGACAATCTTAATTTTAAAAACATTACTTAAAAAAGAGATTCTTTTTATTTAAACAGTTTAAAACATAATACAAAATGTATTTACAAGTCATTTTAAGAATGTTTAAAATAATATTCACTTACATGAGATGAAGACTTCAGTCAAATTCAAATCATTGGCCTACGTTACTGCATGTGGGCAGACAAAGGCCAGCCGAGTACTTCACACTTTTTCTCTGTAAAGGTGATCTGTGCTTTCAAAAATGTGTGCATGATGCTGCATCCATTTCAGTAGTTGTCAGTAAGAAGTCCAGTGAAGAATGTCATATCGGCCAGTAGGTTACTGTAACGTGGAGAGGGAGATGAGAGGAGAGCGGATCCAAATGCAAGCTTTTATTGAGACGAGACGGAGACATGGTGAAAACAGGCAGGGTCAGAACAATGGTAGACAGGTATATTTGGGCAAGACACAAGAATAGTCCGTGAAGCAGGAGAGGGTCGATCAGCGGCAAACATAATCCAGAGGGTGAGGCAAGGGGTAATCCGAACAAACGAGTGAGGAGTCCAAAAGCCAGGCGGCGAGACAGACGAAACGAGAAGGCTAGGCGAGAAGGCTAAACACTGGGAACTAGGGAACTCACGCGAAACAACCATCCAATAAACCACAATACTCGGTGAGATACGGAGGAAAATCCGGGGCTTATACAGCGTGCCTGATTGGCCACAGGTGTATATGAGTAATCAGCGCAATGGGTCACGGGAAACGTAGTCCGGGGTGAGATGTAACAGTCTATGTAGTGTGAAATGTTCGTGGGAAGCACAGGCGATTATTTACTTACATGGCTACTTTCCATGTAATAAATGTCAATTCAGATGATGTTATCACAAAATAAACCATAACAGGGTGATCAGGACCCTAAAGCAAAGTATAAAGAATGTAGATTATAACTGGCTGAATGTATTATCCTTTATGTAGACACTTGCAAGGGTCAACATAAAAGAAAAATAATTTACTAGTCTCACACATACCAGTACATCATTTAATTAAACAGAAATTGGGTTAAATCCATGGGAAAAAGATGGAGAAAGAATTGGATTGAGACAATTGAGACAGTACTTACTCACCCTGGAGTTGTTCATTTGTTCTTCTCTCTTTTGGTTCACATGCCCGTCCATATTATGGCAGTAAACAGCGATCAGCTTCAAGCTTTAAGAAAAAGAAGTAAAGTAACACAATGATCCCATTTGACTTGTGCTGAAGTTTTCTGAGCACATACTTTAGGGTTTGGTAGAAAAAAAAAAAAAAAAAACCCTTATGTGTCTTGATCAGTCTTTTTCATACAATGGCATTCAATATTTTGCAAGCTCAGAACGTGACAGCAGACCTGCACAAAGACTACATCTTCAAATTACACTTGAGCGCGTGAGAATATTTTGAATTTAAAAATACAATTACTCTGTCTTCGTTTACTTTTTTTTGCATCCTAAGAGAGAGGAGCTAGGAAACAAAACAGATAAAGAAGTATAGGTTTTTCCCACCCAAGGCTATCATTTTTTTTTTTTTTTTCCAGAAGACCTGGAATATAGCACATGAGTCATATGGACTAATTGTATCATGATTGTCATTCCTTTTAAAGCTTGGAAATTATTGGGCTTTATTGAATGCCATTACATGGAAGGAAACAAACTGTGTTCCACAGACAACAAGCAAGTAACGCAGGTTTGAAACAATATGTGAGTAAAGATGACAGAATTATCATCTTTATAAATGTTTATCTATATTTAATTTCCATTGAAATTTGTTTGACAAAAGTGTTTTAGAAATTTAATTACCACTAATGCAATTGAATTGGCAACAGAACAGGACAGGTCCTATATGGTAGGCTGCAAAAATAAAAAAATAAGATTATAGAAACAAAAATGAGAGATATACTATATATTTATTATATATTTATTAATAGCCCTTGACTTCATTTCTGTTTTAGGGCTATTTACTCGTTTAAATTGCACATGGGGAAAAAAAAAAAGATTCCAGGCTAATACAAATGCTGTATTACATAGCATTCAGCATGAATTTAGAGTAATTAAATTAATGACTCTTTTGAGTCGGTTCTACTTAATGAATAAAGTAATATGTCCCGTGAAGCTGTGGTTTACTTTACTTTAAGAGTTAAACCACAACATCACGGGCCTTGCTTTTGCAAAATGGGTATTCCATAAAAATATGTATTTTAATATTAGTTGTATTAATAAAATAAACACATTCTCTCTCTCACACAACAATGTAGTCCTGATGGCAAAAAGGTTGCCAAGCAACACAGATGCAGTAGCACGGTAATAATCATGGTATTAACGACCAATGATTGACTGGGGAAAAAAAAAACGAACAATACACAAACAAATAATCCTTAAGAGTCAGTTCTTTTAATGAATTGTTCAAACTCGGTAATTGCCTGATCTTCAAGATATTACTTTTAGTTATGTCGGTTACGAAATACAGTTTCACGTGCATAGGAAACTGTCTGTGTCATTACTGACTATCATGCATTTAGCCTTTAAAAATAATATTGAACAAAAAGAATGAAACAATCGCAACGATAACAATCACATTTATAAACGCTGAAACGCCTAAATGTATAAATACAGATTAATACACTTTAGTAATGCCACTCACCTGCAAAATAATTGGTGACGAACTGATGTCTGGTTTGATGTCTGATGTCTGGATGACCCTTGGAAAGGTCCAGGATCTTCGTTATTAAACTCCAATATGTCTCTACATGAATGTGTGTGTCCTCATGTAACTCAAAATGCCAATTTCTACCGTTTTTTTTTTTTTAAATCGAATAAAAGAAACGTGCTGACCATTAAAAGGCTTACGTTTGCAAGTTCGTCCCGTGAAAGTTTAAAAGCCAAAAGCGTGCCAAAGTCTTGAGAGATCCACCAATCATCGCCATGGAAACTGAAACTGGCGCAAGTATTTTTTAATGACTAAACAATAACAACGAAAATGAAGAAAAATAATAATAATAATAATAATAATAATAATCCAGTAAACAGGCAGAACGTCAAAATACCAGTGAGCAGTCCAAAGTAATAAATGAACAAGGCAATGAAACCAGACAAAACTATGGCAATGGAAACAAGGCAAAACTATGACTATGAAACAAAACGATAACCATGGAAATAACAAAAACAAGGCGATGAACCAGGGAAAACGCTTGGTAGAGTCCGCACAGGCAAAACAATACTTTGAGAGGCCTGTTTGGTATGGGCCTCCTTAAATGGCCAGGAAGTAATCAAAGAAACAGCAGAGGGAGCAGGAACAGTCAGTGCATGGGTAAGAGCTCTCTCTGCTGGCGTGGCGTTACAGAATCCCCCCCCCTCTAGGAGCGACTCCTGGCGCTCAAAACAACAACAATCCAGGAGGGTGGGGGAAATAGAGGCAAAACAGGGGGTGGGACGGAGGGCCAGGTCCGTGCAGAGGAGGTGGGCCTGGATCGTAGAGCAGTGACAGACAGTGAAACCCTGGGGGACCTGTGCCGTGGAGCTGTGGCAGACACTGGAACTCTGGAGGACCTGGGCCATGGAGCTGTGGCAAACAGTGGAACCTTGGAGGACCTGGGCCGTGGAGCAGTGGAGCAGAAGTCCACCATGTTTGATTCTGAGGAGCCTGGAACCATGGCAGAGCAGGGAGCCATGGTGGGGCAGGCAGAGCAGGCAGAACAGGGAGCTATGGCGGGGCAGACAGAGCAGGGAACCATGGCGGGGCAGGCAGAGCAGACAGGAGCAAAGATACCCACAGTGGAACAAATGACATCCATAGCAGAGCAGAGAGTTCATGATTGGTCTCCTTGGCCATGACATGATGGGCAGAGAGTTCATAGGAGGACGCCGCCCCCTTAGGAGGTTCTGCAGCCGGAGCCGCCACCTCCAGGGGCATTGGCGCAGACTCATGGTCTGACGAGATCTCTGGAGCAGACTCGTGGTCGGACGTGGCGGTGAGTTCATGAACGGACGCCGCCTCCTTGTGAGGTTCTACAGCGTACGCTGACACCTCTGGAGGCATTGGTGCAAATTCGTCGACAGGAGAGACCTCTGGAGCAGACATGTGGTCAGACGAGGCCTCTGGAGCGCAGTGTGTAGCCCACATGCTCAAAATGGCAATCGCCATGACAGGCAGCACAGTAGATAGTGGGATGCCTGCCAGTCTTGAGGGTGTGGAGGTTGTGGGCATGTGGCTTGGGAGTGTGGGCTCTGCGTGGCCTGGGAGATGAGACGAGACCTGGCAAGGCTTTGGAAGGACGGCTAAGACCTGACGAGGCTCTGAGATGTCAGCTGATACGTGACGAGGCTCCGGGGGGTCAGCTGAGACGTGACGAGGCTCTAGAGGATCAGCTGCGACGTGACGTGGCTTTGGAAGGTCAGACGGGACCTGGCGAGGTTCTGGCATGACTTGGCTGTGACTTGGCGACAGCCTGACTTGACTCAGGGAGGTCTGCCGTGACTTGACTTGACTCAGGGAGGTCTGCCGTGACCTGACTTGACTCAGGGAGGTCTGCTGTGACCTGACTTGACTTAGAAAAATCAACAATGACTTGACTCGACTCGTGAAGAACAGCTGTGACTTGACTTGGCTCATGAAGGTCAGCTGTGACTTGACTTTGCTCAGGAAGATCAGCTGTGGCTTGACTTGGCTCGGGGACAACAGCAGTAACTTGACTTGGCTCATGAAGATCTGCTGTAACTTGGCTTGGCTCATGGAGATCAGCTGTGGTTTGGCTTAACATAGACAACCCAGCTGTAACTTGACTTGACTCAGGAACAACAGCTGTAACGTGTCTTGACTCAGGAACAACATCTGTAATGTGACTTGACTCAGGAACAACAGCTGTAACGTGGCTTGACTCAGGGAAAACAGCTGTAACTTGACTTGGCTCTGAAAGTGCAGCTCTGACTTGACACCGGAGGATCAGCCATCACTTGACTTGCTTTGGGTATGGCAGACATGGGATGAGATTCGGATGAGATGATTTTGGACTGATGAGGCTCAGGTGTGGCAGCCATCTTGGCCGGTGACTCAGATGGGGCGGCCATCTTGTGAACAGACTTGGGGATGGCGGCCGTCTTGTGAACAGGCTCGGGGATGGCGGCCATCTTGTGAACAGGCTCGGGGATGGCGGCCATCTTGTGGACTGGCTCGGGGATGGCGGCCATCTTGTGAACAGGCTCTGGGATGGCGGCCATCTTGTGGACTGGCTCTGGGATGGCGGCCATCTTGTGGACTGGTGGTGTGAGCAGGCCCTGGAGCGGCAGGCATGGCGTGAGCAGGCTGTGGCTTGGCAGACGTGACGAGTGCAGGCTGTGGCTTGGCAGACGTGATGAGTGCAGGCTTTGACTTGGTAGACGTGACTTGAGCAGGCTTTGGCTTGGCAGGCTTGGCATGAGAGGTCTCTGGTTTGCTTAGCACGACGTGAGCAGGCTTGGTAGGCATGGCATGAGAGGGCTCTGGCATGATGTTAACAATACTGGACATGATGTGTAAGCATTTTGGTGTGGCAGATACTGGAGGATGGCAGGGTTTGTCATTAGCGATCCCCACAGTAAATGCTGATCCAGCCAGCAACAAAGCATAGTCAATATATTGTTCTAAAGTACAGTGAATTTTCCCCCCAGGTAACTGGGAGCAAATGGGTTTGTTTAATCCTTGACAAAAAATGTCCTTATGTGCCACATCATTAAAAGCCACCATGTGACAGAGTTCACAGAAGTCCATGACATAATCTTCAATGGGCTGGTTACCTTGGTGGAGGCGGAAGAGGCGTGATGCTGGATCCATGGTTGAGGTTGTGTGTTCTGAAAGCCGCTGGATCTTTGGTAGGCGAAGTATTCTGTAACGGGACTCATATGAAGCATGATAGATCCAAGTGCGAGCTTTTATTGAACACAACGTAGTCAGACAGGCAAGGTCGATCTCCAACAAACAGTGATATCCAGGGCAAACCAATAGCGTAATCCAGTAAACAGGCAGAACGTCAAAATACCAGTGAGCAGTCCAAAGTAATAAATGAACAAGGCAATGAAACCAGACAAAACTATGGCAATGGAAACAAGCCAAAACTATGACTATGAAACAAAACGATAACCGTGGAAATAACAAAAACAAGGCAATGAAACAGGAAAACCACTTGGTAGAGTCCACAAAGGCAAAACAATACTTCACAAGGCCTGTTTGGTATGGGCCTCCTTAAATGGCCACCAAACAGGAAGTAACCAAAGAAGCAGCAGAGGGAGCAGGAACAGTCAGTGCATGGGTGAGGGCTCCCTCTGCTGGCGTGGCGTTACAAATATATGTTTCAGATTACTCTAGGTAATAATAAAGTTCTAATAAATGCATGAGCCTCCCAAAAGGAGGAGTATAAACAATAAATTATTGCTGAGCTTATAATAACTAGTTGATATACAGTGACAATAAGTGATACAGTGTCGACTGCAGCGACATTAGTCGCTCGAGTTGCTAGCAGTGCTTTTACCTCTGCTGGCTCCTACCAATGCTGCGGGACAGGTACACGCTAATCCACAGGACACCATAGCCGTGGTAGTGTAGTGAACACAGTGTGGTCTACACTCCCGATGCATGTTGCACTTCGCCCGCCATCTCCTCCTCTGTAGTCTTGTGGCTTAAATCGCTGCAGGCGGTTCACTTTCAGAGAGTTAAGTTTTGCAACCAAAAAAAAAAAGCACTCTCTCCGAGAATGGCGACTCCAACCCCGGTGTCCAGCTTGTCTTGAGTTGACTCAGTGAAGCTCAGGTACTCCTGTTGCTTCCCTGAGTCCTCCCATGGCCAGCTCCTTCTGACTGATCGCTCGGCAGACACAGCTGGCACACAGCTGGATCTGGGGTCCACAATACACCTTCATGCACAGACCTGTGCTTGGTCGAAGAGGAGTATACAGTATAAAAGCATACAGATGCACCGATCGACCGGACATATTTCAACCGATCTCTGTTCCAGGCTTGCACATGAACCGCATGCAATTTTTCAGAATTTAATGTGTGTGGAAATATTACAAACTCTTTACACATCTGCTAACAGAGGCCAGAGACGCTGAAGATGAACGCAAAGAGGAAAAAATACTGCAGAGCAAGATCGCGGTTCACAATGCGCAAAATATTGGAAATATTATACTACATATTGAAAAGGGGTTTGTATTAATGTATCTCTGAGGAGAACTGTTTTAGGAAATGTTTACATAGCGTTTTCTTTTTATTTGCCTCTGTATAATGCATTTAAAGTAGCGTTCATAAGCACAGCGCTGCTTTGTTTACAACGGTAACCAGGGAAACGCTGTATGGTTATTCCATAAGGGCCACCTGCTGACAGAGGCTGAATTTGCGTTCATTTAGTCTGCCTGCTGTTTTTCCCTAAAGCATCTTTTCATTGTAATAAAATAATAATAATAATTAAATAATGTTTGAACAAACAAATAATGTTTAAACTTTAAGCAGGGACCCCTAAAACATGCTTGGTAGGGATGTGACGAGATCCGATGTGCCTCGCGAGACCAGTGATCGCGATCGCGAGATCTCGTGACGATATCCTGGCAAAACTTTTTGCAGTTTACATTAGAGCTGTACAATTAATCCTTAAAATATTGAAATCTCGATTCAAACACCCACGCAATCTTATTCCTGAATGACAACGATTTAGCTATGTCTGTTATGACTGTTTCACATCAGGAGTGTCAGTGGAGCGTGAGAAGCACGTTTTGTCGCTGCCCATGTTAATGAATCAGAAGGTCGGGGTAAATGCGAACGCAGAAAAAGCAACACAAACTTGACAGAGACAGAGACAGAGTCTTTTCAACCACATTATAATCATTATTTCTGTGTTATAGACATTTAAATAGTAGAAGTACTGGGATAAAAGTTTATATTTTGGGTATAAACACGTATTGTCTACAGCAGCGATTAAAACAAAACGAAAGTATCTTAGCACTTGTACGTATAGTAACGCTTATCCTCTTCCACCAGGAGGTGGCGACAACTGCCCGTTTAAAAAAAAGTATGTCATTGAATCATTCATTCAGATTTCAATAGTCAAACAAGTCTTAATGAAGTGAGACACTGACTCCTTCATTGAATTTGTTTTTTTGTTTTAAAATGAATACATGTTTTTAAAAGACTTAAGCAATGAACAGTTTGTCAGAACCACCAGTAAATTACGTTATTTTGTTTAATTTTCTAAACTTTTTTTTCTCCAGAATCTTGAGACAATCATGGTCTCCAATTTATTAATAACAACTGGGATTCTCAATTTATTCAGAATCATGAAGCTCTTGTTTAAATGTTATTACTGCATATAATTCATTAAAATGGAAGTTTAATTTCATAAAGTTAAAAATGCACCTAATTTTTTTTTGCATTTTATCTTTTTCAGTTGAATAATATGTCATCATTGAGGATTTCTTAAGAAAAGATAAAAAATCTCGTCTTGTCTCGTTCTCATGAACCCAGTCTCGTGTCTCGTCTCGTCTCGTCTCGTCTCGTCTCGTGGGATAAGTGTCTCGTCACACCCCTAATGCTTGGGTTTTAATAATGCAGAATATTAAAATTTATGTATTTTATTTTGTTTATTTCTAATACATGCATCAGCATTATTCCATTGCTCAGATGTTTTTATTTATATCCACTGACATAATATATTTAATTCAAGTGTATTATTGTGGACCAATGACTGTTGAGCTTCTTTAAGGTTGCATCGTAAGGTGAGTTATACGAGGAAGAAGGGGGAGGAGCATCGCACATGGCAAAGAGAGGCTGCATGTGAACCGTGTGCGTGAAATTCTGTGTCTTTGTCATTTTGGAGACTGACTATATTTGTAATATAAGGCCCTAAGTGTAAGGGAACAACCCTTGTTTAAAAAGAAACCTTATAAAATGTTGCATTATCTTACAAAAGAACAGTTTTAATGTATTATAATACTTATTTGTGGTTAAGATTATGATGATTTATAACACACAATGAACACATTGCATTCACTTAAGATGACCACTTATAAATTAATAATAATAATAATAATAATAATATTTTTTTTTCCCCAAACAGCAATAAGCTTATTATCTGGTAGCAGTTTATTTTGATGGTTCCCCAACAGACATTCTACTGACTGTAAGCAACTTTGCAAGTGCATCAACTTATGCTACCAACCCCAACCAAGTCTACTAATACTCTGAGAGTTAGTTGACATGTAGTTGCAAAGTTGCTTATAAAGGGGACTATCAAAATAAAATGTGATCTGTAGCGAATTTAGCTCAAAAGGGAAAATGTATATAAATAATTACAATTAATTATGATTAATTACAATTATTTATATCAGCTGCCAGTAGTAACTGTAGCAGAATTAATTTTCCATCAACTAATCTGTTCATCCAGTGAACATTCAGAATAATTATTATATCAACTCTAAGAAATGATATTTTCTTGGCCACAGAAAATAACTTTCTTAAAGTACTATTGCATTAGAGCATGTAGCTCGAATCGGAATCGTAAAGGGACATTAATTTGCAAGGCAGAATCAGAATCAAAACTCATTTAATTTGTGCACAAGAGTTTTATTAACGAAGGACTAACACATCTAAACGAACAAACATGAAATCACTCATATATGGGAGAAGGGCAAGTGAGAAGCAGATAGAGAGACAAGAGAATGTAGCTATGAAAAGAGTCAGTTAACCACCTGAGTGAAACCATCAGTGCTGTCTATAGCTTATACTAAACCTCTGTTTTGTTTAGTTAAATGTACAATACTTGCATTGCCTTGGTCGTTAAACAAGTGTCCAAATGCAGTCTCGGGTGAAAGTCTTGATGGTTTGGAGCAGTGGTGGTTTTGGAATCGCGATCATGTTCTTCCGGGTCCGAAGAGTGATGAACTCCAAAGATATTCTCGATGGTGACTGGGAGTTTCTTCCCATGTGAAAATTGAAGAAGAACCAAGAGCTGAGAGGGACCCAGCTGAAGTCCTGTGGTCTTTGGGGAATGGAAAGACAAGGCCACAAGGCCTGGCGCAGCTTAGAGTCCCGACGAGTTCTAGCTCATCCTCCTCATCCTCTTAGGTTCTGAAAGAACTCACGTGAGACAAGTGAAGAAAGCTAAAAAATGCAGAAGAGAGAAATGTCTGTTCGAGGACATTTCATGAGGATGAATTCCAGGGTTGAGTGAAAGTGTCTGGCTCTTTGTGGTTGAGAGCTACAGCTCTAGGTGTTGGGGCCTGTCGGGCCCGCTGGGTACACACTCAGGCTCCCCATGGGTTCCTCCACAGGCAGCAATCAAAAGATGTTGCAGACAAAGAAGAGAGTGAAGAGAGTTGGGGGATCACTCGTGTGACCATTTAAGTTCTCTGGAAGCTACACCTCCAGGCGGTCCGAGAGCCAATAGCAATTTTCACCTTTGGAGGGAAAGTTTACGACTCTTTATCTGTAAGCATGGTATTTTGCATATGTAATTCGATTGGGTGTTGATGCAAAAACTACTAAGGTTTCTTAAAACACTGATATGTTGCATAGGTATCAACATATAATATACCCCATCTTTTAGATCATCAAAATACAAATTCAAAGAGACCAAACATGGCATAGGTGGGTTATACGACTAGTCATCTATCATAACGTGTGCATAAAACAGTAGAAAGGCAAATACAAATACAACAGACAAATATTAAAATACAATGCAGTAATACTGTACACAATGACCTGGGCTATGTGTGATAGAAAGGTCAAAGAAAGGTTTGTCCGTGATTAAATGGGAAAGAGTCCATTTCTATAGGCAAATGTAGTGTGTTCTGCTCGCATTCCATCAAGCAATAAAACCTGTTATCAGATGGTCATCCTGGCAACTGAGCCCTTATGGGGTGTTAGTTGCTTTAGGGGGCTTGTCTCCAGAGCTCCAGCATATAGCTGGCTTGTTGGGTTTAAAGACTATTTGTTAAATGTAACAAATAACTGTATGTCTGATTGTTCCAGATGCTACAAATCTAATATCAAAAATCTAGCTCACAGCATAATTAGGTAACACTTTATTTTAAGGGTCCAGAATAATGCATTAGTTAAGCATTAATTAACAGTTAGTTTGTTCACAAATAAGCATTAGTTAAGCACCAACACACTAGTACTTAATGATTAATTTAACATTTTAAGGTCCCAAATTATGTATTAGTTAAGTATTAATAAACTAGATTAACTTGTTCACAATTATGCATCAGATAAGCATGAACACACACATAAATAATGATCAACTCAACATACAGTAAGGGCATATTAGCCATTATTTACAAATTATTAAACATTTAAAGACACATTTATGCTATAAATTAACAAAAATTTTGCTAGTAATTAATAATTAACTGAATGTACAGTAAATACATTTTAGCCATTATTTACAACTTAATAAGCCATTATTATTATTATTATTAATATTTTGTAGTGCTGTAATTATATTTCTGTGATTTACCATCTATTAAGTTAAACAAATAATAAACTAGTAATTATGTTTAATTACTGCTGGTTTACAATTATATATGGCTAAAATAGTGCAATAAAGACTATTTGATGCATCAGGTTCTACAGTTCCAATGTTAAAGTTATATCCACTTTAATTATGACACTTATTAAGTGATATTCAAGTTTATTTACCAGAATAAGCCAATAATTATTGCTAAACTGCCATTAATACAGTACTAATAAAGCCAATTTGACCCCCTATTCTAAAGTGAAAGTTATATCCACATTAATTATGGCACTTATTAAGTGATATTCAAGTTTATTTACGAGAATAAGCAAATAATTATGGCTAAACTGTCATTAATACAGTACTAATAAAGCCAATTTGACCCCCTATTCTAAAGTGAAAGTTATATCCACATTAATTATGGCACTTATTAAGTGATATTCAAGTTTATTTACCAGAATAAGCCAATAATAATGGCTAAACTGTCATTAATACAGTACTAATAAAGCCAATTTGACCCCCTATTCTAAAGTGAAAGTTATATCCACTTTAATTATGGCACTTTATATTATTCAAGTTTATTGATTAGAAACTGCCATTAATACAGTGCTAATAGAGGCAATTTGATCCTGTTCTAAAGTAATTTCCAGTAATAAAATGTAATTTAATTAAAATCAACATACAATGTAAAACAGATAGAAATACAGATAACTGGATCACAAATGCAGCAAGTTAAACAACCCACATGTAGGTCACAAAATAAGGACACAAATGCAGAAAGATTTTTTATAACTTTTATGCTGGTTAAACAAATAATGTATTTTTGCAGATGAAACTGCAAATAACATCTGTAATAATTTGCCATATATTAATAAAAAAAGAAAAAAAAGTTATTAAAAAAAAGATTACCTTTCAAGATGACAGTTAGAAACACTACTCACAAACAGGAAAGAACAGTGAGTAATAAGAATACAACAGAACTCTGCACATTGGACTTTTTTTTTTTTTGTTCTGAACGAGTTTTCCAAATAGAAAAGAACTGTGAAATTAGAGACCTTTAAACAAACAAACAAGCATACTTCAGATAAGCATCAGCCAAGCCTCAGTTATAGCTATGCTGCAAGGGTAAGAGCTCATTATTTTGTTTCATTTCTTCTATTTTTTGCTTTGTAGTAGCAGACATCATTGCATTGCACCTTTTGGCAAAATCAAGAAGAGTTTCCTTGTTAGATTTTTTAATCTCTTGGTAAAAACCAGGATCTGCAATTGCAAGCTCTGCAATCGAAGCAGTGGATGCAATAGTTCCTCTGTCCAACCCATGTCGATGGAAGGCTGCAGACATTGTTGTCACTTTTCTGAAAGTCTTCAGTACTTCTTTGTAGCGTTTAATCACTTCTTCTGGTTTTCTGGCTGCACAAAAAAAGTCAATGGATTAAATAAACATTTGATGAGAAAAGGCAATTAAACACCAAATCTCAATTTTTAGTTCCTTGCCATAGTCATCTCTGGCTGCTTACTGTGGGATTAAATTACCAAAATGTTACGCAGTACAAGTAATTGTAAAGTTAATGCATTATAAATAATGCGAGTTAATCCGATTACTTTTGTAATCTGTAAACTGTAAACTGATATCTGTAGTTCATTTAAAGGATTTTGAAACAATGTTACTTCAGAAATATTTGTTGACAGTTCATATTTGAGAACAGGTGAATGTTGTAAGCTAAAAGTATCAAAGCTATAAAAAAAGCTGGGTCTTCATACAAAGTCACACCAGAGATAGAAGGCAAACACATATTTAGCTCGAATGAAAATTTATAATATTTGTGTTATTTGTTTCATTGGATTCTTTTGATCTAGTTACTGGACTTCAGAGAGCCAAGATCCAATTATCAGCAGCACTATATAAGGGTGACAAATTTTAGGGTTATGAATTACAAATTCAGCATCTAAATTGAGATCTACCATTTATAATAACAAACATTATTCTTACCTCGTCCAGTTCTATGTTTCTCTCTACGGCTCTTCTTTTTTGACTTCTTTTCCTGACTGGATGAACTGGTGTCATCTTCAGATGAGCTGCAGGAGCTGCTGCTCAACACTTTAGGCAATGGTTCCTTTATCTCTGCAGCTTTTAAACAGACAACATAAAACACATTTACTTACTTGACAAGCTGAGTATAGGCCATGTTCACACACAGCACCATAATACAGTTGTCAGTCCTGTATTTGAGGTACTGATGTGGTTAAATTTATGAGCATGACAACCACATTCTAAGAAAAGCTGTACTGTACTGTAAGAAACTGACTGTGGAATTCACAGTAATTAACTGGCAGCAAATGACAAATATATTACAGTAAAATAAAAATAACCATATTTTTTATGTTCTTATTTACAGTAGGAACCATGTATCTGTAAAGTAAAACTCATTAATTTGCAAATGCAGCTTTTTTTTTGCTTATTAAACAAAAAAGAGTAGTGATTGTTGTGGGGTGGAGGGCAATCTGATTAGCAAAGGACCTCAAGCCAGGACTGGAACACAGGTCGCCAGAGATGCAGTTGCACTATGTCAGTGTGCTAACCACTAGACTATTTGCACTGACAGGTTCCATTGGTGTTGAGTTATTGATTCAGCCCCAAAAAATAAATTAACTAATGAAATAAATCATGCATGTTGCATGATTTAAATATGAATAATCATTTATTGACCTTGAATAATCATGACCTTCAACAGTCACATTCAACAACTCATCATTATATCAAGCTTCATTAATCATTCTTTTTTTTTTAAAGATTTATTTTTTGGCATTTTTGCCTTTATTGTGATAGGACAGATCAGACATCACAGGAAGCGAAATGGGAGAGAGATAGGGGGGCGGGATCGGGAAAGGTCCTCGAGTCGGGATTCAACCACGGGACACCCGGAGCGCAACAGCGCTATATGTCGGCGCGCTGCCCACAAGGATATCGGCGCCGACGTCATTAATCATTCTTCACTAATTGCTAAATGTGCTGAAAACAAAATCTTGATGACCATCTGGTCATTTTTTTAAACTTTTTTATTAAATAATCCATTTGCTTTCTGTATTCTCTATTTAAATTGAAAATGTAACTGAATTACAGTGAGTTCAAATTAAATGCAGTCATTGGCTGGAAACCCAGCTGCCAGTGTACTGTGTTTTCCTTTCCTATACCAGTGGTGGCATTTCAGAAAACCCCGTTCTCGGGAGTGTATTTATGATTATGATACTGAAGTTAAAATAATATGAAAATGATTAAAGCAGTATAATGGGCTGTTTTGGACAGGTAATATAACTGGAAGCAAAAGACACCAGAAGCCAAACACATTCAAATTACAAATGGTCATGGCTAATCTCTCTTGAAAACTGAATATATACTGTATATAATTAGCTTACAGTAATTTTCTACAGTACATAACTGCGTATCATGTAATCTACAATACAGTGGAAGTTTTCACATGTGTGTCTGAGTGGAACTGGACTGGACAAATAGTGGTCTTGTCTCTTCGGTTGCACTTTCATAAAAAACTGTTCAAGACATTCCGAGACTCACACCTGTAAGTGAACGTGGTTGTCAATCCCAAAAACTGACGTGAACGTGACCATAGATCTTTGGAATACTAAAAACATGTTAAAATATTCAAATGAGCCCTTACATAGATTTCTGGATGTGCTTCCAGAGGTTGTCGCACTCAACTGGCTCCTGAGAAAATCTCTCTCTTTTTCCAAGTCTGCTATCAGTTTTTGTTGCCATTTGTTCTTTTCGATAAGCAGCTGCATGATTGGGGATTCTCCTGTAAAGTACAGTATAAACATTATCTTAAATCTTATTTCATTTTAATACCTCTTAAACGTATTGAAGTCAACATAAATGATGAAAATATTTAAAATACAAAGCTATGCACATTGTTTCTGACATAAAAAGCATGTACAACCACTGAACATACTGATTTTACAACTGCTTATATTTCCAATAATACTACATGCCCAAAGGTCCACTACAGATCCATAATTGCCACAACTGCTGAAATTTAGGCAAAGTAATGCAGACAAAAACAGAATTGGTGGATAAACATGTTTAGAAAATACCAGTTGTTCTTTCAGGTGCAACATATTACAATATGCAACATTAAGATAAATTAGTGTTTGTTTTTATCAGTTGGTTAATTTCAGACCAAATGTTTAAAAATGATTAAAATTGTTGGCAACACCCTCAAATCCCAAGTTGAAATTCAGCAACTGTTTACTGATAATTTGCATGTTGCCACAGACGATAGGTCTGAATCAAATCAGTACTTAAGAAATGTTTCTTGACTAATAAAAACTAGCATTTTCTAAACTTACCATCTGTACCATCTTCCTCAACTTTTACAGTTGGTGAGGCCATTCCTACTGCCATTGATGCCTTTTCTGGTCCTGGATCCTTAACTTTTTAAAGAATAAATAAATAAATTTAAAATCACACCGTAGGCAGCAAATATCAGTGGGCTAAACTATATGTACTTGTTTTTCCTTAATATATTATCCATGTATACAGATTTTTTTACAAAATAAAATAAATTATCCATGTATACAGATTTTTTTATTTTAGACTACTCATTAAAAGCAACTAAATGAACTGAATAAATGAAATGAACAGTGAAATAAAATAAAATACAATGTCCTAATACCAATGTACTGCATATAGTGTAAACAGAGTAATTCTATCAAGCAACAGGATGGGTGCCCTATAATCCACTGCTTCTCAAACCTGTCCTGGTGGATTGTCAGCGCTGCACATTTTGTATGACTCATTTAACACATCCAATTCAGGTATTGTAGTATCAACTAATAGGGATACACAATGTGCATTGCGGGCACTCCAGGACCAGGTTTGGGAAGCACAGTATTAGATGATTATTTAAATTTCTGTAGTTAATATTTTCTACCTCCCAACTGTTTTTTTTTTCTTTTTTTTTTTTTTTTTTTGTTCCACGCAACATTAGACATTTTGTTACATAGACATACCACTTACAGTACATAATCTGCAGTTATTACTTAAAACATGGAAGAAAGGGGACCACTAAAGCATATAAATTATTTTTTTTATGTGGATGTTGGATTGAAGTGTTAGCTGGTGTACTGCTGAAGTACTGCAAAAGTGAACTTACCATCCTCACTAACCAGCTGTTGAGTTGGTTCTGCAGCAACCTTCACGTTTTTACGTTTAACTGTTCTTTTAGACTGTAAGAATAAACATGGGGAAAACAAAATTACACTGAATTAATAGAAGCTGAATATAATGAATAGAACACATAGTAGCTAAGTTTACCAAAGAATGTAAACTCCTGAAATTGCAGCTGCACTGAATTCAGAAAGTCGTATGAAAAGTAATATAACGTTATAATCTCCTTATCAGACTGACTACAGCTAATCTCTATCACGAATTCATTAGCTACACAGACTTGTTTAGATTCGTTCACCTCACCGATTTGTTCTGTGACAATAAAATTGTCTTTGTTTCACATATTTAAGCTATTTGGCGAAAAATAAAGAGAACCTTTAATGATTTATGAAAAACTATGGAAGTGAACGAAACCGATTCTTTTACTTATGATCTGTTCACAAACATCTATTAAACGTGCACATAAACGGTCATTTGAGACAATAATCTGCAAAGTAATATATTCAACGCAAAATTTAGATTTTATTTATTTATAAATATAATCTTAAATCGTCATTTTTTGTACCCATATTTCGAACAAAAAAACTTTGTAATTTTTTTAAATACTTGCACATATACAAATGCGTATCTATTAATGGCCTATTAAAGATGAGGCCACAAGACACTAAAAATGTTAAACTTTTCCACAAACGGCTCGAGAACTATTTTACACAATAACCGTCATCTTAGGCCAATTAAGTGCGTCAGTGTGTAAACCACTTGTATTGCAGTAATTACAATCGTACCAGCTTAAGGTATATATGGATATATTATTCAAAAAGGCATTTCAAAAGAAAAACAAATGTATGGTATGTCCTCACCATTGTGGATGTGCAAACGTCTGATTCCGCAGGACTGTTACGTTGCTTTTACCGTTGTGATGAGAATAGCCTTTATCACAAAGCGCGCGCTAGAATAGGAAGTTGATTTTTATTGGGTGACGCAGACGCAATGGAAGATGGGACGAAATGAATTTGCGGGACAAAGTAGAAGAACAACAACATCATGAGTCTAGAAAACAAACTTCTCAACCTACTGTATGGCAAGTGGTCACCAAAAAAACAAGAAAAACTTGTAAAGTGGATGATGAAGAAAGGACTTCTTAAAAAAAAAAGGACCTGCTCAAAATGTAAACATCCAGTGAAACTCTGCAAAAAGAGTGTGAAACAACTTGTCTGGTAAGTTACTGTAATTTTTATATCTGTGAATTGGTCTAAATAATTAAAATAATAATAATTATTAACTAAAAAAAATGTATTTACTTTCTTACTCTCCAACAGGTTGTGTCAGGATTCTTGTCACAAAGGGAAAAAAGTAACACAAACCTTTCGGAAAGGATCTATTTTTGCAAATTCACGTGCATCCCTTAAATCATGGATGTTATTCATGTACAGGTTAGCTCTTTACAGTAAAGTACACTACCTGTCAAAAGTTTTTGAACAGTAAGATTTTAACCTTATTCTATTTAAATATATTTTAAAATGTAATCTATTAATGTATAAATTTCCAGCATAATTACTCCAGTATACAGTGTCACATGTGTCATTCTAAAGATGCTGAATGCTGAAGAAACATTTTACTTATTTATTTATTTTTGGGAGGTAGAGATCATAGAAATTAATACTTCTTTTTAGCAAGTATGCTTTAAACTGGTCAAAAGTGATGATGATGATGATGATGATGATGATGACATTTATAATGTTACAAATAAATTCTATTTCAGATAAATGCTGTTCTTTTGAACTTTGTAATTATCAAAGAAACTTATTTTCAACATAATAATAAATGTTTTTCTGTGCAGCATATCAGAATATTAGAATTATTTCTGAAGGATCATTTGACTGGAGTAATGATGCTACAAATGCAGCTTTGAAATCACAGGAATAAATTACATTTTAAAATTTACATTTATGTTTAGTTATTTAGCAGGTGCTTTTATCCAAATGAGGAAAATGGAAGCAATCAAAATCAACAAAAGAACAATAATATGTAAGTGATTTGACAAATCTCAGTTAGCCTAATACAGCAAAGTTTTTTTTTTTTTATTTTTTTATTTATTCAAATTATAATAAATAAAAAGAAAACAAGTAGATAGAATAGAAAAAAATAATAGAGAAACCAATGTTAGAGGCCCTTTTTATGAATGGAACAAGTAGTTAGAAAACAAATAGAGTGCAAGTCTTAAAGAGCCAGGTGTTTTGTTTTTTTTTAATAAAAAATACAACAAATAGACAAAATAGACTTAGAATAGAGAGTGCTGGAGTTAGAGGGTCAAATAAAGATGGAAGAGATGTGTTTTAGCTGTTTCTTGAAGATGGCTAAGGAAGATGGCTAAGGCTGCTCGTATAGAGTTGGGCAGGTCATTCACCAGGAGGGTACATTTAATGTAAAAGTCAGTGAAAGTGATTTTGCATCTTATGGGATGGTACAATAATGTGCCGTTCAATTTGCAAAACGCAGGTTTCTAAGGCATATAGGTCTGAAGTAGTGAATTTAGGTAAAGAGGTGCAGAAATATTCAAATTGAAAACCATTATTTTAAAAAGCAAAAATATTTCAAAATTGTACTGTTTTTGCTGTACTTGGGGTCAAATAAATTCAGGGTTGATGAGTAGTTTTAAACATAAAAAACATTAAAAATCTTACTGTTCAAAAACTTTTGACTGGTAGTGTATATTTAAAAATGAATATAAATGTATAAAAGTGTTTCTAATAAAACATTGTCATTTAGATTTGCCCAGGGTTTGAGACTCAGACAACTTGATATGATTGAAGAGGAGGTCTGTGGTAGCTCTGCTACACTGACAAAATTTGCTCACAAGTTAAGAAGAGTTTGCAGATCAGCCATGAAGCGTTTGGAAAACAGGGGCGCATTAATGATTGGTGGTAACAGAGAACTTGTGGAAATTGATGAAAGTAAATTTAGGCACAAAAGAAAAGTAAGTGCTATTATGTCAATTAACTACTATATTTATCAAAGACTATTGACAACTTATTGCTTATTAGTGATTATGTACTGTAATATTCTCTGTGTGTGTGTGTGTGTGTGTGTGTGTGTGTGTGTGTGTGTGTGTGTGTGTAGTACAACAGAGGAAGGTTCCCAAGGTCAAACAATCGACCATCCTGGGTTTTTGGAATGCTGGGAGTCCGTGGAAAACGCAGAAGACCCATCTTAAAACTTGTCAAAAGACGGTCACAACTCCAACTCCTGCCACACGTTGAAAAGCATGTGAAACGTGGGACCACAATTGTGAGTGACCACTGGCGAGCATATAACTGCCTCAGTGACCATGGCTACAATCATTTGCCTGTGAACCATCAGTTGTGGTTTGTCGATCCAGCAACAGGAGCTCACACTCAACACATCGAACGACTGTGGGCAACATGCAAAAGTGAAGTCTGGAGACTGGGAGGGAACAAGAATTCAGCCACATTCAAAGACCATCTGCATGTTATTCAGTGGGCCTACTGGAGAGGAAAAATGCATAGAGATGGCCCTCTTGGAATGTTGTTCCATGATATTCGTAAAAAATACAGATTTTCTGTATCTTAGGGCAAAGGGTTTATTCATTTAGTTGTGGAAAAAATAAATAAATTCTTCTACAATGTATACAATTGTTCTTATGTTATATATTAAAACTTTTTGTTTGTATTATTATTATTTTTTTGAAATATAATACAGAATAACTGCTAAATAAACCAATTTACAATGTAAATAAGAACCTTAGTTTAGAAACGGGTAAAATTGCCATTATTAGTACTGTATTAATGACAGTTTAGCCATAATTGTTGGCTCATTCTGGTCAATAAACTTAAATATCACTCAATAGGTGCCATAATTAATGTGGATATAACTTTCACTTTAGAATAGGGGGTCAAATGGCCTTTATTAGCACTGTATTAATAGCAGTTTAGCCATAATTATTGGCTTATTTTAGTCAATAAATGTGAATATCACTTAATAAGTGCCATAATTAATGTGGATATAACTTTCACTTTAGAATAGGGGGTCAAATTGGCTTTATTAGTACTGTATTAATGACAGTTTAGCCATAATTATTGGCTTATTCTGGTAAATAAACTTGAATATCACTTAATAAGTGTCATAATTAAAGTGGATATAACTTTAACATTAGAACTGTAGAACCTGATGCATCAAATAGTCTTTATTGCACTATTTTAGCCATATATAATTGTAAACCAGCAGTAATTAAACATAATTACTAGTTTATTATTTGGTTAACTTAATAGATGGTAAATCACAGAAATATAATTACAGCACTACAAAATATTAATAATAATAATAATAATGGCTTATTAAGTTGTAAATAATGGCTAAAATGTATTTACTGTACATTCAGTTAATTATTAATTACTAGCAAAATTTTTGTTAATTTATAGCATAAATGTGTCTTTAAATGTTTAATAATTTGTAAATAATGGCTAATATGCCCTTACTGTATGTTGAGTTGATCATTATTTATGTTTGTGTTCATGCTTATCTGATGCATAATTGTGAACAAGTTAATCATGAATTACTAGTTTATTAATACTTAACTAATACATAATTTGGGACCCTAAAATGTTAAATTAATCATTAAGTACTAGTGTGTTGGTGCTTAACTAATGCTTAATTGTGAACAAACTAACTGTTAATTAATGCTTAACTAATGCATTATTCTGGACCCTTAAACTAAAGTGTTACCGAATACGCTTATAATGTATTATAAATACAGGCTTCATAGAAAGTATTACTGGATTGACAAACAATTAAGGAAAGATGGGAGGACAATCATTTGGTTGGTATTGCTCTTATATACTTAAATTTGGAGTTTAGAGTTAGGATTTAGATGTCAGTAACAATTATTCTGTTTGGTTCTCTCTCTTCACAACCCCGACAGTGCTTAAGTGTTAAATATATAAAAATATATTACAGAGTTAAACATGTTAAAGCAAATGTTTCTTATTTAATTCACCCTCCCTCCCTCTCTCTTTCAGGAGTTGAAGCCTACAGCCTTTCTGTCCATGCAGCAACTGATGGAAAAAAGTCTTTTTTTTAATTATGATGTTGTATTATGTGTTATTGCAAAAATGAGTGTATATATATATATATATATATATATATATACACATTCTTGAATCATTCTTGAGTCTTGTGTCTTGCCTCTCTACAAACTTTTAAATATCTGGCTTTAATTTAATGACTGCAAATGCTGATTTCATTTGATTCCAACTAAGACTTAAGATACGCCACTGTTTCAGTTGTTTAAAGATTAAAAAAATTTTTTCCTTTATATTTTAAGCATAAATTAATTTGTTTTAATTTGAAATCGTGACTCAAAAGCAGGTATTACACACTAATGTCACAATGGAAGTAAAAAAAAATGTTCCTGAGATTCAATATCTTTAACAACATGTGCAAACAGTACTACAAACTAAACCACTAGGGTCCTAGAAATACGGTCCTGAAACGGCAGCCTCCACTATATCATCCAGTTTGGTAGGTGGCGCTGTTACAAAAAAATAGGGTCCTAGAAATGCAGTCCTAGATCTGCGGCCCTTCTCGTTATGTGCACCAACAAACTGGGCCCCAATGTTAAAGTACGTGTACATTTGTGACTGTGTTACTGATTCATACCAAATTTGCATATGGGACTGAAAGATAAAATTGTGAACCCCGGGTTTTTTTTTCTTTCTGACAAGTGTGAAATCTGAATTTGTGTTTCTTGTTTCTGAAGTGTTCAACTTGAGCAAGTTTGTGAATTCGCATCTGGTGTTGATTTGAGGTTAAAAAGTAAGAGAAACAAGGTTAAGAAGTATAGTAACAGACAAAAAACAATCTTGAGACACAGAAGGTGATACAAATTTTTTATTTACTGAAAACTATTCATTCATATACCCTTGGGCAAAAGAGTTTATCTTCATCTGTGAAATTTTCTATTCTTCATAAATGTATATTGTTTATTTGTTTCACTCTTATTTGTTTTCCTTTAAAAAAAAAAAGTCATCATATTAGTGTACAAATAAACCTTTGTCATTCTTTCTCCTCATAATCTGGTATTTCATTGGTTTTTACGATAATTAATTCATTCTACAAAGTTACAAATTCTGAGGAAAATATAAATCAGAACTGTTTTACATAATTCATTTTCATAGTGGTTGCTGAGTGATATATTGTACAAGGAAAAAAAGTAATTAACAACTGTTTTAAATTTGAAGACAAAAACACCGGCCAAATACACCATTCAACTGACGGGTACCCAGGTTTCTTTCTTAAGCCAGTATTTAAATTAACCCCCAGGGTTAAGAAAAGGGTTACATTTATAATTGTTAGGCCAGTAGGTTTTGCTGTGATTATCAAAATTGGAATCGAAAATTATACAATTTAATTGGTCTGTAAAATTTTGATGTCACATAAGCTTATTTATTAAAATAAAAGAAAACATGGGTCAAAAGCAAAGATAACAGCAACTATTTTATTTTTTTTGCAGGACCAGTGAAAATTTTGACTGGGCAAGTAAAAATGTGAACCACATTTTCAAATTTTTTTTCATAGAAAAAAATATCCTTTAAAAGAAAGGAAGGATGGAAGTTGCCGTTCGCTTCTCCGCCCTAGCCTGCAGAGATCTCCCATTTGTAGAGTATGCCTGGGAGTTCTATGATGGCAGGCTATGATGTCAGGGCTGGATGATGCCACCATCAACTCTCTGTTCTGGATTGGGGCCACTTACAGCCGCCCTGTGAACCTCCCAGACACCACAGGACTGAGCTGGAGGGAAGGGATCCTCCAGTGTCTGGAGAGTTTCTGGCCCCAATCCAGAACCTGCCCACCGGCCTACCCAGAGCCCAGCCAACCCACACCCCAACTCGCGGAGCCAGAGCCAGAGCCAGAGCCAGAGCCTGAGCCCACCGCGGACGGAGAGCCAGAGCCGAGTACGACAGAGTCATCGCCAATAGGAGCCTGATTGCTACGGAGCCTGAGCCTATCGAGTCCAACCAGGTGCGACAGCCGGCCACAATGCCCGCGACAGTGGATGTTCCAGTTGGGCGTGAGGGTGCTGAGGACAGCACCGCCCACTGCACCGCCGCTGAGTGTGAGCAATGTCTGGATCTGGGACATTTAAATGTTAAACAAGATTTGATTGATTTCTCTGATGATATATATGTGGAACTTCCTGCCTGCCCTGAACAATCTTTCTGCCTTAAACTGTCTACCTGCCTGGATTTCCCACCCACCCTACCCCTATTATCTCCTCCTATCATCCCAGTTACCTCAGTCCCACCACCACTGTCTCCTGACAGCCCCTCTGCTCACCCTCAGCCCACTATCTGTGCGGTGGGCTCGCCGCGGGTCTGCCAGTCTCCATCGGTGTCATGGCTGGAGGATCCCTCGTCTCCGCCTCCAGCCTCTGAGTCCTGGACTCCGCCTCGGCCCTCCGACCCTGCGGCTCCACCCCGGCTCTCAGCTCCCTCGTCTCCACCGTCGCCCGTTGGCTCCCTCGTCCCTCTGGCTCCATCTTGGTTCGTCGTTGTCCTGCCATCGCCTCAGGACTCCACTCCTCCGGTTGCGCAGTTGTTTTATGTTTTATTTATTTGACAAATAATTTATTTATTGTAGTGTCAGTATTGTAGTATCTTATTGACACGTCAAATTACACCAAAAAATGGTGTTCCTGACAGCAAAGATGGAAGATTTCAGTCACATGTTTCTGATGAGTCCTGGAAAAATCAATGGAATTGGTAAATGATAGCTTTCTCTAGGTATTGCAGACCTCCTACTGTGCATTACATAGAAGTTGCCTCCACAGTAGCTGGGGCATAGCAGGGTTTCCTGAAACCTGGGACCCTGGGACTATTTATTCATTGGGTCTTCCTCAGTTGAGATAGCTTGTGTGACATAACTGTATACCATTGAAACAAGATTGATAGGATTACATAAAAAAGCTTTTCCCAAACTTCAATAATAATAATAATAATACACACACACACAGCAAGAACATCCCATTTCAAGGACCAGACAGCCTATAGACTACACTGTCCAGAAGGACATATAGCAGACATAATGGAGCTTATCACGACGTATGCGTGTGGTACTGCTGACGTAGAACATGCATGTGCTGCGCATGTTTACGTGCAGAGGAAACCACACGTATGCACCATGTTACTCTCCATAATGGTGCTAGGATGACGTGGAGGAGAATTGTTGAAGAAAGTTGTTTTTGTTTGTTTGTTTGTTTGTTTTCTTTGTGCACAGAGTATTCTCGCAGTTTCGTAAAATTTCATTTCTGTGCCTTGATCATGGTAGTACCCTTGCTGTCTATGGAGGGTCAGAAAGCTCTTGGATTTCATCAAAAATATCTTAATTTGTGTTCTGAACATGAATGAAGGTCTATGGGTTTTGAATGACATGAGGGTAGTGACAGAATAATTATTAATGACAGAATTTTCATTTTTGACTGAACTATCCCTTTAACCAGCCTGGTCTCATTGTTTATACGTAGGTATTTATACGTAACGCTTAGAGGTATAAAACGTACATTTTTGTACGTTTTTATTGATGTTAAAATGTACAGTTTATACATATTTCAGTGTTTAAAACGTATAAATCGCTACGTATTTTTAGCTAAAAAATGTTGATATATCTTTTATATCAAGACATTCGTATCAATGCCTTTTTATCACTTTATCAACAAGCGATTTAGATTTTTAGCCCCCTTAACCTACCCCCAAACCTAAACCTACCAATTTTATAGCAAATATGCATTTTTACAATTTTATTGATAAGCGATTTAGATTTTTAGCCCCCTTAACCAACCCCCAAACCTAAACCTACCCATTTTAAACGTAACTGACCAAAATATGCAGGGAAATTACCATTTTAGTAACAATACAGAATAAAAATATTTTTTTATAGTTGCTAATCCCACTCCTACCTCAAAACCTGACCATATCTTTCTCTGTAGAGTAATAAATAAAAACATAACAGACAAACAAGTGCAATCGCAATCATTTCTTTATTGCAAAAATGTCAAACGCAGTACCAAAAAGCAGTCCAAATGACGATGTGTTGCAGCCACACTCCTCTCTGGCGGAATATAGAAGATTTGTGTAAGGGGCAGTGTTGGGGAAAGTTACTTGTAAAAGTAATGCATTACAATATTGAGTTACTCCCTAAAAAACTAACAAATTATGTTACTTAGTAACTTTTTATGGAAAGTAATGTGTTACTTTACTTTTGTGTTACTTTTTAAATCTGGGCAGGGCTTGCTTGTTTGTTTTTAATATAATATAATATTTTTGGCAAATGTAAAAGCCTTTTCACACCAAAAGCCTCAGGCTTTGAGAAAAGTAAATTCACGTCTGTACAGTAGACCGCAGAAGAAAAAAAAAAAAAAAAAGTCAACTCTTCAGCAATAAAAAAAAAAAAAAAAAAAAAAAAAAAGGAAAACAAATGTTAGATTATCTTGAGTAATTTTTGCTTGTTAGTATGTTTGTATTGCATCATTGAAGGTTGGCAGCAAAGACATTGGTTAATATAATGGGATTAGATGCATAAAGGATATTTGTATTATTTAACATATTTAATTATTGCAGGTTTGCGTCATATTCTGAGTTGAATTTCACTGTTTTTATTCATTTTGAGGAATACTGAATCTGTTTTTTGTGAGTAAGATGAATTAATGCATGTTCACTTTTATTCTAGAACGAACATATTACTCTGGATTTCTCTCAACATGGGGACAGGAGAGCTTTTAATCAATAAATGGGGGGAAAAGTAACTGGCTGTCAGGCATTCACCACAGCCACCTCCATCTGCCACACCTCCAGTTGCACCACCCACTCGTTCATCATCACCTGAATTCTAACCACCTGCACCTGATTCTCATTGAGCCATGCCCTATATAAGAGACACACTCACATTCCCCCTTTGTCTGGTCTACTGTTCACATGCTAATGCTATTCCTGACTCCCTGCTGCTCTCCACATGGATCTCTCTGGTGTTTGGTGTGCACTCAAAAAAATGATTCTTTAAACCTACTTAATTCAATTATGGACAGTGGTTCCACACAACCAAATTGTTTTTGATGAACATGAATGGAATTTTTTGAATCTACGCAAACTCTTTGTGTTGTGACAACACAGCTGAATGAGGAAGAATTTATGTGAAATAGTAATGTCCAACCAACTCAATTTATTCACTTCCCTGTAACTTAAACCGGTTAAGTTTAGTGAACATGTTTTGGTTTATTAAAAACTGGCCAAATATGTTTCACTTTATCAACATAAGGAAGTTTGTTTCAGACAACTCATTTAAATTATGGACAGTGGTTCCATCCAATTGGTTCTAGTTACTTTAACTAAATGATTTCAAGTTAAAGTTACTCCCTTCAACAAAGCATTTTTTGTGTGATTATTTTGCAATGAATCACAAAAGACAAGATGTCACAAATTATCAAGTGTATTTGTTAAACAAGAGCAACAATTACAGTTACAACCACATTACAAAATTACAGAAATATTAAACTACTGTCATTTTCTAATTGGCATATAAAGGTAACCAATCAAACCTTAATCCAGGAACAGGAACTGACTCCAGAAATAACTTCTGCAGTACTCCAAATGTGTACCTGATTTCAGGAGTTCAAGTTTAGTCCATATTTCAGTCCCAGCAACATGTTTTTTTCATAGGGTTTACTGCTAAGGTCCTGAAGAACTTTATCTTCCAACACTCCAACATCTGCTGTGCTGTCTTCAATGTCTGCACCTTCAAATCGTATGACATAGATTCCCATGATTCCTCTGGATCACCTCCTGAGTGCTGCCAACGTCTGTATCCTAGAGAGGATATTTAAAAGAATGGAGTACTCAAATTCTTGCATATTAAATTTACCTTAGCATTTATCATCCTTGAAAATACCAATAAATAAATAAATTAATAAATAAAACAACTTACCATATACTCCATAATAACACTGCTAGTGTCTTCATTCGGGTACTTCAACGTCATTAGTCTAAAGATGCAGACAACAACAAAATTCATGAGATTTAGCCTTTACATTTTTCTAAAAAAAAAAAAAAAAAAAAAAAACACATTTGAAAAATGTCATTATTATTCTGTCTGATCATTTCCTTACGGGAAATACAGGCAAGCAGTTCAGATGGAACTCTAACTAACATTACAGTGGAAAATAAAACTATAACAGTACTGGACCAGATCAGCACAGAAAGTCACTGTCCTGCACAGTTTAGCAATATTCCCAATTAAAGGGATAGTTCACCCAAAAATGAAAATTCTGTCATTAATTACTCACCCTCATGTCGTTCCAAACCCACAAGACCTTCATTTATCTTCGGAACATGAATAAAGATATTTTTGATGAAATCTGAGAGCTTTCTGACCCAGCATAGACAGTAATGCAACTGAAATGCTCCCAGACCCAGAAACGTAGTAAGGACACCAGTAAAACAGTGTAAAAATCAGTGGTTCAACCATAATTTTACAAAGCAGTGAGAATACTTTTTGTGTGCAAAGAAAACAAAAATATTGACTTTATTCAACAATTCTTCTCCAAATTGCGTCTTCTGCCATTATTGAGAGTACCTCTTTGCATAACGCATGCGTGTGATTCTGCTGACGTAGAACATGCATGCGCTGGGCCTTGTTTGCTTGCAGAGGAAAGCAATGTGCATGCATCGTGATACTCTCCATAATGGCAAAATACGTGATTGTTTGAACATATATGCATGTTGGCAGTATGTGTACACAACCACCCTGTGACGATAAAAATCCACCCAGTGGTATTTTTTAATCATTATAAGTAATATGCCCTTTTTCAAATCAGGTCATTCTCAGCTTCTAGTTGGTGTGACGTCACACCGATCAAGGCCGGTCCCACAATAGTTGATTTACATGACCGTCTTATCGTAGACCTCCCCTAAATGAGCCGAGTGAGAGCTGAGAACAGTCTGACCACCATTATTGTATTTAAAGGAACATGCAACAGAATGGTCCACTCTGAAAAGGGCTGATTTTGATATGGTAAAATGGGTGTTTTTTACACTACCACTGAGAAATTTTAACAAAAGTATGCTATGGACTTCTCATTAAGACTCTAAAGAATTATATCAACAGCATCTGATGACCCCTTTAACATGATTACAAAAGTTTTTGTTGAGTGTAGCTGTTCTTACCTGTGTAGTGGGGACCAAGAGGATTTAATGCTTTGTCCAAGGACTCTTCTTCAGTTTGCAATCATATTCATAAGTTTTGCAGTGTGGATCCACCCATTGGCAAAGACAGTTGACACTAATGGACCTATGGTTATTCTGCCTGTCTCATATTCTGCACAAATCTGTAAACACATGAAGTACAATTTGTTACAAGAGCACCCATATATAGTTTAACAACAAAGACAAATTCAGTGATCAAAAAATTTGTGTGATTATTGTCATGTATATTATTCCAAAAAAGTGGACATGATCTGGAGCAAATATAAAGTCATAAAATGACTGTAAAAAGCATGATTTATAGTTCATGCACAGCTTTTCACAAAAACATTAAGTTTATAAAATGATAAACATCACATTTCTGCCTTCAAACAGAGAAAAGGAATGAGTCAAAAGTACCCATTAAATACACACACACACACAAACACACACACACACACACACACACACAAACAAACATATACATATGAAGAGTTCATTTGCAAAAACAAATAAGTCTGTTTTTATTAATATTCATAAAACATGTTTTTTATTGTGTGTGTGTGTTGTTGTTGTTGTTTTTTTGTTTGGTTTTTTGTGTTTTATTGCGTTAGTTAGCTGTATTTTTGAGCTACTAATATTCATTCAAAATAAACCAACCAACCACAGTTTGATTGATATTACTTGGAATGCAGAATAATTATTTAAAAAACAAAAACAGAGTTATCTGTTCTTGCAAATTAACTCTTAATATATACAAATAAACACATGAACTCTTCATATATATACACACACAAATACATGCATACATAAATTTATTAACACATAACATATCAATATATCTTAGTTGTCTTACTTGTTTAGACTTCTAGAAGAAACATCAGCTTCTTAACCATCCACCAGTTCACATTTACAACTGCGTGCATTCCTCTAAAACAGAAAATGCAAAATACCCTTATTACTTTTGTTTATAAATGATGAAAAGGCAATACAGCGGTTCACTTACCTTAGCCAAAACTTTTTTTCTCCGTCAGTAAAGTTGTGACATTTCTTCATTTCGCCAAAATTAGGCAGCGATGAAGAAACCCGTGATCAAATGTATGCTGTTATAAAAACGAATAGCAGATAAAATGTTAAAAGTATGCCGCAGTCGAATGTGGCATTATTTGTACTTGCTTTCGTGCTTTAGCTAACGGTAATTTTACTGGGACTTGAATAGCCTAGAAAGAGCACAGGAAGGTTTTATTTAACTGCCTATATATCATTAATGAGACGGAAAAACACTTTGAATTTTAATAATTCGCCGCATCCTCTGTTCCACAAACACACGTACAAATACACTGCAGTCCATATGCGCGTTCACATCTCCCAACCGCACGAAATCATCGCAATATACCAGTTACAGTCGTCTACAAAACGTTAGGTTACTTGCGTAACCCCGGTTCTCTGAGAACAGAGCGAGGTATCTCACTATGGGAACGCCCCCAGGCGTGATAGACTATGGAAGCACCAATTACACCACGTCTGTCCGAAGGACAGACCAATCACAGCTCGTACAAGGAGCCCACCCCTCTCCCTATATATACAGCTGTGATCCCCAAAAACGGCATTCTAAGCACGCTCTTCCCCTGTGTTATGCGAGAAGGGAAGACTGGTGAGATACCTCGCTCTGTTCTCAGAGAACCGGGGTTACGCAAGTAACCTAACGTTCTCTTTCAAACAATCGCTCGGTATCTCACTATGGGAATGATATAGCCAACTCCCGTAACGCATGCTTTCCGAAGCCGCCTGAATAGGCTCGAAAACGGAGGACAAGACTTTAGTTCTCCAAAGAGCCAACTCTAAGAACTGCATGAGCCAATGAAGGCGCAGTGACATCAAGGCGATAAAATCTGATAAATGTATGGGGGGAAGTCCAACTTGCCGCCGCACAAATATCTCCCACCGAAATCCCCTTGAACAGGGCCCATGAGGTAGAAATTCCTCGCGTGGAATGGGCCCTAAGGCCCTCTGGGGACTGAAGACCCATAGATGTATAGGCTAGTTCGATCGCCTCCACCATCCAATGGGAGAGGCGCTGAGAGGAGATCGACTTACCCTTACAATGAGTGGCCCATGAAACAAATAATTGATCGTTCTTCCTGAACGATCGTGTCCTGTTTACATAAAAGTGTAACGCTCGTACAGGACACAAAGTGTGCAATTTCCTCTCCTCTGAAGAAGAAAATGGAGGAGGGTAGAAAGCACGTAACTCCAAAGCAGAGCAGTTATAAGCTGAATCACTGACTTTGGGAACGAAAGCTGGGTTTGGCAGCAGCATAACTTTGCTGTCATCCGGACTAAAATTTAGACATGCTTGATGAACCGACAAGGCATGTAACTCCCCCACTCGCTTAGCTGAGGCTAAAGCAAGTAGTAAGACCGTTTTCAACGATAGGAGCTTAATATGCACACTCTCCAGAGGTTCAAACGGGGCTTGAGTTAAAGCATTCAAGACCATAGACAAATCCCATGACGGGACCAGTCGCTTCGTCACTGGTCTCAAACGCCTCACCCCTTTCATAAAACGGCCTATAAGAGGGTGCCGGCCCACTGAAACTCCTTCGAAGCCCACATGACAGGCCGAAATTGCAGCCAGGTAAACTTTAATGGTAGAGAACGCTCTCCCATTGTTCACCAAGCTTTGCAAAAAACAGAGAACCTCACTCACAGCACACTGAAAAGGAATAACTCCTTTATGAGTGCACCAGTCCTCAAAGACCTGCCATTTCAGATCATACAGCGAGCGCGTTGATGGAGCTCTAGCACTCTGTATAGTATTTATGACCTCCTGGGGAAGCCCAAGTGCATTTAGATTCAACCCTTCACGGGCCAGACCCAAAGATTGATTCGTTCCGGATGGGGGTGAAAAATTTGCCCCTCTGCTTGGGACAGCAGGTCCCGACGCAATGGGAGTTGCCAGGGCTCTCCCCAAAGGAGCTGGACAATCTCTGCCAGCCACAGCCTCCCTGGCCAATGAGGGGCTATCAGAAGGAGAGATAATCCGTTTTCTCTTACTCTGTCTAGGGTGGGAGAAATTAGACTCAGCGGTGGGAATGCGTATAGCAACACGTTCGGCCACGGGTGTGCCAGCGCATCCACACCCAAGGGTGCATTTTCGTCTCTGAGAGAGAAATACAGCGGACATTTTGCGTTTGCTCGCGAGGCGAATAGATCTACGGCAGCCTTGCCGTAAATTTCCCAGATCTGATTCACCACCTGCGGGTGGAGTACCCATTCTCCATATAACGGGTTGCCCCTCGACAGGAGATCTGCTCCAACGTTCAGGACTCCCGGGACGTGCGTTGCGCGCAGCGAACTGAAATGCGCGGCGCTCCAGACAATCAGCTTGCGCGCTAGATTGTGCAGTTGCAACGAACGCGTTCCCCCTTGGCGATTGATATATGCCACCACCGTCGTGTTGTCTGTCCTGACTAGAACATGAAAACCCTCCAAGAATGGGCGAAAATGTTTCAGAGCTAGAAAGACTGCCATTAACTCCAGCATGTTTATGTGAAGTCTGCGAAACTGAGGCGTCCAACGACCGTTTATCGATCTGCCCTGAAAAACAGCTCCCCATCCCGTCAGGGATGCGTCCGTTGTCACTACTTTTCTCAGAGACACGCTCCCCAACAGGACTCCTGTCCGGAATACACAGGGGTTTCTCCACTGATGAAGAGCCATCACGCACGCCGTGGTAATTCTCACTTTGCGTGCGAGGTGCCGTCGTGGGCACAGATGCCTCGCCGCAACCCAATGCTGGAAGCTCCTCATTTTCAGCAAGCCCAGCGGGACCACAGACAGTGACGAAGCCATCATGCCCAGAAGGCGGAGACAGGTCCTGAACGAGACCATGTTTCCCACGCGAAACCGGGCTAGGCACTGATAAAACGCCATTATCCTCCTTTCCGAGAGCATAGCGCGATATTCCACCGAGTCTATTCGCAAGCCTAGATACTCTATCTCCTGGGACGGGATCAGCTGGCTTTTGGCATAGTTGATCCTGAACCCCAGATTCGTGAGATGAGACGTGAGCATCTCTATGTCTCGCTCCGCGCGCTCCCGCGAATGAGCGCAAATCAGATAATCGTCCAAATAAGCAGATATTCTGAGACCCTTGTGCCTCAGGGGAGATAATGCTGCTTCTATGCATCTGCTGAACGCACGTGGAGCGAGGCTGAGCCCGAACGGGAGAGTAACAAATTCGTACACTTCGTTCTGAAAGGAAAACCTGAGATATTTCCTGTGCGCCGGATAGACGCTTATATGAAAGTAAGCATCCTTGAGATCGACCGTGGCAAACCAATCTCCCCGGCGGACTGAACGAGTGAGAGCCCCTACTGTGAGCATCTTGAATTTGTACTTCCTTAAGTGCTTGTTTGGAGCACGAAGGTCCAGTATCGGCCGCAAACCCCCATCTTTCTTTGGAATCAGAAAATAACGGGAGTAATAGCCCCTCTGAGTTTCCCCCACTGGAACTCGTCTTATAGCTCTTTTCTCGAGGAGGGAGGATATCTCCGCTTCTAACACCCGAGCTGAATCCCCGTTTGCTACAGATGCCATAACCCCGTTGAAAGGAGGGGGTTTTACAGCGAACTGAAGCCTGTAACCCCTGGTTACAGTCGCGAGGACCCACGGGTGCGGAGAACACTCTCTCCATGCCTCCTGATGAAGAGCCAGCGGGTTCAGATGAACCGATTCCATAGATGGAGCGCTGGCGCCATCTAGTGGACAGAGAGAAAAACGGCCAGGATCCGTTTGGCCCAAAGACCGAATTATCTCTTGGTTCATTGATATTATGTTTTTGTTTCCCTGCGCCCTCGGCATTGAGCCTGGATGCGACAGAGAATTTTTTATTTGCTGTGAACTCAGGGGCTGAAGTGATTTGTGACAATTCACTCGAGAACTTGTGCCTGAACTCAGCTGACCACATAACCTCTGTGGCCGCGCTCTCCGCACTTGAACTTGCGGGATCGCTGTCAGCAATCCACGAAACTTTATGTGTTGAGGGGAAGCTGAACGGGCCCGAACACAACTTAGAACCGTTTCTCCGCCCAAACTCCACATCCTCCGCTTCTTCGCGGGTGGGGGAACCGACGTGGTGGACTCGGGAGAGGACATCGCAGAAAACCCTAGGTGCTGCCCGTCCCTCCCCTGCGGAGATTGCGTCCTAGGTATCCCTCCTCTTTTTGCTGGAAGGGTTAACGGACTTGGACTTTGCAGCCGCTGCCGCGAATGACTGCTTTCCCCATGGCTTGACGTTTGGAGCAGCGGGGGGGGCGGGCCGACTGCTCTGTGCTCGGGGTTTTCGCAGTTCTGGACGCATTCAAAAACCTCCTGTTCTGCGTCGGAGGAACAGGCCGAGGGGGAACAGGAGGGCGGGAAGCTCTTTTACGCGGCAGACAGATGTCAAACGCTTCTCCTTCCTTCTTCTGGAGATCGCACCTCTGTCTCATCGCCGCGACAGCCGGGCCGAACAGCCCACTCGAGTCTACAGGAGCGTTGAGAAAATCCAATTTCTCCCTGTCCCCGATACTCGATAGATTTAACCACAGCGATCTCTCGCCCGCGACGGAGAGAGCCATGGTACGGCCGCAGCTTTGCACCGCGCCACGTGAGGTGCGCAGATTGAGATCTGTTATGTTGCAGATCTCCACCCAAACCGTCGGGTTTGGGTTACCGGCGTCGAGCTGCGTGCCCAACTCCTCCAGTAACTCAGCTTGATAGGCCGTCAACAACGAAGTGACGTTGAGCGCCCTCACCGCTAGCGCCGAAGATTTATAAATTTTTTGGTACATGGAAGCGGTGAAGCGTTCCATTTTTCCAGGGAGGGAGGGGCTAGCCGATGAGAGAGTGGTCCGCCTGTTCGGATGCAGGTGGTGGGCCACTGACTGCTCGACCGTGGGCGGGTTAGAAAGCCCGAGCCCCTCCATCTCACTCACATCGAGAGATGAGTAGCCCTTGACGGGCACGCGATGGGAAAAAGGTTTATCCCATGAGCGCTTCATCTCTGCTATGCACGCCGGCAAAGCAGGGAGCAGTTGTTTCGCGGGGGAAGGCGGGAAGGGAGCCTCTTACCGTCATAGATATCGCGTTTAACTCCCGGATCCCCGGGAGTTACCGGCCAAGGGATGTCAAGCTTAGCGGCTGCACGCTTACAGACCTCAACTAAGTCGCAATCCCCCACCGTCGACGCCATATCGCCACTTAGCGCGCTCACTGGCCTGGATGCTTGGGCTGCAGACAGGATAGCATCATCCTCCTCATCATCCGGCTCCTCTCGAAGAAGGCGAGCTAACATCTCCTCGTCTTCCTCTTCATCTCCTTCGACCTCGTCGCCCTCCGCCAGCAGCTGCTGGTCGAAAAGCGGTGTAAACTCCGGGGACTCCGAATCCATAATATCCCCCCAGGAAGGAGTATCCCGCAGGGGAGAGGGATGAGCCCCTTTTGCTGAAGAAGGAACAGCGGAGAGAACCGGATCATTTTTGGAAGATGCAGCCACCCGAAGCCGCCGTTCTAGAACCCTGGCCGGCATTACACGACAGTGCGAGCAGCTTTCTGTATCCGCCAGCGCAGCCTGGGCATGCTTGACACCCATGCATGCGATGCACATCGGGTGCGAATCCCGACCCGAGATCATGAAGCCACATGCTGCCGGGCATGAGCGTGACGGGGCCTCCTTCCCTTTCTCCGCCGCAACCTTGGACACCGACATGGTAAGTCAGAAAATCCAGTATTTAGCTCGCCTTGACGCGTTAGCTAGGACAATGCTAATAACTAGCAAAGGAGCTCAGTAACGAGCAGAGAACCCACGACAGATTTTTCTTTTGTAGATGCGCTCAGTAACGAGCAGAGAATCCACAACAGATTCTTTCCGTTTGACTGCACTGCGTTTAGCAACGTCAACCTTGACGGTACGTTTATAAACTGAAAACAGCGCAGCCTAGGTGCTGAAGGAAAGTCTTCACGGGGAAGAGAACAAGAATGCCGTTTTTGGGGATCACAGCTGTATATATAGGGAGAGGGGTGGGCCCCTTGTACGAGCTGTGATTGGTCTGTCCTTCGGACAGACGTGGTGTAATTGGTGCTTCCATAGTCTATCACGCCTGGGGGCGTTCCCATAGTGAGATACCGAGCGACTGTTTGAAAGAGAACAGCACTAAAAGCATACTAAAACACTTACAGAAATTAAAGACTTTGACTTAACACAAAGAAGTCTTTAGATTTTCTTACCTGACTGGTACTTCTAGCTCCGACGCCATGATACACCTCCTTCGCGCCGTCTTCATAAAATGCGTTGGAAACGTCATATCCGGTTTTTTGAACGGCGAAATTAAACCGTTTACGTTAGTTTAACGATTGATAATCAAGTAAAATGGAAACTTAAACAGTTTAAATTAATAGAGCACCATACAATAGTGTTTTGGTGGAAAAAGAAATACACTTGTGTTGTTTTAACAATAAATACCTGGGTAAAATGAACAGTGGCACAAAACCATTTTTTTGAGTGTGGCTCACTCTCTGGAACTCTCAACTACTCAACATTTCAAGGACAGTCAGTTAAGAACTCATTTATTCTGTTTCACTCTGTTTGTTGTACATACAAACTTGTCAGTAAATCTCTGGATTGGATTGCTACTCACCTCCCGTCTGCCCTGTGTTTGTATGTGTGTTTGTGACAGAAGACCAGACCAATACAAACAAGAGCACCGAAACACCAGCTGCATCGGCTCCCCTCACCGAGTTGGTGAATGCCTTTAAGGCGGTGTTTCAACCCACACCTGCGCCGCCATCTGCCTCAGGTTCCCCCATGGCCATGCCCGCCACATTTGCGGGCGAGGTGGCTGAGTGTAGCCGTTTTCTACTCCAAGTCAGTTTGTACATCCAAATGCAACCACAAAGGTTTCCCTTGGAGAATGCTAAGATCCTCATCTCTCTGCTCACCACTTCCGATCAGCTGTTCCGTCTACAACAAGGGTCTTCTTCGGTGAATGATTACACTCTCCACTTCCGCATGCTGGCGGCGGCTAACAGCTGGAACGAGATCGCGCTGCTGGGAGCCTACAGACAAGGACTCGACCATGACATCCGCGGCACTATGGCCCTGTATGACGACAGTATTGGACAGGAGTCCTTTCTGCAGAGAACCACCAGAGTTTCCCAGCGGCTAGCCGCCTGCCAGCCATCAGTTACTGCTCCTCAGTCTGCCCCGATGGCTGCTAGTTTCCCAGTACCAGAACCGATGCAAATAGACACAACTCGCCTTTCACGCACCGAACATAATCGGGACTGCCCACGGCACATGAGACTGCTGAACATCTCTTCCAGCAGGTATTTCGTCACTTCGGCCTGCCCGAGGAGATCGTGTCAGACTGGGGACCTCAATTCATCTCGCATGTCTGGAAAGCTTTCTTTAAGCTACTTGGTGTTTCTGTTAACCTCATCCGGTTATCATCCACAGACCAATGGCCAGACAAAGAGAAAGATCCAAGAGCTGGGACATTACCTTCGGGCATACTGTCACGAGGACCAACACTGCTGGAGCAGGTTCCTCCCATGGGCCAAGTACACACAGAACTCCCTCCGCCAAGATACCACCGGCTTAACGCCTTTCCACTGCGTACTCTGGTATCTGCCTCTGCTGTTTCCCTGGATGGAGGAACCCTCTAATGCTCCAGCTGTAGACCACTGGTTTCGAGAGAGCGAGAGAGCGAGAGAGCGAGAGAGTGTGGGACTCAGCTCATCACCATCTCCAGCAGGCAGTTCGATGCCAGAAGAAGGACTGCTCCTATTTACCAGCCTGGGGATCAGGTCTGGCTGTCCACCCGCGACCTACGTCTACGTCTGCCCTGCTGCAAGCTGAGTCCCCGCTAAATTGGTCCGTTCAAGATCCTGAGGCAGATCAACGACGTCACCTTCCAGCTTCAGCTCCCACCCAGGTACCGCATTCACCCCACCTTCCATGTCTCCCTAGTAAAACCCTTTTTTCCCTCTGCCACAGATTATATGGGAGCTGAAGTGGAACCCCCTTCTCCAGAAGTCCTAGACCAACCCTCCATCTTCACGGTCCACGAGATCTTGGACTCACGGCGTCAGGGGGGCCACTTAGAATACCTCGTTGACTGGGAGGAGTATGGTCCTGAGGAGCAATCCTGGGTGCCCAGGGACGACATACTCGATCCCACCTTGCTACAGGACTTCCATAGGAGCCACCCGGATCGGCCTGCCCCTCGCAGTTGTGGTCGCCCTCGGCGTCGTGTAAGGGCATCAGGAGCTGCCCCTGGGGGAGGGGGTAGAGTTAGGCATTCACCACAGCCACCTCCATCTGCCACACCTCCAGTTGCACCGCCCACTTGTTCATCATCACTCGAATTCTAATCACCTGCACCTGATTCTCATTGAGCCACGCCCTATATAAGAGACACACTCACATTCCCCCTTTGTCTGGTCTACCGTTCATATGCTAACGCTATTCCTGACTCCCTGCTTCTCTCCACGTGGATCTCTCTGTTGCTCTCTGGTGTTTGGTGTGGCTCACTCTCTGGAACTCTCAACTACTCAACATTTCAAGGACAGTCAGTTAAGAACTCATTTATACTGTTTCACTCCGTTTGTTGTACATACAAACTTCTCAAATCTCTGGATTGGATTGCTACTCACCTCCGTCTCCCCCGTGTTTGTATGTGTGTTTGTGACACTAGCGTTACTTATTTGAAAAATATGTTCTTGTCAATTTAAAAAGTAATGCATTACTTTACTAGTTACTTGGAAAAAGTAATATTACGTAACTTGCATTACTTGTAATGCGTTACCCCCAACACTGGTAAGGGGCAGAGCAGAATTTAAGTTGTTAATCACTTAAAACATTATCCAGATTATTTTCCTTATTCACTTCGTGAAGGCACGCACGCATCATTCAAAACATACCTCACCAGAAACACTGTGACGAATGCAGGCGAGAGCCAATGAACGTTCGTTTTTTTTTTTTTTTTTCTGCTGTAAAACCTGTCATTTCTTAATGCTGCACTATTTGAATTTGTAAAATGCACTTCCGCGTGGGTTTATTGCTGTTGCTGCTGGACTCGCTGGTCAGGATGGAGATAAAGGCTTGAATTTGGGTCTATTCTTCGCAATCGTATGGATTCAGATTATTTGGATTACAGTACACAAATGAAATTGTTTCATTTGTGTACTGTTCGTACAGTCGAAAGATTCTGAGGTAAATTGGTGCCCAAATTCGCCTGTATAGCGGCTGAGCCCGCCAAACAGGTGAATGCTCAAACGCCATTGGCTTTTGCAAAGCAATAGAGTGATTCAATCAGGCTTCAGCATTTTCGAGGAATAGGATTTCCCTATACGTAATGTCTCGTTCCCTTCTCTCAGGGAACCACGGTTACGTTGATTAACCGGAGGCGTTCCCTTATCAAGTCTGTTTCTCGACATTACGTATGGGGAACGTATAAAACCCCGCTGTGTGAAAAACTCTGGCTGGTCACAGCATGAACAGAGCCGAAAGCAGGCTGTGTATATGTAGTACCAACAAATACTCAGAGCTAGTTGAAACACTAATATGCAGGTTGGCACAGAGCCAAGTCAGCGCTGGCGCCGTTGGCGCCTCCCCCTTTCACTGTCAAGCAGAACTGGACTAATGTATTATAGGGAGTAAAATAAAGCAACAAACATGCTGGTGCACACATATATCGCCGACCCGTATAGGTGAGCATATGCAATGAGAAAAAACAACTTATTGTATAACACTGCAATGATCGCGTGTGGCCGTGAACATATTACAGCGGCCTTATACAGAAAGTGCGCTTTTTCGCTTCACAACCTGGTTGAGACCTGTGCCTGGGCGGGGCGTCTTCAATTGAATCAATCATCCAATGGCAGTTCAGCCTTTTCCTCCTGCACAGACAGTAGGATCTGTGGTGCAACAGAGGGAATATCCAGGTTGTAAAACCTCGCAAAAGTGTTCTAAGATGACCAGCCTGCTGCGAGACAGATGTCCTGAATAAACATACCTTTAACCCACGCCCATGTTGATGCCAGACTCCTAGCTGAGTGGGCACACACTCCCATTGGGCACTCGAGTCCTCGGGAACCATAAGCTAAACGAATTGCTTCCACAGTCCAGTGTGATAGCCTCTGTTTTAACAGCGGGCCACACTTTTTGGCGGCCGCAAAATATACAAAAAGCTGCTCCGACGTTCGGAACTGGCTGGTCCTGTCTACATAAGCACGCAGCACACACACGGGCACAAGGCGTGACTCTGTGACACTGAATCAGAGGCTGGATTACTGGGGCAAAACGCTTATATTGTGATAACCTGAGCTCTGAACGGTGTTGAGAGCACTTTAGGTGTGTATCCATGTCTGGGCGTGAGTCTGACCATGCAGTCGTCCGGGCCAAATTGCATGCAGGCACCGCTGACTGAAAGGGCATGTAATGACCCACTCGCTTCCTACACACTAATGCAAGCAGTAGCACCGTCTTAAATGAGAGCGTTTTCAAATCACTTGAATCAATTGGCTTGAAAGGCGGGCCAGACAGCGCACTAAGCACTAATGACAAGTCCCATACCGGCCCTCATGCGAGGGCAATTCAGCCATCTCGCTCCCCGAAGAAAGCTTTTTATTAAGGTAAGTTTGTCTACTGAGCAACCTTCAAACATGTTACGATTGGCAGCGATAGTGGCCACATAGACTTTCAGTGTAGAAGGAGAGCTGCCAATATCTAAACGTTCCTGCAGGAAGGTTAAAACAGCGGGGATATCGCAGCTCGTCGGGTCTTCGTGCCTGCTAGCACACCAGCCCGCAAACACTTTCCACTTAGCAGTGTATAGGCACCTCGTAGAAGAGGCTCTAGCCTCTGTTGTCATGTTCAGCACAATCATTTTACAATCATCTATCGCTGCCAATCATAACATGTTTGAAGGTCGCTCAGTAGGCAAACATCCCTAATAACAAGCTTTCTTCTGGGAGCGAGACGGCTGAATCCCCCTTGCCCTCGCATGATGCCTGTATGGGACTTGTCATTAGTGCTTAGTGTGCTGTCATTTTGAATGCATGCTTCACCAGCACTCTGTTTAGCGGTCGCAAATCCAATATTGGTTGCATGCCCCCGTCCTTCTTCGGAACGAGAAAGTAGCAGCTGTATTGCCCGCTCTCTCTGTGCTTTGGGCACTATCCTGACTGCCTGCTTGGCTATGAGGGACGAGATTTCTGCTCGAAGCAGCGGAGCACTCTGCTCTGACACTTCTGACATAACTATGCCGCTGAAGCGGGGTGGTCTGCGAGTGAATTGTAGTGTGTAGCCGTTCTTTATAGAGGCAGCATCCTGGACTGCTTCTGTGCCTTCGCGAACTTCTCAGAGAACACGTCCACCGTGTCCCCGAAGAGGCCATTTGGGCTCACCGCAGCATCTAGTAGACCAGCCTTTTCTGCGTCTCGCATATCCATGAGAGTCAGCCACAAGTGACGCTACAGAACCACCAGGCTGCTCATAATCCGGCCGACTTTCTTGGCTGCACGCAGGGCCAGGTCTCCTGCCGTGCACAGCTTATGGAACAACTCCGAGTCTGGCCCTTCCTTGTCCAGGGACTTAAGGAGCCGTGTTTGGAAGACCTGCAGGACTGCCATCAAATGGAGGGCAGATACTGCATGTCTCGCCGAGATGGATGCTTTCTCAGCAATATGAGCTGTTGCTCAACATGGCTTAGAAAGCAGCAAGGTGGTTTTCCAACCGCAGGACAGACACAGGTGCGCCGCGATGGCGTCCTCTACAGGAATCGATCTCACGTAGCCCGTTTTTTCTGCCACCTCCACTGTTGCCAGCAGTTATGTTTCTTGACCATGGGCTCGGGCTGAATAAGGGGAGAGCCATGATCTTGTGAGCTCCTCATGAAGCTCAGGAAAGAAAGGGGCTCTGCAGCACCTCGGACTGGTGGTCTGCGCCTAGGAAAGACCCATCCATCCATCGCTTGGCAGGCTGCTCAGGCACCGCCCAATCCAGCCCCATATTTTCCACAGCCTCTGTGAGGATGTTCAAGAGTTCCTCATCCAGAGTGGAGGAGTGGAGCTAGGATCCTCTGTGAGGGCTTCCGACCAGGCACCCGGGTCAGAGGCACTTGTTGACATAAATTCATCCTCCTCAGCCCGAACGAGACCAGTTCCCACGCTTCAAGTGGAGAGTGGAAACTGTCCTCAGTGTAGAGGAGGGGGAGCTCTGGCACACGATGGCTGCGCGTGCGCTGGGCTAACGGCAGCTGATCAGCAAAGCCTCCTGAAGGGGCTGCCTGCGTTCTCTCGGCCCGCGGCTCAGAGGCGGCAGGTGAGCGAGAAACAGAATCCGACGCGCAAAGTGTCCTGATTGGCAGGTCCTCGCAGGCCGGACAATCAGATCCTTCCAGTACCGCCTCTGCGTGGCCGAGGCCCAGACACAGCACACAATCCTTGTGCCCATCAGGAAAGGCCCGCCAGACCCTTTTTACATCCATTACTTTTTAAAAGACATTTCAAATCATTTCTTCTCTTGCTGTAACACAGGAGGGGATACTTTTCATTGTCCACTCTTCACGTGCAAATCAACGGCAAATGAAACACAGGCTCCAGGTGAAGGAGAAAGGTTCTGAGGTAAATTGGTGCCCGAATTTACCTCAGCCCACCAAACAGGTGAATGCTTGAATGCCATTGGTTTATTGCAAAGCAATAAAGTGATTTAATCAGGCTTCAGCATTTTCGAGGAAAGGGATTTCCCCATACGTAATGTCGAGAGACCGACTCAATAAGGGAAGCGCTTTTTGTGTCCCATCACGTTAATATTACATGAATGGTTAAACTATTGTAGAAATGTTATTTATTTTAGGGGTTTAAAATGTAGTCTTGTTTAACATTATGTAGGGTTATTCTTGGAAACAAGCGGACAGCAGAAGACAGAACATAATGAAATGTTATAAGTTCATATTAAATAAACGATTAACAATTTAATAATGCAATTGAAAACATAAGGTCATTGGTATGACAAATAAAAACAACAATAATGAAATTAATGCTGTGATTTCAATATTCATAAGGATTCGTTTTTCGGTGTCGTCAATATGTCAGTATTATACGTTTAAAGGCTGAAAATACGTAAATATTTGTACATTTAGATGCTGTAAAAAAGTAAGTATTGTACGTTTTCGTGTCTCGAAAAACGTAAGTAAATGTACGTTTTGTAGAACCACATTTTACGTAAAATGCCTTCGAATTATCATGAGATCACGTTGCTTTAACACTAAATATACATCCCATACTCAGTAGTAAATTTGCTTATTTTTTATTTTATTTTTTTTTTTTACTTGCTTACTTTGCATCTCTCCACAACAGCTAGAGACTGTCTACATTGGACTTGACAAAGCAATAATTGAAAATCATTTGACCTTTGTGTCAATATGCCATTTGACACTTGCATCACACTACATCCAGTATATGCACAATCACTGTTCATACTGTAGGTCACATGAATTCACCAAGCTGAAGTTTTGCTAATGTGACTTCACCTTAAGCAGCAGAAATTAAAACAATAAAGGGGAATTTTGCAATACAAACAAATACTAAATATATTGTAGTTCATAAGTGACCATATCTTATTGAGAAAATAAAGTATGTTTACAAATAATGTTAACTGAACACCAGTGTATTGTAACTACAGCCTCAAACATGAAAGCCGTTTGTAGAGTTGAATGGCATAATTTAAGATTTGCTAATGCAAGAAAAGAGACAAAGCACACCACAAAAGTTTAAAGTTTATATTTGTTTATTCATTTTGAAAAGTCTCTTGAGACAATCAGCATACTTTTTCCAATGGCACTGTACAGAGAAGCAAACACTCAGTGCAATAAGACAAAAGACATAGGCTTTTTGCCTGTCACAGTGCACATTTTACATACAAAGAGATTGTTCATTGTTACATTTCCAAACTGCACCCTCTGGCCACAAGAGAGTGAATTCCAAAGTTTATTGATGATCTGCATTTAGTGGTAGCTTCGCAAACATACATAAAAACAGGCTACAACATCTTGTAATCTCCATGTTTTTGAGACTGTATAAGTGCTACCTTGGTTATTTGTTCCCCTTACCACATATGATCAGGTCACACAACCACTGTTAGTTAAATAAAATGGACCATCTGTTTCATACTGTATCACTATTTCAAATATTTAATAGTTGTATTTCTCCAAAATGCATGTAAACTAGCAACCAGTATTCTATACCTCAGGGGGTTAGTCTACAGTTTTTTCGACTGTGTTCACCCAGTGTAACCCAGTTACAGTGAGTACCGGTCTCCAAGGCAACACATTTTTGTACAGGCATCAGTTTCAAACATGGAGGTCAAAGGAAGGAATCAAGAGGAGGTGAGGGAATTTTACTATAACATCCAAATACTTTTACAATGTAGATGGTGTACTGGTTGTGCAAATGAATGACCACTTGAACTGATTTGAGAGGTTGAGGTAGAGGGACAATGGTGGATATCCAGTCAGGGAATATGTGGTAGAGGACTGTGGAATTGCAGCTCTCTTGTGTACAGCCTCTTTATTTATGCAGCTTTAATCCCTGTTACCGGGCCTTGAGGCCATGGGTACTACATACTTACAATAGCTGAGAGCTATTGGTCATTGGTTTGTTTTGCTAATACAGATAGTTGTGTCTGTCTGAAATTTCCAAATCCAAATCTACTCCATTGATTTATGATAAATTATGGCACAATCATTCTATACAAGACAATTACACAAAAATCATCTAATTTTACAATTATCAGTCCTTGTACACAATTTTTAAATAATGTTGAGATGAAAAAATACTTTGATATTTCAGATTGTCATTAATCTCTGGGTGACCTTCTTTGCACTTTGGATGATTCTCAGTGACACGTGCCAGCTATTGCCACAGACCCAAAGAGGAGAGGGCCGTCCCTTGGGTTTTACACCTGTACATGTCATGTACACACAGAGCTGTTACAACATCTCATAAAAGAGACTCTTTTTGTATTACACAGAAAAACTGTTACTCTTTTTCTATGTGCAATGACCTGACCTTAAATCAGACTCATCATATTCTCTAAACCCACCCACCACAAATGACTAGCGAAGGTAAAGGCAGAACAAATGAGAATGTGGTTAAAAACAGTAAAACCCCTATTTTGAAGGATTTTTGAGAAATGCTTGATCTGTTTATTTCTTAATAATAGACATTCAAGTAAATGATCTACTGATTTGAGGAAAGGCAGCAAGAAAGAAGCTAGCCCTAATCCAATCACCATAACGTCCAGTGTTAAAAAAAAGACTCTATTAAGTGTGGTAAAATACCACAAAAACTTAATTTCCAGAGGTCTTAAAAGAGAAAGGCAAGTCGAAGCTTGATGAAAAGGTATTGATTGTGTATTGCGAAGTAAAAATAAATAAATAAATAAATAAATAAATAAAAAGAGAAAAAAAAAGTTAGAAAAAAGAAAATAATGATAGAAAAACTCTACATAATATTTGAAAAGATAATGTTTTTAATTTAGAAAATATCTATTGATGCTAAGTGATTAAGGAATCACATTGTGTATAAAAATATTAGATATCAACAATAATATGAAAACCTCATAAACTGCAGCCTCTGAAATATTGCTATGGTAACCCCACTCATCCACTGGTGGGAGCACACTATGATTGGCTTCAACCCTGCCTGATAATAAAGGACAGAGCATAATCTTAATATGCTCACAAGACCACAAAGTCAAATGGCTGTGTCCCAGAAGACTGTAGTCTGAGTAGGATAGGGAGGTGGGCTGTGCTTCTTCGCCCCGTTAGTTTTTTTCCAGCTGGGCATGGTAGGCAGGCTTTCTTTCTTGCATGGGCTATGGTCAGGAAGGCGTTGTCGAGCCCGTATCTCCCAGCAGAGCCGTTGTTTCCTCTCAATCATCTCCAGCATGGTGCTGTCACCATACAACCCTGGCATAGGGGGCATCTATTGGACACATAGAGGACATAGGTTGTCAACTATATGTAAATTTACAGCTGCGCAAAAAGTTCTGTAAGAATTACCTGGTGGACATCAGCTGGCTGTCTCTGAGGTGTGCCTTTTGGAGATGGTGCTACTGTTGTAAAAGAAGACCGTCCTGCCTTTGGAACCGTCTTTAGATCTGCAAGGAAAGTTTCCACAAATGGACATGAAACATAAGTTATGACACTATCTTTCCACCTAAAAAGGCCAGACTGGCATGACTTTCTGTGCTCTTCCTTATTTATGGTGGTTATTGCTGGTCTAGAAAATTCATGGTGAAGCTGATCAACCAGCATTTTCTTTTCACTCTGCTGAAAAAAAGAAAAAAATAAACAAAAAAGAAAAATAAACAAAATAAAAATCTTAAACCAATCAAAGCTAGCTTCCCAGCCTAATAGGGCTGGTCTATTTTATTTTTTTTTCTTTAGCTAGTTAGGCTGAGAAACTTCATCAAATTAGCATCCCTTCCTTGGGCCAGCATTCAAAACATGTTACTAACTAGTTGTGCTCATCTTTCTAAGCTGGGCTGTAAAAACAAGTTCTGTTCTTACCAGACTTTGAGTTGCCCAAAATTATATTTGGACTCATGAAAGATCGTCCAGACCGAGTGGATGATGTCACGGCTGAAGATCCAGGCCTTGTATCCTTTTCCTGTGCTTTGGGTGATTCTGTGCTATAATTGCTTCTATCTTTCTCATCATACCAGGGAAAAGTCTCATTTATGTGTACTCCTTTATCTTTGCAGTCCCATTTGCTCATGACATCATTGCCATTGGTGATCCTTTCCTTGCTCCCCCGCCTGCTCTCTGCACTGTGGTTGCTTTTCTCCTTGTCCTGACCAGATTCTATGCCATGTTTGCCACTATCTTTATCCCTTTGACTTTCCAGGCCTGTTCTACCCAGATCTTTATTTTCATGTCTAGGAAGAAGATCTATCCCATAACAAACTTTCTCTCGGCTGTCACGTCTGCTGTCTAGACCATTTCTTAGCAGATCTTTACTGTCTTGTCTGGGCAAATCTGAACCAATACAACCTCGCTCTTTACTGTCATGTCTGGCAAAAGGTTCTGCACTGTTGCAGCCCCTGTCTTTGCTATCTCGTTGAGGCAGTGCCTCAGTGCTACTGCCTCGATCTTTGCTCTCTTGTCGGGGAGGCAGCTCTGGGCAGTTATAAACCCTGTCCTTGCTGTCTCTTCTGGCTAATGGCTCAACATTATTATGTCCACAGTCCTTGCTGTCATGTCGAGATAAGGATTCAATGCTATTTGGTTCTCTGTCTTTGCTGTCACGCCGATGCGAGGACTTTCCATTGCTGCTGCGGTCTTTTTCCCGCTTGGATTCTTTGCTGTGATGGCTCCTCTCTTTGTGCTCCCGTTTGGACTCAGAACTGTGACCTTTTCCTTTGGTTTCAACTAGAAGAGAGAGACATTACAGATATTTCAGTGACAACTCATGATGAAGAATTATAGGTGGCAATTCACACTGATGTGTTCCAAATGTTTTTATTATTGCAGTATTGGAATTTGGTCACTAGGTGTCCCCATGATACTCAAGGATTCATTAAGTAGTTTTGTGTTCCTTGGACTGTCAGTGGTATCAGGTATCAGGCATCTATTTAGGCACTTGTGATAGGTGTGGCTCACACCCAGAAAATATGTTTTATGTTAATCTGAATAATCTGCACTGTTTCTTTAAAAAAAATAAATAAATAAATAAATAAATAAAATAATATTATTTATTTATTTATTTATCTATCTCCTCACAAGAGGAGATATTTTCAAAACTATCTGTGTTTTGTGTCCATGCAATGAAAGTCCGTGCCTAATCATTCAGTCCTGTCAATCATTACGGGTCTAGCAAAAAAAAGTTAGAAAAAAAAAAGCAACACTCGAACCAGAAAATCTGAGCATATTACACCAGTCTTCAGGTCGTTACACTAGCTTCCAGTTACATTTACAACTAATTTTAAAGCACTATTACTTGTTTAGAAATCACTAAATGGCCTAGGACCTAAATGCATTGTAGATATGCTCAATGAATATAAGTCTAACAGGCCATTCAGGATTGAGATAGAAATACCTAGGGTTCACTCAAAACAAGGGGAATCCACTTTTAGCTATTATGCCATCCACAGTTGGAACCAGCTTCCAGAAGAGGTCAGACATGTGCTATATATAAACTTTGCCTATACCTTTTCACTCATTGCACCGTTCCAGTGTCAGTTCTTTCGGTATCCCTATACCTCCAACATCTCCTCCACTATTTCTGTTATTCTCCCTCTAGATAGTACCGTGGGTGTTGAACTTGGCGCTCAAGCCGAGTCTTGGGTTTGAGCCTCCGTTAAGCACAACAAGCCAAATTTGTTTACCATTAAGCATCAGGACTGGATGAGCAGGCGAACTTGTGACATGACTAAAATATTTGGTTATGTATACACTGTATACACTTTGGTTATGTATACTGCTGTAGTTTTGTAATACAAATTGTGCTGTAACAGTTTTAAATATGCCTTCCTGATTATCCAAGTAAGGTTTCACAAAGACCTTCTGTGCCAGCATTGTTTAAATGTGCGGTATGCCTGTTCTTTGCCAATCGATGAGTGGGTTCATACACACTGTTTTCCATCCACAGCAAGGACAGATGATACTCTTACCTCAGTACAACCAGAAACTGTGCCAAACCCAGTCTCTGCATTAGACAACACACAGGGTGCAGCACAGGTGCAAGCCTTTAATAAGCCGTATGGAAATGTGCACAATCACCCATCCCCACAACAACAGATATAACTTCATAAGTACCAGGTAAAACCTAAAAGCCAGATGGCAACCAGGCAACATCAACAAACTAAAATAAAATAAAATCAGATTCTGGAAATGAATAAGTAGAATAAGGAACTACATCTTCTTTATTTCATTTCAGTCTAAGACACTTATTAACAGCAGCTGAGAGTGCTTCTAATTAAAGGCTTAATTAGTTGTGTGTGTGTGTGTGTGTGTGTGAGAGAGAGAGAGAGAAAGTACAGTACTTGTCTGTGCAGGCAACACTGCTCATGGGCTTTTTATATTCCACTGAGTGCAGGGAGCTTCACATGTTCACTGCAAGTTCATAGTGGGCCTACCATAAACTGCATTCTGAGAACTGGTCCCCCGACCAAGCCTGGTTTCTCCAAAGGTTTTTTTCTCCATTTCTGTCACTGAAAAAGTTTTGGTTCTTTGCCACTGTTGCCTTTGGCTTGCTTAGATGGGGACACTTTTTTCTGGCAATATCGTCGACTTGATTGCACAGATACTATTTGAACTGAACTGAGCTGGACGGTGACATCACTGAATCAATTAACTGACTTTAACTGAACATTGAGTGTTTACTATTGTTCTTTTGCATTATCAACACACTATTTTCCTGTTTAATACTGTAAAGCTGCTTTGACACAATCTGTATTGTAAAAAGCGCTATATAAATAAAGGTGACTTGTCTTGACTTGACTTGACTTGGCTTGACTTCACTTGATTAGTCTTCAGCTTCTCTGAGGGAGACCCCCCTGCTGTCCTCCATGATTGAACTATCAACTCTGCATGTGCGCTTCATCTGTTGTCCTTGTTTAGACAAACAGTAATGTGCCTCAGCATTCAGTGTGCACAAATGACAGCTCACATCTCATAAGTAACATTAAGAAATGAGAGTCGACATACAAATGAATAGAGAATAATAATTTTTCTATGAATCTACTCTGAAGCTACATTCAGTACATTGATGATCCAAAAACAGGAAAAATAAAGCAATAAGCTAGAGAGGCTGTGTGTATCAATGCTCTTTTAGAATCCATGCTATTTGTTTATTTATTGATTAATTGATTTATTTAGCACAATTGAAAATGTAAGTAAGCAAAAAAAAAAAAAAAACCCTCTCTGCAGAAATCCTAGTATCAATCAGGAGGTGCAGAATGGATTTTTGGTTTACTGCATCAGCAGCAGGTCTGGTGAGTGAACACTGACTGGGCCTACCCCAATACCCACACACTTGGGCACTTGGGACCCCATACCATGTCCCAGGCTGGAAAAATTCCAAAGCTCAGTGTTGTTAACACAAGAGTATCTCATCATTCATCATGATCAGGAACTCATATCCCCTTAAATAGCGAGACATCAAGGAAAATTGTATAGAGTGAGTTTAATTAGATATTACGTATATTTGGTATTAAAACATAAAGTGTTGTGCATTTTATTGGTGAGTCAAGGATATGTATTTTGTGAAAAGTATGCACTTGCTTTTCATCAATTAAATAAAAGCACCACATTGAGAATGTTGAGACAGAAGAGTCCATTAGAAGATACTGTGCATGTGTTTAACTCATCCATCCGCACTCATCTGTGATTGAGTATTCTTTGAAAGCTCCATGAACAAAGCTGTGCACGAGAGAGAACATGTAAAATAAAGTATACCGGGGGTTTAGCCTTTTAATCTCTTTGGATTCAATTTTGATCTGTGATCCATGTCTTTATGTAAACTTCAGATTAATCTTTGTGCAGAGAGAAACACAAAGAGTATGTCGGGTTCAAGACAGAGTGTCTTGGGGAAAGTTTACAAATATATAGTGAATATAATAAACCCAGAATTCAAAGGATTAACAGCTTTAAATGAGTAAAATAATAATATACAAGAAGAGTGCAGGAGAGGAGCCATGCGGTCAAATTTATCCCAGGTGCAAAAATTCCAAAATAAATGTTTTCACATATAATGAAAATGTAAACAAAATAAAATGATTGTCAAAATACAAAGCTCAAAATCTGTTAGTCAGCATCTTTGTGCTACTTTAAGTCAGACATGAAATCAGCAAATATTTAATCTTATTATGATTTTGCACACTAAACTTTTTTGCTCTGTTGCAATACACTAGTTACTAATACACTTTTAAAAGTTTTTAAAACTGGTGAACAATTACTAAATTAGTGACTGAATATGATTATGGGCAGTCGTCACTCACTTTCTCCTGGCTCCTTGCTCTTTCTGCCGCTGGTATTCTTTTTCAGCATGTTCCTGCCAGTGGTGAAGAGGTTTGTGAGCTCATCCAGAGGACTAGTGGGTGTCCGTGAGCGTGCCACTGAGACGTTCTGCATAGAGCCATGATGCCGTCCCCCTGAGCCTGCATCCTGCGGTGGTGATCCCTTTCCATGAGGTGTGGCAGAGGCACTGCGAGGAAGGCCTGCTGTAGAAAATGGCCCATCAAAAGGTGGTGATCGCATGAGGCTGAGGGGTGTCAGGCAGCGGCCCATACTCACAGGTGAGGGGCAGGCTGAGTGGCTGCGCTGATAACTGTGTGAAGAGGAGGAACTTTTATAGAGGGCACAAGGCAGTGGTGGTGCCGACGATCGCCCAGATACTGTTATTGTAGGAGTGGCTGTTAGCTCCCTCTCAGTACGTCTTAGGTGTGGTGTAGATGCAGAGCCAGAGGGTTCCAGAGAAGAAGAGGTTGGTGACTTGCCATAAGAACCATTCTCTAACATAGGAAGCTTTGCTACATCGAGAGGGGTGAGAGGGGACTCATCCGAGTTGGGTGAGCACTGAGCAGGGGCTGGAGGGAAGACCAGTAAAGGTGGCCTATGGGTCAACAGGTTGGGGAATGGGGCAGGGATGTCACAAAATGGCGTGCCTCGAGGGGTGGTGCAACGGTTTAGGGGGACTTGGATATCAAACTCAGGTGTGCAGGGGGTGGCACACTGTGAGCGACACATAGAAAGATCCCAACGCAAGTCAAACTCATCAAGGGCAGGGTACTTCATCTCTTCATAGACAGCCTCACCTGGCTCATCTTCTTCAGGATGAAGGGTCGGTTCTCGTCCCACATTCCCAGACATCTCAATGTAAACAGGTTCATCTAAGTCTGAATCCTGCTGGCCCTGTGGTTGAGGAGGAGAAGGAGCCTGGCCATCACTTGAGAAGAGCATGGTGGGAGAACCTTTTGAACCATGACTGCGAATGTAAGACTCATCAAAGGAAGTGCTGAGTTGTGTGTTGGGATTCCTCTTAGGCTTCGGTGGGGGAACTTTCCTGCAGTCCTCACTGCAGCCTTGTGTTCCTAAGTAAGCAGAAAACCATGAAGAAAGATATATGATTTAGCGTACTACCATAGTAGCAGAGAGTTTGGGTCACTGTACACAGGACAATTTAATTACTTTCAGTTATTCAGATATCATATGGTCCTGCTGCTCCAACTCTATCACAATCTTTATCACCAACTCCATATACATACACGCCAATATATTTTTCTCGGTTCTTGTCCCACATTCCCAAACATCTCATGTAGACAGGTTAATCTAAGTCTGAATATAACATACAAGTCAGTACAACATGCAATAAAAAATATATTTTCTCTGTCCTGAGAAAAGATAATCTTTTATCATATCAAAGTACATTTTCTCTTAAATGCTTTGGGGGTTTGTAAAGTGAGTAAAAAGAGTAGAACTGCTTTGCAGCCAGATTAAAGTCATTTTTATGTTTTCTCAGTGAGTCAGAAATTCCCTCTGCGCATGCCTGAAGAAAAAAAAAAAAAAAATTCTATATTTGTTAATTCTGTGAAAGTGTAGACTGGTGGGTCTTGAAATCTATTTCAACGCCTCTGAATGTGCCCCTCCTCCTGCTCTCTCTGCCTTTCCCCTCCCTACGAGTGGATCTGTTTACCCTCGCCCTCTCTCCTCCAGGGGAACTAAATCTAGGTCAGTCACTCCTCCTGAATGAATTCTGCGCTGGCTGGTCCCTCCCCCCACACCCCCTCAACTTCAACCCCCGTTCAACACGCAACTCTCCCCTGAATGAGGGACATTCCCCACTTTTTGGTGCTCATTGGCTAAAGCACAGTTGAGCTGGCTGCTAGCCCATTCCTTATTGGTTGTTGCCACACTCTGTCTTCCTGTCACCTTGCTGATGATTGGTTGTGGCTGATGTCTGATGTCTGGATTGGTGGAGCAGCAGGAGGTCTCTATTTCTGTGGGCTGGTTGCCGTGGCATTGAGGAAGATCTGCATGCACACTGCGATCCCTTCAAATTCTGACTAAAAGCAACTCTCACGGCACATTTCAGAACTTGAGAAATATAAATTGACTTAATGCTTTCACAGCCTACAGCTGAATAAGATAAAACAGGGCCATCACTGCATAGACATAAACTGATAAGGCTTGGTGAGATATGCTTGAAGATGCCTCTGAAACACTGTTGACACCCACGGTTTTCCTTTTTTTCAGGGATTAAACAACCTGAAAAATTATTATGACAAATTTTATAGTATCATAATATTATGATACAAATTATCAGCAAGCAGTTTTAACCACTGCACCGTATCTTCCCAAATGATGGGAAGAAAATGGTGGGAGATAAATTTAGGGTCAACTTCATTAAAGGCCTTGGAATGTATAAAAATGTGCCCCAAATTTTGTCCTGAACCTAGAAGACATCACATGCTATAGTCTTGTTTGTACTCAGTCCAGATAAGGCTTCACATGACTTGGCTATTCAAAATTATGGCATTGTAGTCAGCGCCGATAGCCTTGCAGGCAGTATGCCCACATACAATGCTGTGGCGCTCCGGGTGTCCTAAGTTTGAGTCCTGGCTCAAGGACCTTTCCTGATCCTGTCTCCCCCTCTCTTTCGCACTTTGCTTCCTGTCAGTACAGTACTATACTATATATATATATATATATATATATATATATATATATATGGTTAAATTTTACCTAATTTTTAGCATCAGCTATTATTAAACTACACAAAAAGGCGATTTCAACATTTTGTGCAAGAGGAATTGTGAAAGTAAAGCTTGGATTAAAGAGCCACAGAATCTTACCGTCACACCTCTCTGAGTCATCACCTTTACACCCGGTGGGACTGAGGTCCACAGCTTCAGAAGAGATGCTAAGCTTGGTGTTGGGGTCCCGCCGGGGTTTGGGTGGGGGCTGCTTACGGGATGTGGGGCTGCCCTCCTCTTCCCCTCCTTCCACAGAGTGCAGGGACTGAGAGCGAACAGCGAAACCTGGGTTACAGGGGGGCTGGTGCTGGTTAGGGGACATGTGTTCCACAGGGGCCGGCATGCTCATGGAACCCATTCGCAGGTGCTTACCCTTGGTGATCACCTCTTCCCCCCTGATAAAATACAACAATCAGAAATAAAACATTTCATGAATGGATTTTCAAGTAAAGAGCATCATTGTGTGATATATTAAAGCAATATTTCACAATTTATTTCATGTGTGGTTAGTATATTTTTACTTTTAGATGACCCTGACATACTTGAAAATATGTCTGGAGAAATTACTATGTAATAATAACAGTATGAAATTACATACCCTGTTTTAAAGTGAACCAATTCCTATACTGAAATAATGAATGCTAAATTCAGTTTGTACAAATTTCTGTACACCACATGACAACACAGAGGAACACTTGGAATGAAAGAAAAAAAAAATGTTTTGGATCATATGAATATTTTGAATATAAATAAAAACTAAATACTCAGGTTTAAATAATACTATTAGAGTACTGTTAGATGTATAAACATGAAAAGAAATATTGGTAACACTTTACAACAAGGTTCCATTAGTTAATGTTAATGTATTAACTAACATGAATGAACAATGAACAATACATTTATTACAGTATTTATTAATCTATGTTAATGTTAATTAATGAAAATAGTCGCTCATTGTTAGTTCATGTTAGTTCACAGTGCATCAACTAATGTTAACTTTTGTTTTTAATAATGCATTAGTAAATGTTGAAATTAACATGAACTAACATTAATAAATGCTGCTTAAGTATTTTTCATTCTTAATGTTAACTATCATAGTTAACTAATGTTAACTAATGAACCTTACTGTAAAGAAATATTAACTAAACTAAATAAATTTACTTAAATGAAATTTAAATATTGCTCACTGTAGTCATAATCGACTTTTTGTTGTTGTTGTTGTTGTTGTTGATGCAGTAGATCTATGTACTAGATTTCTGTCTCAAATAAGAATGACTGCACTAGCCATCAGTTGTTTGAGTTAAAGATGCAAGGTGTGTTCATTTATTACCTGAGTATGTGCATGTGTTTGTGTAACTTGGTAACTCCTGCACACACAGCTGCTAAACAGCAGGAATCTTGAGAGAAGGGTTCATTGGTCAGGGGCTTAACTTTGCCTAGCAACAGGGTACCCACAGAAACCAAACACAAAATCTGCTGCTGCTGCTCTGTGTAACCCGTCTCCACACACACTTGCACATACACAACACTGTTCAAACACGCACACACCCACGTGACGGATCATGCATTACGCTGTCATTAGGAAGAGGAACAGTGATGTTGAAGCAGCTGTCTGCACTGCATGTGCCTGTTCCTGCTCAGCACAGACAAGTTTCCAACTGTTAAAAGTAACTGATGCCACACTTCTCCTTAGCTTATTCAGTGCAGTGTTAGCCCCCCCCCCCCCCCCCCCCCCCCATCTTTAAATGACATATTCAGAAAACCTGATAAAAAATATTATAGTTATTATTTTGGCAAATCTGTTTGGTGATAGAAATGACATCACATTTAAATATGGCCAATTAAACAGACTGTATCTCAAAACAGGTCTATTATTTATTACATTGCCCCTTCCCAATAAAGGGGCTAATGTCATTAATGTATTAAAGCTGCTGGACGGCATTCTTATAACCTTTTCAAAATATCAAAAAACAAAGATTCTTAAATAACTCTTTATATTAAAATTCAAAATAATCTAAAACAATAATCTAAAACATTTAATTATTATTCAGTATCATATATACTTCATTATTTCCTTTCATTTCTGTCCATGATCTTTAGTGTTCATTCTCATAGTTGCTTTAAGCAGACGAGCATGTGAGGCTGTGCATGAACAAAGTTTCTGTGCACTCCCAGAGATAGTGGAAGCTCCAGAATGGCAGAGAAAAAAAGAAGACCCGCCTCACTCAAAGCAATGTACATGTGCAAGCAATCTGATTGGTCAGTGACTGCTCCAGCTGTCACCAGGCAGAACACAACTCCTGCTAGCACACTCTTTACACTTAATCTCTTTCTACCAGATTTTTCTCTCTCTCTCTTCCCATCAGTTCCTGTAAAAATGGGTCGTCTCATTGACCCACTTATATGCCTCATGAAAAATCCAGCTATTCTTTTTTTCTAACCCTCATCCTCCAGCCACTGAGTATGAATATTTTATATCAGCATCAGCTGATAAGCAGACTAGAAGTAGACCAATATCAGAGAGTAAATACTCTTCTATACCCTTTACAGTCAAAAATATAACTTGTAATATTTTGGTGAAAGCTCTTCAGCTCTTCAGCTTCAAGGAGCTGCAACAATGAAGAGTCTTATGTAAATGAGGGTTTCACTGAAGGCTGTTTAATCAAACACTGTTGTCTGCTATCTGGTGTATAGTGCTCATAGAAGATTTTGACTGCATGCGAGCAGACATCAGCAGACATAGTTAGCAAAATTAAGATTCAGTGATGATTTTGTCAAAAAACATTGAGATTACCTAAAATGATAATCTGGGACATTAGGTAATTTGGGGTGCCTAAGATCTTTTAAAAGGGTCATCGGATGCCCATTTCCCACAAGTTGATATGATTCTTTAGGGTCTTAATGAAAAGTATAACATACTCTGGTTAAAATTTCTCAGTGGTAGTGTAAAAACAACACCCTTTTTACCTTGTCAAAATCAGCTCTGTTCACAACAAGCCGTTTAGGTGCATTTCTCTTTAAATGCTAATGAGTTCTGCTCCTCCTGCCCCTCTTCCATGGGGTGACTAGCCGATCTCTGAGGCTGTAAACTTTAGCCGCATTTAGTTTGCTAAACTAGCACATTATTAGGAAAGGCGATTTGCAAAGATTAATTAAAAACCCTCTATACTCACTTCTTCTGTAGGTGAAGCTGGATCACAAATGATTTGCGCGAACACAGACACATTTAGGCAAATCGGGGGCACATTCCCTTCAAAAACTAAAGTAATCCACTGCATCTTTAGCAGCTCAGATGTTGGGAGAATTCACCACAAATTTATTTATTACAAACGGCTTTTTTCTGCATTGTAAAGTAAAGTCTGAACCAAACTCATCTAGGTATCGTTAGGTCTTCTTAAATGAGCATAAACAGAACTGACTTCTGTGCTTGTTTTACCATATATGTTGTGCCTCCCAGTAACTGGTGTATGCAGCATTCCTTGTACGAACAAACTTACATCATGTCAATGCTGAAATAAATGTTTTTTAAGTAGTTGAAGCCTGAGCCATATGCATGAAGGAGGTCTCTGAGAACATTTAGCTTTTATTGCACTTAGACTGTGCCAAATGTGATCAATACAGTCTATGCCAATGGGTCTGGGGCAGCACTCAACAGTAAATTGCCCACTGACACAATTACAGCTACATTTATGTTAGCAAGGCCACTGATTTGAAAAGTGTCAAAATCCATCTGCAGACTTTGACTACAATCACTTTTGTATGACTGAAATACATTAAGATGAAAAACTAGACTATATTTAATAACTAGTATGAAACTGATACGAATGTTGTGAAACATTATCCAAAATTATCCTTTAGCTTGTCTTGCACATAAGTCTTTCAAGGATGAAAGACATTATGAACACGTTCAAGCCCCAAGTTACAAAAATGTAAAAATTAATCAATATCCACATGTAGAAGGGGACATGGTCTTTTCCATCATTGCCAGAGGGATTCAGTGTGAGGGAGCACCACAAGGAACAATATTGTTTGTTTCTTTTTGTGGCTGTCATTTACATATATGTAGTTAGAGTGTGTGCCAATGAGTGAATGCTCACAATGTTTTATGTCAGCTTGAGTGAGTTGAGTGAGCATTCCTATGTATGCATTGCTGACATATTTCCCTTCTTACCTTTTAATGGCTTCTTCCAGTTGTTGCTTTTTGTCGATTTTTTCCTGAAAGTTAATCCAGTTTTTCTCATTCCACATGTGGCTGATGTTCTGTGAGACCAATCTGTTATATGCTCTTAGTCCACAATCTTCAACATACTGCAGAATTGTTAGTGAATCCTCCTCTTGTGAGCGAATCATTGCTTACAGATATTCCAACAGGGCATTCTGCAAAAAAAAAAAAAAAAAAAAAAAAACAGTTTAAGTCATAATTGTGATCATTTGAATTCTTGAAATTATTGTAATTACCATATTGCTTTTTGATAGATGATAGAAAGAAATGCTGAGAACTGCTGAATTCATACAACAGTGTTATATTAATGGGTTATTGTGTAAACAAGGATTCTGGGTCAATGAGATTCTCCCACCGTCAGCAAACACAAGAGATAGCTGAGTGTTAAGCCTCAGAAGCACATATACAAAGAAACTGTTTATTAGTTCAAGTAATCTGTGGGATTGTTCTCGTGAAAACATTTATCAGCCAGGATTATGAAGCATACAATGGCAGGACTGTATGTTAGTGGAGTACTGGGCTGCATTTAGTGAGACACAACATTTGTGCGACTATTTTTTGAGCTTGAGTAACCCTTGAGTAGCCATATTTTCTACAGAATGTAGAAATGTAGAATGTGTGTGGGGTGTGAAGTGCACATACAATCATAATAATGCAGAAACACAGTGTGTTGAGTCTATTGCAATGTACATCTGCAGAGGTCTAGGAGGAGGAGGAGGAGGAGACAACTCTCTGTGTTATGTAGGTCAGTATTTTCAGAGTGATCCAAGAATATGTGCATGCTTGTTTATGTGTAAGGGGCAGTATCTGTGAGGACGAAGGTTGGTGGGGGGATGGGGGGTTTAAAGCATCCAAATGGGTAATGCATTGCCAACTCAGAGAGCCACCACCATTGTCCAGCATACTCTGCATCATCTACAGCTGCCCCTTTGAGAAACTTGTTTTCAGAGCTAATGTTCTGTCATGTTCAGTTCACTTTCTTCTTATTGCATTTGAACCTGTTCAATGTCATATGACCTTGCTGAGTTAGTCAGTAGGACTTTTGCGAAAGTTGCAAGTTTGACTTTGCACACTGCAAAAAAAATAAATAAAATAATAATAATAATAATAATAAATAATAATAAAAAAAATAAAAAATGTTTCCTCATTTTTGTCTTGTCTAACACAATTCAGTGAGATTTATGCTTACACTAGGAAAAAAACAATTTGACAATGCGATAAGAAAACGTAATATATTGTTTGACAAATGATGTAATATCTCTGCTTCACAAGTAATTTAATCTTGTTTTAAGGATATTTAAGGATATTTATACTTTTTGTGCACCTGTGCATGATGCTCATCATTCCTGTAATTTCACTCTGTTCTCCTCTTTAAGCTTTATTCTTGGTAAATTCTCTAGCATGTTCTGCCAGCATCTCATTTTATCATCTCTGTTTTTTCCCTGTTTCTCCCAAACTGAACACAATACATTTTTTTAGGTAATAGCTAGACTGATGGAGACAACATCTTCTGTAAGAAATTTTAAGTCTGCACAAGTGCAAGAGAATGCAGCTGTAGTTTCAAATTAAAAGAGAGAGTTTATCCAAAAAGTTTATCATAGGTCTGTAATATAAGGATAAATGTAAAGTTTTAAGAAAGGGGCAAGAGCTCAGATGAGTTTTGTACTTACAGAGGAACTAGGTCCCTGCAGGCTACGATGTCACCGAGTTCAGGTAGCTCCATTAGACTCCCAAAAGCGCCTGAGACAAAAATCCTGATGTTCCAACTCCGGTCCAACAGGAAAGATTCAAGCCATTTCAAAGTCAAGCTCCGGTTCACAAACTCAAATTCCCAGGCTTCAGGTGCATAAAAGGAGGAAGCAGCGAGAATGTAGCCGTGACAGTAGCTAAAGAACCTTCAGCCCCCTGGATACACACGTAACTCTAATCTAAAAGATGCTCTTCTCTTCATCTGTAAATACTACACCTGCTAGAGCACAACAACATTTTGGAAACAACCTGAGAAAAACATCCACATGTACTTTTAAAAGTCTTACTACAGCACAAAACAAAAAGCTCCTTAAGTCTTCCAAGATGAATCACGCAGGATCAGGATAAGACCTTTTGAAGTGAATCCTTGTTTTTTTGAAGTACACACTTAAGCAGAGGGCTGTGCTGGGTACCCCACAGCAGTGCTGCTTCTCGGATGTACGGCTCCTCTCTGAGTGGATGCCACAGCAGATTAAGTCGCTGCACAACACAAAGAACACGCCTCCACCCTCCTCCTTTCTCCCCCTCACATGCACTCGCTCACACTGTTTCCAGCTCTTAGTACCAAGGACAGCTCCTCTGCAACCCTGCTATTGTTGGCGGGCTGTAGTAAAAGGGGCAGGAAAACATGCGTCAGTCATGGCACAGTGGGCGGGGTGGGTGTCCAGGGTGTGACCTCATTAGACTCAGCCCCTTGGCTTTACAACTGTAAGCACCACTCCCAGTGACCTCAACCAGTAAACAGCACAGTGAAAAAGCCAAGCCTTAAAAGCTTTAAATTAAATGTCACACTTTGAAGTAATCTACATGGTTTGTTTATGCATTCATATATATATATATATGTATATATATATATATATATATATATATATATATAAATATATATATATATATATATATATATATATATATATATGAAGAGTTCAGATGCAAAACCAGCTAAAGCCATCTCGGTCAAAAATGAGATAATGATGCTCCTGACACAGTATACATCCATCAAATACTTTTACTTCAAACTTGCTAAATTCCAGCCTCAGCCCAATCAGAAGTAGCAGTACTTACATAGAAACCTATACAAAGTAGCCAGAAAGAAATGCTAATTTTAAAGAAAAATGTCAGATGGATTTAGAGGCTTTTGTATGGGATGATATTAGACTCAAAATCCACAATTATCCATGTACTGCATAAATTTTATGCATGTATCTTACAAACCACAAACAAATGCCTTTCAATTTGAGTCTGTGGAATTTGGGATTAAATGATTGAGCAACGATTTGTACAAATACAGACATGTTTGTGAATAAAAATGTTCTGTTCTGCATTAATATATCATAAATTGCTCATGCAAAAAGGAATCCGTGCATTTGTGGATCAGGTGACACGCGTGCATTTATTGACGTCTTGCTTGAGTCAATCTTGTTCAGTTCATTTGGATTTTGAGATCTCAATTGGGCAGTTTACAGCATTTCACAGCGCGCACACACACAACTACCAATGAACAAGGCCCAGTGCAATTCATTAAGCTGTACACAATTTGAAAAATCCACAAATTTGCGTCACTGCACTGAAACAAATGCTTTTCAACTGGTGTCTGCAGAGTTAAGAATTACATTAATGTGCAGCATTTTGTTCTAGAGACATATGTGTGAATACAAATGTTATAGTTTGTATTTAAAGTATCACAATTTGTGCATGTGGCAATTAAAATGTGCATTTGTGGATCAGACGACATGCGTGCATTCATTCACATCTCTTCTGAGTCAATTCTATTTGATTCATTTGAATTTTGAGACTTTCATTCCACCCAATCCACACACACACAGCTCGCGATCCACACGCAGCTGAGCCTATAAGAAAATCGGTGACCACTTGATGGCACTATAGCCCCAGTCATGTGCACATTCCATTGTGTACTGTTTTATGAATGTTACATTGTGTTTTCTTTGTTTCTTTTTGGTTTGGCTATTCTCCTCTGCCTGTAGAAATACAGTAAACATGTTTTATTGAACTTGTTCTAACAGAATAGCTTCCTGCCTGCCCTGAACAATCTGTCTGCCTTGAACTGTCTACCTGCTTGAATTTCCCACCCACCCTCCCTCTGTTATCTCCATCTAGCAGCGCTGCTGCTTCAGCTCTGCCACCGCTGTTTCCTGACAGCCCCTCAGCTCACCCTCAGCCCACCATCTGTGCGGTGGGCTCGCAGCGGATCTGCCAGTCTCCATCGGCGTCATTGCTGGAGGATCCCTCGACTTCGCCTGCAGCCTCAGAGTCCCGGACTCCGCCTCGGCCCTCTGACCCTGTGGCTCCACCCTGGCTCTCAGCTCCCTTGTCTCCACTGATGCCCGTCGGCCCACCAACTCCACCGGGCTCCCTCGTCCCTCCGGCTCCGCCTTGGTCGGTCGTCGTCCGGCCATCGCCTCAGGACTCTGCTCCTCCGGCTGCGCCTCGTTGCTCCGTCCCACAGGCTCCGTTAGGCTCCTCCCTCCCTCTGGCTCCACCTCAGTCCTCTGTCGCTCCGGCTCTGCCTCCACCTGAGTTGCCAGAGCCTTGGGCTCCGCCTTGGCCCTCCAGACCCTCTGTGTCGCCCAGGATCATCGGCTCTCCGTCTCCACCTCGGGCTCCACCTCCACCTGCTCCACCGCCGTCAGTCGGCCCCCTGGAGTCATCAGCCCTTCTTCCACCATGGCTCCACCCTCCGGCTCCCTGGGCTACCTTCATAGCTGGGTCTCACCTGGCTCCTCCTGCTCCAGGTCCCTTTTGTCTCCTCCATGGCTCCTCCCTCTGTCGGATCCACCCTGGACTTTGTTCATCCTCCTCGTGGATGTCCGTCCTCCGCCAAAACCTCCTCCAGTACAGACTTCCTAATTCCATCTCACGTCCATCTCCAACGGGCAGTCCGGAGGCATTAGGACAACTCAGACGCGCATCGTCACGTCAGTTCCATCCACCGACCAGGATACCGCGTCTGGTTGTCCACCCGGGACTTCCGCCTCCGGCTGCCCAGTAAGAAGCCTACTCCCCTCCGTCCATCCATTTCCTTCCTTGTCTACGGCGCGGGGTCGTGCCTTCCGGGAGGGGAAAGTAATGTAACACCCCATTGGACTGTTTTGTTGGTTTCTCCCTCTTGTGCCCATATATAGTTTTTCCTGTTCCTGTCCTCGTTTAGTCCTTATTAGTTTATCACCCACACCTGTCTGTGTATCATTATCCTGTATGTATAAGTTGTATTCAGTTCTGTGTTTGTTGTCCGATCTCTAGGTTTCTTTGATGTGTGGATTTGTTTGGGATTTATTGAAAGACCTGTCGTGTCATTCTCGTCTGCGTGCGCTTCCTTTATACACACATCCTTGATACCATATGATAGCTGCAAGTCTTTTTCAAAACTGTTTTTATTTCCAAATTTTTATTTATGTCCATAGCTTGAACGTAACAATAGTTACGGCTATCTTAAGTTGGCTGATATAGATGTGATTTTCAGGAATGGAATTTTGAGAAAAACAGGTTTAAAGTGAGATGGCTTTCACTTCACGGGTTTAACAAGAGCTGTCTGTCAAATCAGGCGCGCTATACTGCACTATACTAACGTCTGTTTTCCGTTGTTTGTCATGGCCATAGTCTCTGAACTTTTGATCACCTTGTATGTTTAGATAGTAAGATGATGTAGCCTACCTTTAAGTTTACATTTAGAAAAATGCACACAGCCCAACTGTTCACTGTGCATAAAACGGACTGTCACTGGACTCCTTCTCTATAGTAACTTACTTCATCATCCGATCCTTCATCTCTGGATGTGAAATAGTCTATTATAATGAGACAAGTAAGATTAAGTGAGCACCTAAGACTGCTTCGTTGCACTCTGCCATCTCACGATATGAAAAATAAATAAATCAATAAAAACCTTGCGTGCCGTAGTTTACAGGACTGGCGGGGAATGTGCATTGATATACCTTTAGTATATATGTTACGTGGTTTATTTTAATAGGTTAACTGTTTTGTGGTGTTAAGAGAAAGCACCTCAGCAGCGCTTCTTAACTTAAAGGACACCTCCACTTCCAGAACAACAATTCACAAATAATTTACTCACCCTCCTGTCATCCAAGATGTTCATGTCTTTCTGTCTTCAGTCGTAAAGAAATTATGTTTTTTGAGGAAAGCATTTCAGGACTTTTCCCCATATAATGGACTTCATTGGTGCCCTGATTTTGAACAAAATGTAGTTTAATTGCAGCTTTAAAGGGCTCTAAACGATCCCAGCCGAGGAAGAAGGGTCTTATCTAGCGAAACGATCATTCATTTTTTTCGAAAAAATCATTTTTTTAATACTTTTTAAGCACAAAAGCTGTGTAGCACAGGCTCTGGGATGCGCGTTCTTGAACTATTTGTTTATTTTGAACGAATCTTTAATGACAAGTCATCTCGGGGAGTGATTTGTTCAGTCGCGCATGCGCAACATCCTATTAGGTTCTGTACTGGAATTAGTTCACCTGTTTCAAGTCTTCAAGTTTTTTGAGTCGTTCATTCATCTTATGGGGCTGTCACATGATGAACGAACGACTCGAACCCGAAGACTTGAGATATGAACTAATCAATTTTTTTTCCGGCTCACACTGCATTGGTTAAGCTTATGGGGCTGTCACGTGATGAACGAATGACTCAAACCCGAAAACTTGTCAGATAAGAGTTGAGGTGAGCTAATCATAGACTAAAGACCCAGGTAAACAATGAATTAATCTTTTCTGTTTCTTATAGCATTATAATTTTGTCTTGTTTGTAGTGTGATCAACATTTGTGTAAGCAGTAGATGTGTTAGGGAAGTAACACGTAACATTTTAATTATATTTTGCTAAAATGAACTAAATGACTCGAAAAAAGATTTGTTCATTTTGCTGAACGAGACTCAAAGGTCCGAGACGGTAAAATGATCTGAACTTCCTATCACTACTACGAATCAGGTCTAAGTTCATCATCTGTGTACTCCGGCTTAAAAACCTAGAGAATGGCGAAAATCTCCATCTTATTTTCTTATATTCTTCAGAATCATGCAACATCATTGTACCTTTTTATTTGTAAACAACGTTTGACTTGCACTTTCTTAGTCTTTGCGCGTTCGCTTTGTAAACACTGGGTCTGTAGTTCCACCTACGTTCCGCGTGACCTTTCGATGAGATTCAATAGTATGTAGTGTCGTGAACGCGCATCCCACAGCCTGTGCTACACGAGTTTTTGTGCTTAAAAAGTATACAAATGTTTATTTTCCAAAAAAAAATGAGTGATCGTTTCGCTAGATAAGACCCTTCTTCCTCGTTCAGAGCCCTTTGAAGCTGCATTTAAACTACATTTTGTAAGTTCAAAATCGGAGCACCAATGAAGTCCATTATATGGAGAAAAATCCTGAAATGCTTTCCTCAAGAACCATAATTTCTTCACGACTGAAGACAGAAAGACATGAACATCTTGAACGACAAGGGGGTGAGTAAATTATTTGTGAATTGTTATTCTGGAGGTGGAGTTCTCCTTTAAGAGAAAGACACAGTCATTTCTCCTTGCTGCAATAAATCACAATTTTTCTGCACTAAACAAGTGAATTTCGCCAAGATATTTTCAGAGATGATAGACAAGATGTTATAGAATAACATTTCAATGAAAACCTAATTTTGACCAAAAAAATTGACATTTGACAACACAATTGACCTATTTTTCGAATTTCCTGAAAAGTCCCAATGCGACATCGGACGGGTTTTCCCAGATCGCATCACAATTAATTATAGTAAACCAATCTATTGTTACAATCTATTATTATTTGCTTTGTACTTAACACACTTTCCAACAAAAATAAATAAATTAATTAATTAATAAATATGGTCTTCTTCACATCATCCTCTTCAAATCCATAACATACACTCTCTCATTACTGTAAGTTGTATGAAATTTCTCTCCTACTGTGAAGATGGCGAATTAGCATCAACTTCATCTTTGCAGCCGACACTGACTCAGAAAACAGTTTAGCAATAAGTATATGAAATATGTTATAGCTATTTTTTCCCTAGACATTCATTGTCATTTCTTTAGCCAGCAAGCTTTATTCGTCCGCTTGAGCGCGGAATAGTCTATAAACGGCTCATTGGTTTAATATAGTAGGCTTTAATTGATTTAATATAAACGTGCGATTATAATGGCTTAAACGAGCGACTATAATAGCACTTATAATAATAATAATAATAATAATAATAATAATAATAATAATAATAATAATAATACAAGGAAGGAATAACTGACAACGTGCCGCTGAATGACAAAAAAAAGGTACGGTCACGAAGTTCTTGTTTCGCAAAATTAATATACGCTATTCTGTTAGAACAAGTTCAATAAAACATTTTACTATATTTTTTCGGGCAGAGGAGAATAGCCAAACCAAAAAGAAACAAAGAACACACAATGTAACATTCATAAAACCGTACACAATGGAATGCGCACATGTGACTGGGGCTATAGTGCCATCTAGTGGTCGCCAATTTTCTTATAGGCTCAGCAGCGTGTGGATCGTCACAATAGTATTTTCCTGCACAACCGGAGGCTGCAGTTTCAGGACCGCAGTACTAGGACCCAAACCTATTCATCTTTTATCTTTCCATCTTATTTTTAATGTAAGAGCTGGTATGAACTTGTGTTCGAGGCGGTGTCAGCAATCTCCATTTAGCCTATTCAGCTGTGTTAATTGTTCTGCTGAATGTTATAAACTAGCATTTGTATTCAAATTATCTTACATTTATTAATGTACTAATAAACACACTAATTTGTAAGGCAATTGTTTTACCGTTTACTGCACTTTATGTATACGTGTCACACATCAGATGTGAATCGCTGTACTGCGGCTAATGAACTGAAGTCTCGCAAAGATACAAAGTCTTTCTTTACAAAAAAACTGAATTTAAAACCAGAATATATATAGAATATATTGAAATAAATTAGGTTAAATATTTCAATCAGGTTACCAATGTTAAGGGTTATGAGTTGGTTAGGTCAGTAATTAAATGTATCCACCTTATTTTTCCCGTAAGACTGGGTGCAGCCATTTGTACATTTTTTTTGTGTCTAGCTTCCGGTCTCATCCACTTTCAGCTATATTCAGCTGCACAAAAAGCTCGTTTTACTGCTTGATCATAAAAACTGGTGTGTCTTCCCATATTGTTTTAATGTATTATCTTAATTATGAACACACTGGTTTGTAGTGCAAACTGTTTTACCGTTTACTGCACTTCGATATTCTTCTCGTTATTTCCCTATGGTGGATTATGAACCAGACGTCTAACACATTACCAGAAAACAGCTTACTTCCGCATTGAAAAATAAGGTGGATACAATTAAACAATTACATATTTCTTTAAAATATAATTACATACAGAAATGAATAACAAGCGCTATTAAATAGTATGAGTTAATACATACATATATACAATAAATAAATACAATAAATAAATGATCGTCTGATCCACAAATGCACATTTTAATCGCCACATGCACAAATTGTGATACTTTAATACAAACTATAACATTTGTATTCACAAATATGTCTCTGTTAGAACAAAATGCTGCACGTTAATTATCTTAACTCTGCAGACACCGGTTAAAAAGGATTTCAGTGCAGTGACGCAGATTTGTGAATTTTTCAAATCGTGTACACGTTAATAAATTGCACTGGGCCTTGTTCATTGGTGTCACGGATTCGTGTATAAAAGAACGCACGAAGACCAGAATGACACGACAGGTCTTTTAATAAATCCAAACAGGTAAATCCAAGTAGGGCAGGTGAACACACAAAGAAACCTTGAGATCGGACAGCAAACACAGAACTAAATACTACTTATATAGACAGGATAATGATATATAGACAGGTGTGGGTGATAAAGTAATAAGGACTTAACGAGGACAGGAACAGGAAAAACCATATATGGGCACAAGAGGGAGAAACCAACAAAACAGTCCAACGGGAGTGTGACAATGGGCAAAACCAACACAGACATTCCAGGGAGTGCTACATTACTCCCCCCTCCCGGAAGGCGCGACCCCGCGCCGTAGACAAGGAAGGAAATGGATGGACGGAGGGGAGTAGGCTTCTTACTGGGCAGCCGGAGGCGGAAGTCCCGGGTGGACAACCAGACGTGGTCTCCTGGTCGGTGGATGGAATTGACGGAACGACGCGTGTCTGAGTTGTCCTAATGCCTCCGGACTGCCCGTTGGAGATGGACGTGAGATGGAATTAGGAAGTCTGTACTGGAGGAGGTTTCAGCGGATGACGGACATCCGGGAGTAGGACGAACAAAGTCCAGGGTGGATCCAATGGAGGGAGGAGCCATGGAGGAGACAGAAGGGACCCGGAGCAGGAGGAGCCAGGTGAGACCCAGGCCACAGCCATAATGCTAACCCACGGCGGAGCCGACGGAGGGAGGAGCCATGGTGGAGGAAGGGCTGACGACTCCAGGGGGCCAACTGGCAGAGCAGGTGGAGCCTGAGGTGGAGACGGAGAGCCGATGATCCTGGGCGACACAGAGGATCCAGAGGGCCAAGGCGGAGCCCAAGGCTCTGGCGACCGAGGTGGAGGCGGAGCGACGAGGCGCAGCCGGAGGAGGCGATGGCGGGACGACGATCGACCAAGGCGGAGCAAGAGCGACGAGGGAGCCCAGTGGAGCTGGTGGGCCAACGGGCGACGGTGGAGACGAGGGAGCTGAGAGCTGGGGTGGAGCCGCAGTGTCAGAGGGCCGAGGCAGAGTCCGGGACTCTGAGGCTGGAGGCGAAGACGAGGGATCCTCCTGAGCTGAGGGGCTGTCAGGAAACAGCGGTGGCAGAGCTGAAGCAGCAGGGCTGCTAGATGGAGATAACAGAGGGTGGGTGGATGGGTGGGTGGGAAATTCAAGCAGGTAGACAGTTCAAGGCAGAAAGATTGTTCAGGGCGGGCAGGAAGTTCCACATATATATCCTCAGTGAAATCAATCAAATCTAGTTCCATATTTAATTGTCCCAGATCCAGACATTGCTGCCCCTCAGCAGCGGTGCCGTCCTCAGCACCCTAACGCCCAACTGGAACATCCGCCGTCGTGGGCACTGTGGCCGGCTCTCGCACCTGGTCGGACTCGATAGGCTCAGGCTCCGTAGATCTCTCGCGCTGTCGCTCCCATTGCTGATGGCTCCGTCACTCTCGGCTCTGGCTCTCCGTCCGCGGTGGGCTCGGGCCCTGGCTCCGCGAGTTGGGGTGTGGGTTGGCTGGGCTCTGGGTCTCGAGTGGGGCTGGTGTCGTCCTCCACGGTCCGCGAAGATCACCCACTCAATATAGGCGGCGAGGCTCTCTCGAGGACCATCCCCGGACAGCTGCGCTTGTGTGGTGGTGTTAAGTCCAGTTCGATAAAACGAGCAAAGGCAGCTGTCCGGGTAGTGTGTCATGGGGGCAAGGAACACAAAGTCTTTGGTGTGGTCCTCAAGAGAGCGATTCCCCTGCTCCAGGAGGAGGATGCGGACGCAGGATGATCCATGATGGGGGATAAACAGAAAATAAAACACTGAATATAAACGGAAAGAAAACGTGGGGGTAAACGCCGCTTAACTGTTTGTTTTTTTGTTGTTGTTGTTGTTGTTGCTGGTCCGATCTTCTGTCACGGATGTGTGTATAAAGGAAGCGCACAAAGACGAGAATGACACAACAGGTCTTTTAATTAATCCAAACAGGTAAATCCAAGTAGGGCCAGTGAACACACATCAAAGAAACCTTGAGATCAGACAACAAACACAGAATTGAATACAACTTACATAGACAGGATTATGATACACAGACAGGTGTGGGTGAAAAACTAATAAGGACTTAACAAGGACAGGAACAGGAAAAACCATATATGGGCACAAGAGGGAGAAACCAATAAAACAGTCCAACAGGGGTGTGACAATAGGCAAAACCAACACAGACAAGGGGTGTTACAATTGGTAGTTGTGTGTGTGGGTGTCGTGAAATGCTGTAAACTGCGAAAATGAAGACTCAAAATCCAAATGAACTGAACAAAATTGACTCAAGCAAGACGTCAAGATTCCTTTTTGCATGAGCAATTTATGATATATTAATGCAGAACAGAACATTTTTATTTGCAAACATGTCTGTATTTGTACAAATCGCTGCACAATCATTTAATCCCAAATTCCACAGACTCAAATTGAAAGGCATTTGTTTGTGGTTTGTAAGATACATGCATAAAATGTATACAGTACATGGATAATTGTCCGTGCATCTATTAATCATTTTGAGTCTAATATCATCCCATAGAAAACAGTTTAGCAATAAGTACATGAAATATGTTATAGCTATTTTTTCCCTAGACATTCATTGTCATTCCTTTAGCCAGCACGCTTTATTCGTCCGCTTGAGCGCAGAAAAGTCAATAAAAGGCTCATTGGTTTAATATAGTAGGCTATAATTGATTTAATATAAATGTGATTACTGGCTTAAACTTGCGGCTATAATAGCACTTATAACAGTAATAATAATAATAATAATAATAATACAAGGAAGGAATAACTGACAACGTGCCGTTAAATTACAGAAAAAAATGTACGGTCACAAAGTTCTTGTTTGGCAAAATTAATATAAGCTATTCTGTTAGAACAAGTTCAACAAAACAGTTTTACTATATTTCTACGGGAAGAGGAAAATAGCCAAACCAAAAAGAAACAAAGAAAACACAATTTAACATTCAAAAAACCATACACATTGGAATGCGCACATGTGACTGGGGCTATAGTGTCATCTGGTGGTCGCCAATTTTCTTATAGGCTCAGCTGCGTGAGAATCGCGAGCTGTGTGTGTGTGGATTGGGCAAAGCTAAAAGGGCGGAATGAAAGTCTCAAAATTTAAATGAATCAAATAGAATTGACTCAGAAGAGATGTGAATGAATGCACGCATGTCGTCTGATCCACAAATGCACATTTTAATCGCCACATGCACAAATTGTGATACTTTAAATACAAACTATAACATTTGTATTCACACATATGTCTCTGCTAGAACAAAATGCTGCACATTAATGTAATTCTTAACTCTGCAGACACCAGTTGAAAAGCATTTGTTTCAGTGCAGTGACGCAAATTTGTGAATTTTTCAAATCGTGTACACGTTAATGAATTGCACTGGGCCTTGTTCATTGGTAGTTGTGTGTGGGCATTGTGAAATGCTGTAAACTGTGCAATTGAAGTCTCAAAATCCAAATGAACTGAACATGACTGACTCAAGCAAGACGTCAATAAATGCACACGTCTCCTGATCCACAAATGCACAGATTCCTTTTTGCATGAGCAATTTATGATATATTAATGCAGAACAGAACATTTTTATTCACAAACATGTCTGTATTTGTACAAATCGCTGCACAATTATTTAATCCCAAATTCCACAGACTCAAATTGAAAGGCGTTTGTTTGTGGTTTGTAAGATACATGCATAAAATGTATGCAGTACGTGGATAATTGTGCATGCATCTATCAATCAATCATTTTGAGTCTAATATCATCCCATATTTTTGCATCTGAACTCTTTATATATATATATATAATTTATTTTTTCAATAAAAATAACTATCAATTCAGCTTTCTCTGAATCTTTCAATCAAAACTGGGGGGAAAAATATCACAATACACACACACACACACACACACACACACACACAGAGAACAGAGTTGGTATGTTTGAGATTTATTTATATGATTATTGCAGCGATTAATGCAGGGGCTTATTCAAATGGATTATTACCATCAACACAAAGGGATGGAAAACAGTGATCTGTTGTTTTGCTTAAGACCCCCCCCCCTTCCACCTCCCTACCTTCCACAGTCTGTGTGTCTGTGACTGATCTAGCGCCCAAAAAAATAGGAAAACTATGTCAAAGGCCTGTAAAAGTATCTGTATACTTACATACATACCACACAAACTACAAAACATTACAGAGCTCACATGCTCTTTGTTAAGAGATGGTGGCTGCCCGTAAATCAAGGGTTGTAATTAACCAGCTTGATCTCTCAACATTCACATTTGTGTCAAAACAGTTAGACTGAGTGCTAAAAATTAATTTAGGAGAGCAAAAGACAGTTCTGATTTCAGTAATATATATATATATATATATATATATATATATATATATATATATATATATATTAGCTAGTTAATGCATGATAGTTGCTATTAACCAGATTTGAGGCTTTTGAGCTGCTTTTTGGAGAAGAATAAGGTCATCGAGTGATGGGCTGTTTTTTTTTATTTTTTTTTTTTATTATTATTATTATTATTATTATTATTGGGGTATAAGAGTTGAGGGTACAGCAAGTCAGTGGATGAGAAAAGGGCATTTTATAGATGACAGGCTCTCATTGTTTTACGGCAACTTATTTCCACATCCATGCCTGACCAACAAAGTGGGCCATCAGTGTGCTGTGTTTTCACTTTGATTGGAACTGAAAATCTCATTTGCACACACACATAGGATATTTTGAGAAATATCCATATAGTGGAGGTCAGTGATAACCACACCTCTTTGTCCCTCTAAGGCTACATTTGCACGACAACGATATAGTCAAAAACGGAAAAGTTTTTCCCTTGCATTATAAATAAGTTTCACAGATGCACAACAACATTTTCAAAACGATTCACGTTTATACATATCCACGGATAACGGTGGCTTTTTCAAAAACTTGCACTTTGAAAGCCGTTTTCAAAATTGTTCTTTCAGTCCCCTAAACCCCGTTGTAGTGTAAACAAACAGGCAAAACCCATAAAAACTTTTCAGTTTTGGCTGAAAACATTGTTGTGTAAACTGCCCCTAAGACATCTAAAGATTGGGTTCCCCAATTAAGAACTGCCATTTGGTGGCCTATACAAATGAAATGCCAACAAAACACTCCAGTAACATGTAGCACATATAGATTTGAACTCGCACCCATCTCCCTAAGATGAGATCACACATCTGACAAAAGTGTGAGCTCTTGTAAGAGGAATGATATAGAGGTGAAAATTGGGGTCTGTGATAAAACAGCACTTAAGAATCTGGTCATAGTGATGTGGATGATTGTACAAGCTCTGCATTTTGGCACTCCAGTCAAGTAAAGTCATGTCACATTATTTTTATATAGCACAATGTACAAAAGATTGCTTTAAACCAGCTTTACAGTATTAAACATGAAAAACAGTGTCTGTGTTGCTTTAAATAAGAATTACACTTAAAATTCTACTATAAAGCAGATCTCCAGTGCTTATAATTTTACTCATGAATGTCTAACCTTGATGGCCTGAACCAATGGAAATGAACTGGAGAAGATTTCCATGTCAAAGAAGGTGAAGCCCCAGTGCACACCTACCTATTAGATAATCAAAAGTGGTTACTAGCCAGAGTGAACTTTTCCTGAAAATTTGCTTTGGCAAGCTGTTTCGAACTTATATCAGGATTATGGACCTGCTTTTGTTTTGTTTTTGCCCCGTTGTTCCTCCTGTGTCTCCCATGCCCATATTTGGTCCTTCCTGTTCCTGTCCTCGTTTAGTGTGATTATTAGTTGATTCCCTTCACATGTCCAGCCCTCGTTACCTTGTGTATATTAGTTCATGTCTGTTCATTTCTCCCTGTCGGATCTACATGTTGTTTTGTGTGCTACTCCCCGTTCCTGTGTGATTTACTCCTGTGAAATTCTTTGATTAAAGACTTTTTATGTTTATTCCGCGACTCCAGAGTCCTTCCAAGCAGCAAAGCGTGACAGAAGATCTGACCAAAATACAGATACCTCCGTGTTTCCCTCCATTTTGTTTTCCGAGTTTTTCCCCGGTGTTTTCTTTCCGTTGTGCACCCCTATGTGGATCCCCTCCTTCATCCTGATTTCCTCGCTCGATCGCTCGAGGGCCACACCAGACTGTTCCAGATGTTGGCTAACACCACCAGCTACCCGGATGTCGCGCTCTATGTGTTCTACGTTGCAAGCTTAAACATCGCATACAGAGCGCCATCATCCGAGGATGGCCCTTGAGCAAATTTTACCACTTTTGTTCCCTGCCTGCTTCCCAGAGAAACTCGCCAGTACCACTCCGGACCCAGTGCTTAGCCCACCATCTCCTCACGGTGCGGAGCATCAGCCCAGCCCACCGACCGATGCTGCATGAGCTGTGGGGCCGGGGCCTAGGCCGGGGCCGGTTGCCAGGGGCCAGTTGCACCAGCTGGACGTACACCCGGTTGTAAGATTAGGCTGGACGTAAGATGCACTTTAAGTCATGCGTAAAATTTATACCTGTTGTACCATCTCGGTGGAGTGCTACGTCTGAGACTAAATCTTACGCCTAGTTAAAGGTAGGCGTAAAGTGAAAAGCCATGATTTGCTCGGACATTATTGGTCTTAATTAATTATTGCAGATGCCAACTGCAACGTTTATGGTCTTTCCGGGCAGGATAATGTGGCCTATAAATAATTATTATGGGAGAGGGATCAAGCAAAACTTTGCGCAAGAGTTCAAAAATTGAAAGTAAAAAAAAAAAAACTACGGCTAACACTGCATCAATGGCACAAATTCTCTCAGAGACAACGAGAGATGAATCTACTTTACCATGCTGATAACGGTATATAACTGTCTTAAATTATTCCCTTAATATTTATATTCGACATCTTGCTGGGACAGTATAAATGTTTGGAATTACTTAATGTTTTTAATTCCTCTCATCATTTGCAGCGTTCCTCCCATCCAATAATCGCAGTAAGTTTTGTGCCTACTTTTTAATCAGAAATAATGTATCAGCTTTCAAATTCTGTCCATTCTATCACAAAATACAATTTATAAATGTGTTTTTTTCAGCCACAGAAAGACGTCAGTAGGCTAAAATGCTGAAATTGTCACGTAAATTCACATTTACCTCAGGAAAGACATTCATTGTACACAAACTCGATAGTCAGCTAAAAAAAAAACTCTAGAAAGAAGCACTGTATTACATTCATTACATTTTACTTAACCTGTCACCTTTATTTTTAGTGTTAGTCTGAAGAAGCAGAGGGTTAGTCTGGGGCAGCCGTGGCCTAATGGTTAGGGAGTCAGGCTTGTAATTGAAAGGTTGTGGATTTGAGTCCCAGGTCTGGCAGGGGTTGAAGGTGGAGGGAGTGAATAACCAGTGCTCTCAATACCATGACTGCCCACTGCTCTGTGCGTGTGTTCGTGTTTGTTCACTACTCACTACTGTGTATGCACTTGGATAGGTTAAATGCAGAGCACAAATTCCAAGTATGGGTTACCATACTTGGCCTCACATCATGTCCTTTCCTTTTCAAGAAATATGTCATGGGAATGTGCAGGGAGACCTGAGGAAATATATAACAAGGCAGACTTGTTAGGAAATATTTAATTAAATTATTTTGCGGTGGCTTCACTTGTTATGATGTTTTGAGCAATTCAGTTTTATATTGGTAGTTGTAGCCATTGCAGCGTGGATGTCGTCTCAGCTATCACTGCGGGAGAATATGTTGGCATGGACGCACATAGTCTACGCCGGGCGTAGTTGCACCTGATCATGGTTTTAGCTGGTGCAACAGGTGTAAATATTTATAGTAAAGTTGGACGTTCCAAAGCCCAGCGTAGGGCTTACACCCAGCTTTTTTAAGGTCTAGCTGGTGCAACCAGCCCCTGGTGCGTCAGCCGGCCACACACCCTGTGCAAGAGAGGAGCTCTGCTCAGAGGGTGAGCTGGTTGAAGAACTGGGTGAATGGAAAGCGGAGGAGGATTTAATAGACTTGTGGGCTGAATTACCTCCTCTCCTCCCTCCTCCTTTGGAGCCCTCAGTCTATCCCGTTTTCCCATCCTGCCCAGAGAAAGGGAAAAGAGAGAAAGAGTCTCCAAGGGCAGTCCCAAGAGCCCGGAGTCTTTCAAATTCCCACCCTCCCACCCGGCACCTGCCTCCTCCGCTGTTGTCTGTCAGCCCCTTTGCTCACCCTCACTCCTCCATCTGTGCGGTTGGTTTGCCATGGTTTGCCAGTCTCCATCGGTGTTACGGCTGAAGGGCCCCTTGTCTCCGCCTCCAGCCTCAGAGTCCCAGACTCTGCCTTGGCCCATCGACCCAGCGGCTCCACCATGGCCCCTAGTTCCCTCCTCTCCGCCGTGGCCCGGCAGTCCATTGGTTCCACCGGGCTCCCTCATCCCTCTGGCTCCTCCTTGGTCTGCCGTTGACCATCCTGCGCCTCGGGACTCCACTCCTCCGGCTTAGCCTCATCCCTCTGGCTCCGTCAGCCTCCGCCATCCCTCTGGCTCCACCTTGGTCTTCTGTCGCTCCAGCTCCACCGCGGCCTCCCAGATCCACAGCTCCATGTCAGTCGCCGGTGCCACTTGATCCGCCTTGGTCCTCCGGATCCTCTCCGTCACCCTGGATCTTCAGCTTTCCGTCTCCGCCACCTGCTCCGCCGCCATTGGTCGGCCCCCTGGAGTTGTTTGCCCTGCCTCTTCCATGGCTCCTCCCTCCGTAGGCTCCACTGTGGGCTGTCATCATGGCTGTGGCCTGTCTGGCTCCTCCTGCTTCAAGTCCCTCCTGTCATCTCCTTGGCTCTTCCCTCCGTCTGGTCCGCCCTGGTTCCTCTTGTCTCCATGGTTCCTCCCTCCGTCATCTCCCCCATGGACTCAGCTCGTCGTCCTTCTCCTCCCGGAGATCCGTCCTCCTCCTGAAGATCCATCCTCCTCCCGAGCCTCGTCCCAAGATTCCATCTTTGCCTCCTTCTGTTGGTGTTTACGGTGCGGGGACGCGCCTTTCCGGGAGGGAGTGATATGTCAGGATTATGGACCTGTTTTTGTCTTGTTTTTGCCCCATTGTTTCTCCTGTGTCTTCCATGCCATATTTGGTCCTTCCTGACCTTTTGACATGCCCTGACATTCGTGCTTTTTTCAGTATCTTAAAAACATATTAATGGCTAAAGTCTGATTACATTGTAATCAGCACAAACTGGGCTACAATAATATGCAAGCAACATAAATGTACATGTTTGTGTTTTTGAGAAAACAACGTTTATGCGTGGTTAGTGAAAAACTAAAATTTTTAAGTCACTGAAATAAGGCCATGAAACACATTCAGAACATTTCTTCACAAGACTTTTGAGAACTGGATGTGGTAGTCTAGAGTTTTTTTCTACAAAATAATGTGAACATCATCTCATTCACTCGTTTACAGAAAACAATATATTGATTTAAATTTTCTAGGACATGTTTTGTGATTGAAAGGGAATATGCGAGGGAGTGACAACGGCCATGAATATTTAGTGATTCACACCTGAGAGACCCCTCTTCTAATGGCCCATCAATGAGACTCAGACTGCCAGGTAGAAACAATGAGAGATTCAAAGAATGGAGTTTTAGACTATTTGTATTTTATTTACAACACAGTATCAACAAAACTCATCATCAGTAGTCCAGGAAATTGTTTTACAATAAAATATCAGTGTAGTTGAACATCTGATGTTGGTACAGCACTCTTCATGTGGCATTCATGTAGCATTCATCTGTGGTGCAGGTATCAGATCACTAGAAAAAAACAAAAAACAAAAAAACAAACAAAAAAACATCTGTAAGCATGTTAATATCAGGCGCATCTGTAATATATACATATAGTATGATTTTGTAGTGATAGACACACATGCTTTATACTATCATAAAAAAATGGCATTTTATATCTAAGAAACTAATTATCATTGTTTAGCACGTTAAACATCTATTCATGAACAGAGTATTAATAATAAACTAATATTATCCTATTGTTATATGATGAATAAATAAATAAATATGATTTTATAGTAATAAACACAGGCATGTGTGCGTTTGTATGTATTATACAATACATAACCATTTTATGTCTGGGAAACTAATTTATTATTGTTAAGCACATCATAAACATCTATTCGTGAACAGAGTATATGACAGTAGTTTTGTCTAAACAATCTTACACTCTATCATTCAGTGTTACGGTGTAAACTTACTTTTATATCACGTCATTTTTATTTTATAGAACATTAAAAACATTCTGGCGTCGTGAAACATTTCGATGCAATGTAGGGATGTAACGATTACCGGTTTGACGATAAATCATGATAAAATTCCCCACGGTTAGTATTACCGTTTCATATTTTAATTATCATTAAAACCGTATTCGATTACCACGATCTGAACAACTGATGATAAATAAATACTGTCCAGCATAAAGCACAGTTAAGTAAGAGTCTCATCTGCGCACGGCGTGGTTTGTGGCAGTTTTTCTGATAACGCCAAAAAGAACTTCAATTACTCCGTCATTTTGGATCGTACAGATAAGAGCAATATATCAATCGAATCTGTAAGGAATCTACTTTTATTTGTGTACACTCATAATAACAGCAACAACACTCTGTGGTTTTGTGAAATAAAGCAAATAAACAGGGTATGCAGTCTGCTGCGTTGTTCTCTGTGATCGTCATTAAAAAGTGCGTCACTAAAATGAACTAAAACTCAGCGAATACTGGACACAGAGACATAGATATATTTATAGAAAGCCTGACATGTCTACTTTTAAATAAAGTAAGTCTTATCGAAAACAAATATCATGTGTTAAAGTAATCTGTATGAAACCAACCCCATGTCCAGTCTTTCTCGTCAGACCTAATTATTTTTAATTTGATCACGCCCACGAGCTACTTACACTTTTGATATTATAATCAGCCACATGGAGGCGCAAGCGGCTTACCGCCCACATCAACGTAAACAAAGCAGGAGACTTGACTTCATTGTTTATCTCGGCTACTTGTATCTTGTTACTGGAAGAAGACGCGCTGTGAGGAGTAAGATTTATATTTCCCTCAGAGGAAGAGTGCGATGCGACGCATGGCGAGATCCACCGAGGGAGTAAGTTTTTCTTTTATAAGCAACCCTCATAGAAACCCTCATAGAAAAAAAATGTTTGTGTTTGGTAACTAATGTATTTGCAGTCCGTGCGTTTCACTTCGCAACTGGGGGTTGCCCACCGGCAGAAACATAAATCGGGAATTATACAAATAAAATGAATATATGAATGAATTAATTATACGAATGTACCTCTGAAGGTTCTGATTGTCTTCAGAAAAGATTTGATGTCATTTTGTTTTCATCTTAACTCCATGTAACATCTAAAGTAGTGTTCTTGATCGCAATACTGCTTTATCCACAAAGTTCACGGAAACAGCTGTAATTCAGCTTTTCCGTAAGTGCCATCTAGTGACATACAGTGGATTTACAGGGACTTACATTTACATTTAGCTTGTGTGCAGTTTTTGTCTGGCCAAAAAACAGACTGAATTGTCATGCCCTTGCTATACCCTATATTTGGCCAGTTGATGAAAAACAAGCTTATGTGGATTCTACACATTTAAACAATTCAGGTAAGTTATCTAGATTTATGGAGCAGATAAAAAAACATTATAATCATTTATTAATCTGTTTTTATTTAGACTTAACTCTTTTCTTTATTTAAAGGCTGAAATATGAGGTTTGCCTTTTATGAAACTTTTTCAAAGTTTTATTTGATCATTTACTTTAGATATTTGAATATGCCATATAGGTTGTCAGTCATGTTGTCATTTAAAATCCTGACATCATTGGTACTGTTATTGTTTTACTGATTAGGTAAACAAAAAGTCATTTTATTTGTTGTTTGTTGATTTTTAAATGCAAAACTTGGTTAAGTAATTTATGTGTCAGTACTTTCCGAACACTTCCAGCACATTTTAACAATACCGTGATAATAATGATAACCATGATAATTTTGGTCACTATAATCGTGATAGGAAATTTTAATACCGTTACATCCCTAATGCAGTGAAATGAAACACACTTCATAAAGTTTCACTTGATTGCACATGTAGTCAGGAATTATAGTTTGCAAAAAATCTAACTACTATAACGTCTACAAGTTATATGTCACAGTAACACAACAACTAACGCAAGTAGGCTTATAAAAGAAAAACTTACTCCCTCGGTGGATCTCGCCGTGCGTCGCATCGCACTCTTCCTCTGAGGGAAATATAAATCTTACTCCTCACAGCGCGTCTTCTTCCAGTAACAAGATACAAGTAGCCGAGATAAACAATGAAGTCAAGTCTCCTGCTTTGTTTACGTTGATGTGGGCGGTATGCCGCTTGCGCCTCCACGTGGCTGATTATAATATCAAAAGTGTAAGTAGCTCGTGGGCATGATCAAATTAAAAATAATTAGGTCTGACGAGAAAGACTGGACATGGGGTTGGTTTCATACAGATTACTTTAACACATGATATTTGTTTTCGATAAGACTTACTTTATTTAAAAGTAGACATGTCAGGCTTTCTATAGATATATCTATGTCTCTGTGTCCAGTATTCGCTGAGTTTTAGTTCATTTTAGTGACGCATTTTTTAATGACGATCACAGAGAACAACGCAGCAGACTGCATACCCTGTTTATTTGCTTTATTTCACAAAACCACAGAGTGTTGTTGCTGTTATTATGAGTGTACACAAATAAAAGTAGATTCCTTACAGATTCGATTGATATATTGCTCTTATCTGTACGATCCAAAATGACGGAGTAATTGAAGTTCTTTTTGGCGTTATCAGAAAAACTGCCACAAACCACGCCGGCGCGTTTTTCGACCCCAGAGGGTTAAGTGAAAATGAATGCCGGGTAAAACAACTTGCTCCAAAGTTCACAGAAAGGAAACCAAAAAATAAAGTGTCAACTTCGTGGTGGAAACCACCCTCTTCGTGTCAGGTGGTTCTTGCCCTCCACGTTGTGTATTATAATTGTTTATTCCAGTATTCTGTCTGAATACTGGATTCTGATTGGCTGGCAAGTATGCAGTAAAACCGTTGAATGTACAGGTGGTTCCAAGTCAGTTTAATTACCGTTCTATATTAATGCACTGCTTTAATTGATGCATACTAACCAACACACATCAGTCGCACACAAACACACACACACACACAGAATGAAGGAGAGAGAGATAAAGAGAGAGATCACAGATTGCGCTGCGCACACACAGAGTTGTCATTGCTTCCCCACGATTTTTATTAATAAAAGATACTAAAAAAGATACTAGATACTAAATTGCTACATTATATTCCTCCGCAACGAGGTGGTAAAATCGCTGATTTTGAAATAACAATTAACTGTTTGTAGAGAGACCCGCAGATGTGCAACAGGCAGGTAATGCGCAAACACAACTGTCATCTCTCTCTCTCTCTTTCTCTATCAATAATTAACTGAACTAAATGCTATAATTCATTCAAATAAATGTGATCTTGTTGCACTTCATTTCGCATTTTGTATTTCATGTCTGTGTCTGATTTGAAGCGGGCAGAATGCAAGAGATAATGTGCCGTAACTGACCCGCCCGGTCAAATATTGCGCTTTTAACTTGTCTATAACTTGGCAAATGACCATGGAATAAGCGGGATAATCAACGGCTTGCCATGCTCAACACTCAAGGTCTATGTGGCAGCTATCACAGCAAATCATTCCCTCGAAGCTGGCCAATCGATTGGCAGACACAATCTAATTGTTAAGTTCTTGAGTGCGCTAGGAGATTGAATCCTCCTTGCCCTCAGACGGTGCTGGTCTGGGACTTGTCAGTAGTCCTAGAACCCCTTTGAACCACTCCATGCACTCCACGTTATCACTAAAAATCACCCTGCTATTGGTATTAAGTGAGTTGACTTGTTAACTGAGGTTCGGGAGCGAGACCACGCCTCAAGCAATCACCTGACTTCCTGAAACCTTAATATATCGGACCATCTCATACTATACTGTTTGTCTCTTTCTCTCGAAATTCACAATGGAGACAGAGATTCTGATAAACTCACCCAGTCCAGACGTCTCGATTTCAATCCTACCTAGAGGAATACCTCTCATCATTCAGATCACAGTCATTCTTTCAAGCGTTTGCGTTTCATCGTGCACATCCCAGACTCATCTCAAGAGTGGTTCCCGAGTTCCGTCCTCTCCACCAGCAGGTTCTATGAACCGAGATGACCATTTGCATAGTAGACACGGAGAACGGAATCCTCACTTTCCTCACAAGCTGCTTCTATTGCACTCAACTCCCGATAGCAATCCTCTGCACTCCTGCAGCGTGTCTCACAGAGCCGAGGACAACATCACTAACCGAACCTCTGCTCGCCTTTAACGCACACTTAAATCCAAAGGTATCAATTTAATTGTGTAGACAGCAAAGTGAGATTATTCCATGTATATTCAGCGGAAATTTAACTTTGCCATAAAGTTGCACTTGCAGCAACTGCTAGCGAGTCACTCTCCATCACACTTGATGTCCCGAGAATTCTCCTCCACAGCCTCAGACAGCTGCAGCTCCCCCTTGCGGCGACCAGACATTTCGCAAAGTGCTTGACTGACAGGCGATCCGACCAACCATTAACACCAAATCAGAAATAATCAAAATCAGAACGAGCTTTATTGCCAAGTGTGTTTATACATTCAGGGAATTTGTCTTGCCATCAGGAGCTTCCAGTGTAGAAAATACTAACATAGTGTTTACACTCACATAATTTAAAAATGAAACCCTCTATTTGTTTGACAAATCAGACAGGAGAGCAGAGCAACTTCAGTGGACTTAAATGTGAATCAATGTCTTACATCAGTTTAAATAAAATAGCTAAAGAAAATATGAAAGACGATTGGTTCGCATGCCGCTTGAACTGAGGCTCCACAGCAATCTGCAATGACACAAACATCCTTTCATCCCAACATCCATTATCTTCCCTTCCTCTAGCTAGCTACTTCTACGGTCAAGATGCCTCATCCCATGCTCCAAGGGGCCCTACTTCAAGCGGGTCAATCTGGACTCCTTCAATCTCCAATTCTATTCCAACTGGTCTATCCTTCTATCCCTCCCTTCATCCTGCCATCCCTCCATCCTCCCATCCTGCCATCTAGCAATAAGTTTGCCCAAAAAACCCTACTCACAAACATCCTTTCATCCCAACATCCTTTCTTCCAACTTTTCTTTATCCGTTTACAGAAATATGCCTCTCGCGCTTCATAATTAATCTAATAATATTCTCAATATGCCTCATCCAGCGGCCCTAGGGGCCCTACCTCACATTGGCCAGTCTGGACTCCTTCAACCTCCATTTCTATTTCCAACTAGTCTATACTCTACCCCTCCCTCTCTCAGTTCCCTTTCATTCCACTATCCACAGCCCATACTTAGCACAGTTACGCCACCTACTTCAGAAGTTCATCGCCCTCCACCTGTCTCAGCAGCTCAGCAGCTCTATGCTCACAAATTTTAGTTGCCTATAGCAGTTCAATCAAGGCACATACCGGGACACTTGTGACTCTGAACTCTACTACTGGATATTCACAGCTCAAACATCACTTCTTGTGAACTTCGTGGAGGCCCATCACATCCAGCTTCAGAAGCTCAATTATCAACCCCCTTAAACCTCAATCCTTCTTTTCACGCAAAACTACAGTTTAAACCGCTTATCTGCCACAGCTCTGCTCCCCTCGGTCATTCCTAAGCACAATCAAACTAATTCATCTAGTAGACCATGGAGCTCAGCTCGCCAAAGCTGATACCACCAATATCTTCAAAGTCTTGCCTATCCATGGAGATTCTTTTTGTGGCAGATTTTCTGATAACACCAAAAGGAACTTCAATTACTCTGTCATTTTTTATCATACCGATAAGAGCAATACATTATTTGAATCTGTAAGGAGTCTACTTTTATTTTTATACACTCATAATAACAACAACACTCTGTGGTTTTGTGAAATAAAGAAAACAAACAGGGTGTGCAGTCTGCTGCATTGTTCTCTGTGATTGTCATTTAGAAATGCATCACTAAAATGAATGGAAACTCAGGGAATACTCCACACAGAGACATGAGAGATATATCTATAGAAAGCCTGATATGTACTTTTAAATTATGTAAGTCTTATCAAAAACAAATATCATGTGTTAAAGTAATCTGTATGAAACCGACGCCATGTCCAGTCTTTCTCGTCAGACCTAATTATTTGTAATTTGATCACGCCAGTGAGAGACTTTCGCTTTGATATTATAATCATCCACGCGGAGGCGCATGCGGGATACCACCCACATCAACGTAAACAAAGCAGCGAGACTTCAATTCATTGTTCATCTCGGCAACTTGCATCTTGTTTCTGGAAGAAGACGCGCTGTGAGGAGTAAGAGCTATATTTCCCTCAGAGAAAGAGCACGATGCGACGCACAGCGAGATCCACCAAAGGAGTAAGTATTTCTTTTATTAGCCTACTTACGTTGTTGTGTTACTGTGATATATAACTTGTACACATTATAGTAGTTACATTTTTTCCAAACTATAATTCCTGACTACATGTGCAAGCATGTCTCTTAATATTTTTTAGATTTACAATAATGTGTTTTTGACCTTCATTATGTATGTTTTGATTATACTGTGTTGTAAATAAAATACAAATAATCTAAAACTCCATTCTTTGAATCTTCTTGCATTGTTTCTACCTGACAGTTACAGTCTCACTGATGGGCCGTTAGAGGAGGGCCTTTTGTCTCTCAGGTGTGAATCACTAAATATTCATGGCCGTTGTCACTCCCTTGCATATTTCCTTTCGATCACAAAACATGCCTTAGAAAATTTAAATCAATATATTGGTTTCTGTAAATGAGTGAATGAGATGATTTTCACATTGTCATGTAGAAAAAACTCTAGACTACCACATCCAGTTCTCAAAAGTCTTGTGAACTAACGTTCTGTGTTTCATGGCCTTATTTCAGTGACTTAAAAATGTTGGTTTTTATTCTGTCCAGTAGATTATTCTGATTCTGTCCAGCTTCCTATTAACAGATAGATGTACAAATGTCAGCTACCAGCACTTCTAGGCCACCTCAACTATGCCATTTGGATAATTCCTCAAGGGAAATCGTTCTCGTCAAGCAGCAGCCATCCCTTCTCTCCATGACACTTTAGACGAAAAAAGGAAATTTGCCAACAGCAACAATTCCTTTCATCCCAGAACAGCATTTCTATTTTCATAATGACAACATCACTAATTTCAGTGACATCCAACTATATACTGATGCAGCACCTTCAAAAGACTTAGCAGTCATTAACAGTGGGTTCTGGTATGCCTCTGAATGACCTCCAGAGTCCAGTTTCTTCAATCCACAGTCAAGCACATTCTTCATCGCATTATTCATAAAGTAAACCCCATCATCATAGCAGCCATCTTTTGGGGGCACAAATGGTCCAGACAATCAATACTCATCTACTCGGACAATTAAGCAGTAGTTAATATTATAAACAAGGGAGACCACGTGATTTAGTGATCTTGAGGGGTATTTTTTTAACCTTTGTATGTCATCTTTTATGTCAAATTTAAAAATTTATATGTGCAAGATTTTTAACATTTCTAATTCAAGCATCAAATAAGAACAAGTAGAATTAGAAGTTATCAATCAAAAGAAATCAATATTAACAAAATTCATTTGCACTATAGGGGTGGCATTGAAAAAACAAAAGTGGCATGTAAGTATATTTACAGATGAGGCGTAGAGGTGACATGGATGTTTTATATTCATAATGTTCATATTCATATGTTTATAACAATTCATAACAATGTGAGAACAGAAATATTGACTGATGGATTGAAATTATTTAAATAACTGAAATGATACTTTAAAAGTGAAACTAAAACTGCCAGCAGATGGCAGTAAGTCACAGAGTTTTTCGCTGAATCATTAATTTAATTGATTCGTTTGAACAGCTGATTCATTTAAGGAACTAAGTAAGTGCCTGCGCCCCAGTGTGCATACTATCCATCTTAAATTCTATGTGATAGTAGTCATTTTCAATACTATTTAGGATAGTGGATAGTATTCACATTGGGACGCAGGGAGTGACTGTCTTTATGAATGGGTAAATGAATCATTGACTCAGATTTGTTTAAAAGTGCACCTTCATTCATAAACAAAATGTGTTTACTTGGAGATGCGTAGTGGCTCAGCTGGGACTTTGAGACTATTTTCATTGGCAAAATCAGACAATATTATTATAGTCAGACAATGTAAGTCACTTAATTTTAACTTCTTGTTTATTTAAGTGTTGTATTAAATCAATATCACATTTGCAGACTCTCTTAATAATCTTTAAAATCTTTCACACACCGATCTCACAAAGTTCCAATATAATCAACGAAGCTCTCTACACTGCACAATTAATCTCTTATTTACATTGTTATAGCTAATGAGAGGTTTCATGAGTTTGCATAACTCAGGTGTTTTGGAGAGTGGATTCTAATTAATATTGCTTTCAAAGAATCAATAGATATGTCTGCAATACATTACTCAACGCTGCAAAAACATGGTGTAGAAACCTTTGAAGCTCTCTTGAGCGCAAACACAAATATGCTGATTGGGTCAGTTGCACTGGCGTTCCTAAACATTTTTTCATATTCACACGTAGTAGTTAAATGCGACTGAAATAGAGCCCTGGGAAATGGGTCGCGATCACAAATAACGTTCGGGGGGTGGGGGGAGATCCCAACTTAGGGGGTCCTAATCGTCTGGCCTAATTATATAAACGAGATGATAACCCTGAGTCTCTCTGGGCCATCAATTCCAGACGCCCAGATCAACCTGACCATCATCCCATTCCCCTTACCTTTCATCCTCTTCCTACTCATCCCTAACATTCTGAACAAAAAAATATTCTTAACATATTTGGTTGTGGCATGGTCCTTGCTCTTGAAGCATCAGTTAAGCAAGTGGGGGACTTGCAGGTACTGTCAGTCAATCCTTCCTGTCTTGAGTTTGGGCCTAACGACTGTAAGGTCGCCCACAAGCCTAGACATGGTTACAACCCTAAGGTGCTCTCAACTTCGTTTAGAGCTCAGGTTATCACCCTGTTAGCACTCCCCGTCGCAGACAACGAACAGGGTCCTAATGTTCTCTGCCCAGTTCTCTGGGCTTTGAGAGTATACTTAGAGCACTCCAGCCTGTTCAAACAGTTGGAGCAGCTTTTTGTTGGCTTTGGAGGCTGCCTTTAAGGGCTGCCGGTTACAAAGCAAAGGCTTTCTTGCTGGATAGTTGACGCCATAGCCTTGGCTTACACCTCAGCAGACTTACAGTGCCCTATAGGTGTAAGGGCCCATTCCACTTGAAGAATGTCATTCCACTCTTTGTCAAGCCAACATAATAATAACTATATTGAAAAGTTTGTAGACAAACTTTAATTTGGCTTGAAAAAGCCTAGCCAGAAATGTTTATAACTTCAAGTTTAAAGGTTTTCAGTTTGAAGTAGTTTGACATTTAAAATAGTTTTAAAGATTAAAGTTTGAATGTTTGAAAGGCAGTACAGTCCATCAGACTGCTAGGGTACCTGGGGTAGTTTCTAGGGTGGTTGCTAGGGTACTCAGGGTGGTTGCTAGGGCAGGTGCTAGGGTACCCAGGGTGGTTGCTAGGGTATCTGGAGTGGTTGCTAGGGTGTTGCAGTTTCTTAACTACTCTGGGTGGTTGTTAGGGTGTTGCTATGCAGTTGCTAGGGTACCCAGGGTGTTTGCTATGGCGGTTGCTAGGGTTCCTGGGTTGGTTGCTAGGGTGTTGCTATGCGATTGCGAAGGGAATTCCGGGTGGTTGCTAATTTGTTGCTATGTGGTTGCTAGGTTACTCAGGGTGGTTGTTAGGGTGTTGCTATGTAGTTGCTAGGGTACCGAGGATGGTTGCTAAGGCAGTTTCTAGGGTGGTTGCTGGGGTACCTGGGGTGGTAGCTAGGTTGTTGTTATGTGCTTGCTAAGGTACTCTGGGTGGTTGCTAGTGTGTTGCTTTGTAGTTTCTAAGGTACTTCAGGTGGTTGTTAAGTTGTTGCTATGTGATTTCTAGGGTACTTGCAGTGGTTGCTAAGGTGTTGCTGTGTGGTTGCTAGGGTACAGTTGAAGCTTGATGAATGAGTCTTGGCTCATTTGAACATTCCATCAATGTAAGTCTATGGGATTTTTATGATTTTTTATCTTCATTTTTAGGAAAACCGTTAGTCTGATCAGTCTGAAAAGATGTAGCACACTAAGTCAGAACAGTCTGAAGGTCTGACCTGAGTTTGGTGAATGTAGCTTAAAAGCTCTATAAGAGGAGTAGTGATCATAAATTTAGAAGAAGAAGAAGAACAAGAAGAAGAACAAGAAGAAGAAGAAGCTTAAATAGAATATCTATCTTTCTCAAGCCAACTTGTAGTTCTTTTTAATTGCTAACAAGCACTGTTCAATACTGAAGCCACATTTTCAAAACTGTTCACACATTCAGTGATACAGAAGTCGTGGACCAAACTGTGAATCATTTTTCATTGCTTTCAGACAAAATGCATGCAATTACCACATTTTTCAAAATCCACAAACAGGCAGGCTCTGTGGGCCTTATTTTTCGGTTGCTTTAATTTTTCCATTTCTTACCATCCAGGTTCCAAGAGCCCATCTTGCCACAGAAAACTGAGGTTTCAATGGTGACTTGGGAAATCGAATTGAAGGTCCGTGTGGCCTTACAAGATGTAACGCCTCTGCCCGAGTGCCTACCGAGCCATTTGTTTGTGCCAGAGAGTTTGCCGTCCAATATCATCCGTTGCGGTCATTGTTCCATGGTAGCTTGTCATCCAGGGGTTAGTCGTACCATGTTTCTCATTAAACAGCAGTTCTGGTGGCAATCAATGGCCCAGGACATATGACTTTTTGTTTTGGCCTACTCAGTCTGTGCCACTTCTAAGACTTCCCCCTGCTGGGCTCCTTCAACCGCTGTCAGTTCCTTCGAGAACCTGGTTCCACATTTCGCTAGATTTCATAACGGAACTCCCGCCCTCACAGGGTCACACAGTAGTTTTGACTGTGGTGGACCGGTTCTCAAAGGCAACGTATTTTATCCCTCTGCCCAAAATACCCTCAGCCAGAGAAACAGTGGTTGCTGTTATTGATCAAATTTTTCATTTGTTGGGGGCCAGTGTTAGTCTTTCTTCTGGGTTTCATCTTCAGAGTAATGGTCAGACGGAGAGGGCCAACCAAGATTTACGTAGTAAAGGGGACTCACGTCACCAATGACGCTGTGATTTTTGGGTCACACGTCACTCAAGGTGCAGATGTGAGTATATCAGATGACCAGTTCCCACCTTGCTTGGTTCAGTGCATCAGTCAAGGACTGTTAATTCGGCAATAGGTTCAATAATTTGAGAATTGCACTCTGGAGGTAGTTGGTCATCTGATCTATCTGAAAGTTTGGTGGTTTAGCTAGCTAGTAGAGCCTTGGATCATCGACACAAGGAAGACACAATTGTAATAACATTAATGAAATTTATTAACAATAGATATGCAAGAGTAAATACAACAACTGCTAATAGATAATAGGCAACTACACATGAAAAAAAAGATATCAAATAAATCATAAAACAAATAAATGGAGTGAATACAGAATGGCAGAATGCAATGCTGTTAAGCTGAATGTAGCAATGGAAGAGATTTCATGGTAATGTTGCTTATGGAAAACCACTTAACGGCTCTGGTAGACTTAACGATAAATAACTGCTTATTTATCTTCGAACAAACAATATAGCTATCGTTTGTAATGCTGACCCCAAGTAAATGTTATCTAAACGGGTTAGAAAACATAGGCTGCAGGTATAAACTAAGCCAAGGTCTTTAGGAAAGAGGTTTGGTAAGTTTATAGTTACGTTCCACGTTGTCGGGTGATCAGTCCGGCAGCAGAGACGTCTTCCACTGGTTATGCAGATTGCGTACAGTGGGGAGGGCACAGAGTTGCGTTCCAGTAGCCGTCGATGCGCTGACTTGGAGAATGCTGAACTTCTGTTGTCCCAAAGGGGTCCTTAGAGCATGGACTGAGCAGCTGGGTCAGATGGGTCTTCACAGGGTCCTTTGCAGCTGGACTGCATCGTCAAGGAGCCGTGTGTTTCAGGCAGTGTCTGCCTATGCGGAGGTCCTTTGCGGACTGGGCTGCGCTGCTTTCGGAGTGGCAAGAGTCAGGCGGGGTCCATCACTGCTGGGTCCTTTGCAACTGAAGTGCAGCCGAATGCAATATACGAGGTTACTCAAGAGCTGAACTGAACCTTAGCTGTCTTGAAGTCTCTTACCTCGTCAGGCCAGAAACTCAGGACGTTGTATCTGTAAGTGTCCTTTCCCTCGCAGGATTGGAACTCAGAGCACAGATGGTCTGTTACAGTCTCTCTGGATGAAAGACTCAGAACGTTGTTGATCTGCTGTTGTCTCAACCTTGCCGGAGACTGAGAACAAGGTGTGTATTTTGGAAGGGTACATTTATCCCTTTCTGATGAGGAGGAGATTGGAATCTGGGGCCTCTCCATTCCAGGAATCTGATTGGCCACTTGTGTCCGTGGTGGCCATGGTGTTGCCCGCCGGAGTGTAGAACTTATTTGCATATAGCAGAGTACAAAGATAAACAGTGTCTTTAACATTTTACCCATGCAATATTTCTTTACCAAACCTCTTTTAAATTGTTATGCACATCATGAGGACCTAGACTGTACTTTATGTGAGGGTGACGTGAATACGGTTAGGGTTACGTCAATTTAAGGTCTCCAAACATAGGTATGAATGGATTTGCATGGATCTCTGTGGCCTTTCTTTGTTTTGGCCGCTGCTGTTGCATCCAGAGTTCTGAAGGAATTTTTATGGCAGTCATTCCTAAACCTTAGGATTGGTAAGGGTCAACCCATAGTCCAATGAGAAGTCCTCTTTTAGGTGGTCGTGGGTGCAGAAGGTCTCCCTCCCTGTCCTGCTGGAGGTGTCTGGCAGTTGTCTTGGCATCTTATCTGATGTTTCTGAACATTTGTTTATTCTACTCCACCAAGATCCAATCACAGTGTGGCACATCTCCCTCCACACCTGGCAGTTAGGAAGGGCTCTGCCATAAACTAATCCTTGGAATGCCATCTTGACTGTCGTTCACTACATTTAGAACGTGTGTTGTGATGTTTGGTGTCTCAGAACCCATCCTCTTGGGTTGGGCAACTTTCATGGGTGGAGCACACACGCTCTTTACCAGTGTTGTCTACGGGCCAGTCTCCGTTTGAGTGTAGCTTAGGTTACCAGCCACCTATTTTTCTGAGTCTGGAATCACGGTCCCCTCTGCCCACAACTTTGTCCAGAGATGCTGCCGCACTTGGAGGAGGGCCAGGCAGACTCTCCTCCAGGTGGGGTCACACACCAAGGCCCAGGCCGATCACCACCTGTCAAAGCTTCTTGTCTTCGTCATTGATCAGAAAGTGTGGCTTTCATCCAAGAATATTCCTCTTTGCACCTTCTGTAAAAAAACTTGCCCCCAAATTCACTGGTCTATTTATTGTCACCAATATTATTAACCCGGGAGCAGTCCACCTCAAACTTCCTCCAGTGTACAGGAGAATTCATCCCGTCTTTCATGTTTCTAAATTAAAGCCAGTTTTAACACACAGTGGTAATTTGTTTCTGAAAGAAACGTTTCAAAAAATTGAGTCAGTTGAACCAATGATTCAGTGGCCCATTCATAAAGAGAGCTATTTACTTAATTCCTGAATGATTCAGCAGTATGAATGAAATGAATAAATGACTTAATCAAATGAACAAATTACTTATTAAGACATTTACCACAACCTACAGGCAGTTTTATTTTCCTATTCAGAGTATCACTGCATTAAAAAAGGCATATTTCCACATTCAAAAAAAGGGGGCGGTGGGGGGTGTTCTTTTGCGGAATAAAAGAAGATAATTTGAAGAGTGTTGGTAACTAAACTGTGTTGGAGCTTCAATAAACTGTCTATATATACATCTAAATATATGATCTTCTGAGGAAACAAATCATGGCTGTTGTAGCCAGTTGTGTAATGTGTAATAAAATGTATGTTAAATCAAATTTTAAAGATCTTTCTAAAGCTACTTTTTGTAATGTCTCTTCTGCAATAACTTCAGATGTTGAAGACAACTGTCCTTATGTTCTTATTGGCAGTGACACTGGCACTGCAGCCGCCACATCTGGGACACAGTGGATCAGCTGGCTGCCAGTGACTTTCTGCTCTCAATTTCACCTTTTCTCCTTCCTTCAGAGCAGGTACGTCTCTTGCTCCTCGATCATAGAAGAGCTTTTGCTTTAGTCTGTCTTTTAGGCTTATCTGAACCCCTTTGTGCAGCTGTGATTGTAACAACTTACTCACTGTTGGCCATCTGGCTTTCAGTCTGCAGCCCATGAGCAGCTGTCCAGGAGACAACTTCACTTCTCCAAGTGGCATATTCCTGTACTCAAGAAGAGCCATGCACGGGTCTCTGTGACTTTCTTGCGCAGATTCTTAATGGTCTGTATGGCTCTTTCACTTTGGCCATTCAGCTGAGGATATCTGGGGCTTGAAGTTGAATGTTTAAACTCCCATTTATCCCTGAAGTGCATAAATTGTACACTCACAAGCTGTGGCCTATTATCTGAGACAACTTTGTTTGGAATTCCATGTCTTGTGAAAACCGACTTTAATGCCGCTATTACATGTTGGCTTTTTGCAACTTCAGGAAGTTTTAAGAAGTAGTCCACACAGAGCAGGTAGTCTGCTTGGTTGAAATGAAAGAGGTAAACTCCTACCTTTACCCATGCTCTGTCTGGTAAGTCATGACTGACGAGAGGTTCTTTGGTATCGTTCCTTCTGCACATAGCACACTTTGACAAAATATCTTCAATTTGTTTTCCCATTCCCAGCCAGGGGTGCGTTTCCCAAAAGCATCGTTAGCTAACTATGGTGGTTAGGTCCATTGAACTCTATTGGTAACAACGGAACTTGTGACTATAGTTGGTTTTAGTTGGTACTTTATTTCATCCATTCTAATCTTGCACTTTTCCCAATTTAATTTTTAAATTGATACTTCGGTAACACTTTACAATACGTGTGCACAAATATGCATTAATTCATGCTTAATTAATGCACAGATAATCACAAGTTAATGTATAATTCACGGAGAACTAAACCATTCATTAATGATTACTACATCAGCAACTAATGAACATTCTTATATGATTCATAGATTAACTAATCAATAAATTGTTATTAGTTAAATGTGTCATAATGTATTAATTCCCTAGTAACTTATTTTATTAACTAATGATGTAAATTCATACGTTAATTACCACAGTGGTCAAAGCTATGTACTTCAACTTCCAGTTGTCTGCTTTAAATACTCATTAGCTAATGATTTGCAAATTTATCATTATGTTTTGACTTTACTTGCTGAGGCACAGAACTATTAACTAATTGTTAAGTAATATGCCATTGTGGTTATGGATGTAGAATTAGTTACATTGTTTCTTGATGACTTCAAGCCTTTCCATTCTGTTGAATTCTGTCTTAATTTTGTCTTTTAGTGCTATCGGGACTTTTCTGGGTGGATGAATCACAGGTGCCATGGCTGGATCAATCTTGATGTAATGCACACCTGGTATGCATCCCAATCCGTTGAACACATCATCAAACTCCTTCAAGATGTCTGTGTTTTCTTCACAGTCTACTATGTCTACTATGTCTGTGCACGCTGATCTTCCAAGGATGGCAGGTGAGTCTTTCTCGATAACTTGGAACTCAGTCTCAGCTTCATTGTCTTTGAACTGGCGGATGAGTTTTGTTGTACCCTTTGGGTCCATCTTATAGCCAGTATACGCTACTAAGACGCAGTTTGATTTGCACAGTGACACTGTTTTCCCTGCAACTGCTTGAAAGTCTTTGTACGAGATTATGTTGCACTCTGCTCCCGTATCCAATTTAAAAGAGTGCTTTTTTGTTTACTTTTAGTGTTTCAGTCCACTTGTCTTTCTTCACTACTGTGGCTTCAGTTACTTTATTAACTTGCATCTCGACTCTTGTCGTAGATGTCCACTTCGCAGGGCACTTCATGGTCGAATAGAACATTGCCGTATGTTATAAGAGATACATACAAAATAAGCATAGCGGGGGGGCGTGAGGATTGGAGTTGAGAAACGCTGCTCTTGTTCAATCTCATGAACTTTCTTCACTGAAAACCTTGTTTTGTCTTTCTGTTTTTGCGTGTTTGTACATCCTGCCAAAGTGATTTTTTTCTGCGACATACCTTGCATATTTGTCCATATGCAGGACACTTCCCCGGCTTGTGGCTGTAACCGCATCTAGTACACTCTCCTTCTTTATTCGACACTGCACTTGATGAAGCATTCTTCTCAGTTGACTTCTTTGTAAGCTGCATCTTGCCAATTTTGTTTTATTGTCACTTCGGTTTCCTTGTGGAGAGCTTTAATCTGGCTTTTTGTGACTTCACTTGCTCCGGTTCTCTTAAGAGTCTAGCTCTGATATGATCATTGTTCACACCACACACTATGCGGTCTCAGATCAGTGATTCTGTCAACTGTGCGAATTCACATTCTTTAGCCATATTTTTTAGATCAGTCACATATGCATCAATCAGTTCATTTGGTGCGTTTGCATGAGTGAAGAACAAGTGTCTTAGATATGTTAGATTTTTTCTTGGTTCACAGTAACGTCTGAACTTCTCTTTTTAATATCTCGTAATCATTAGCTTCCTCCTCGGTAAAATCCATGGTATTAAATGCCTTCAGTGCTTCATCCTCGGCAACGTGAAGAAATGTAGCACACTTTATCTTGCCTGACTTCTCAGATGTTCCACTTGCCATGAGATATAGCTCAAACTTCTGTTTGAAATTTTTAGCTGATCCATCGTTAACTTCTGACACCATGTGGTATCTTTTGGTAACTCTTGTTAGCTGTTTAGGTTTACTAGATTAAGATTCCAAAGATATTAATAAAGACACCACACACGAGTTGTTTTTCTTTTCTATTGTTCTGTTCCCTACCAAAAGATACACTCGATGCTGCGTATGAGAACATGTGGCTAATGAGAACATTCTTTGTTCAACCAGTTGTGAAGCATGTGTGTCAAACACTCCAAAAATTGGCCTAAATAACCTCGGCAGGTGACGTCATTTGATTACGTGCACCTGAGGGTTATAAATAGATGTGAGATGTACACATCTTCAGGTTTCTTTGTCTTCAGAGACCACATTGTGTGTGTGTCACGCTGACAGCAGTATAAGTAAAGTGAAAGTAAAAGTTAAAGCTTACTTGTCATGTCAAGTTAATCCACAAGAGATACGTGCCTCCTTGTTTACGGCTCATCTCTGTAGAGGACTCACATGAGTATTGTTTGGAGTGTTAGGGGTAAGACCATACTGATTTTGCGTTCGAGGGCGGTGACTGTGAGCTCTGCGATTCACTTCTTATTCACGTTCGGCTCACTTTCCTTACAAAACACGAGCCGTTGCGCCCTCGCAAGAACGCACTTTGATCTGGTCGAGTCTCCTCGAGAGGCGGGTCCTCCCCTTTCTGTCGTTCTCTCTCCAGATTGGTAGATTTTCGCGCCCGCTTCCAAAGCGTGCCCCAGCATTTCTTTGGATTGGGCAGCGAACGCTGCAACTCTTGCTTCTGTTGAATTGAAATTCAAAGCGCCGCCTCCAAGCGTTCCTCCCGTGATTATATAACATGTGAGGAGTTACTCGAGGTGATGACTCGAGCACCAGATTAAAGCTGGATTGGCCACAGGAACAAGAGACCCTAGACGCTCCAAACTAGATGACAGGTTTCTGTCAGGTGGTCAGGGGGAGGGACCTCAGCCATGGTCTCTCCCCTTCTTTGGTTACTTCCATAATGAGAGAACTCATTCATGGAGTAAGCCATATTTGTCCTCTGTTTTTCTGTGTCCTCAATTTTGAATTATTCAATTATTGTGGATTCAAGGCACAGAGCTACATGATGATACCCCAGGTGGAGGAGATGCTAGTGGGCTGTCTCTCCTCTGGGGGCGTATCATCAGTCGAAAGTCAACGCTCCCTAAGTAACGACCCCCACTGGTGTTTCGGGGGTCAGTGATCTCCAGTAAGATGTTACATGTTTGGTTGTTTCCTGCCGTGTTTCAGTGTCACAATCGGTGTCCCTTTCAGAAAATTCGGCAGCATGGAAGCTACTGCCAAATGTCTCTCTTTGGGTCGTCAGGACTGTACAAAAGAGGGCTACAGCATACGATTTGCATATCGTCCTCTCCATTTCAACGGCGTGGTCTCCACTACCGTGAAACAAGAACGAGCATTTTTGTTGACACTGGAATTGCAAGCTCTGCTGAACAAGGAGGTCGTAGAACATCTTCCCTCCTGGACAGAGAGTCGAGCTGCTATAGCCAATATTTCTGGTTCTCAGAAATGATGGGGGTTGTGTCCACTCTAGATCTTTGCGGGCTGAACCGCTTTCTAAGAACGTACAAGTTCAGAATGCTGACAGTCAATGATTGTTTTCTTCGATCCAATCAGGGGATTGGTTATCGACGAATGATCTCAAAGACGCATACATTTCATTTAGAAATGTTGCCACAATGCAGGAAGTTCCTGAGGTTCACTTTGGGAGTAAAGCTTACCAGTATAGGGTTCTTCCATTCGGCCTAGCCTTATCACCCCGCACATATGCAAAATGCATGGATGCAACTTTTGCATCGACGACTAGCTGATTTGGCCCAGTCTTAGCAGCGTGCTCTTCGACATCGGGATGTCGTCCTCACTCATCTTGATGCTAGATGCTAACGACAGACGCTTCCCTCATGGGCTGGGATGCGGTCTTGGATGACCGTCCAGCCCAAGCGATCTGGAGAGGTGATCTTCTCGATTGGCACATCAATTGCTTCGGAATGATGGCTGTATTTTGGGCCCTGAAATACATCCTCCAGCAGGGGCTACCACGTCTTAGTGCAGTGGGACTATTCTGTGGTAGCCACTTAAGTCACCAGGGCAGACTGCATCTGTGCTGCCGGAACAGGCTAGCACAGCAGGTTCTGGTTGGGACAGAGTCAAGTCTAGTCAAGTCACCTTTATTTATATACCGCCTTTAACAATACAGAATTGTGACAAGGCGGCTATACAGTATTAAATAGGAAATAATACATCAACAATGCCAGGGGCAACAATAAACACTCAATTTTCAGGTAAAGGTAGTTAATCAAATACAATAAAATAAAATACAATATCGTGTGAAGAGAAAGTGTCCCCAACTAAGCAAGCCAGAGGCGACAGCGGCAAGGAACCAAAACTTCATCGGTGACAAATGGAGAAAAAAACCTTGGGAGAAACCAGGCTCAGTCGGGGGGCCAGTTCTCCTCTGGCCAGACACAGAGGACTCCCCAGGTTCCCGTGGTCTTGTGCTGACAGCCGTCTAGGTGACAAGGTCTTCACAGGGGATCCGTCTCTGGGGCTCATCTAGTCGATGTGGTCTCCGCTGACATTCAGGGCTGTAGAGGTCATCTCTAGGTGCTGATCCACCGTCTGGGCTGGGTACAGACTTGGTCCGGGGGACTGCAGTGACCATCTGATCTGGATACAGACTGGATCTGGTGGTTAAGGTGACCTCGGAATAAGAAAGAAACAGACTAATATTAGCGTAGATGCCATTCTTCTGACGATGCACTGAGTACATTGGGTGTTATGGGAAGTGTTCCCGGTTCCGGTTGACCTAATTAGTGCAGCCTAACAATCTTTAATGGATTTGAATTATAAGAATATGTTGATGTGTTATGTGTAAGCTAGGTTAAAGAGATGGGTCTTTAATCTAGATTTAAACTGACAGAGTGTGTCTGCGTCCTGAACGGTGTAGGGTAGATTGTTCCAGAGTTTGGGCGCTAGATAAGAAAATGATCTGCCACCTGCAGTTGATTTTGATATTCTAGGTATTATCAAATTGCCAGAGTTTTGAGAACGCAGTGGATGTGAGGGACTATAATGCGATAAGAGCTTGCTCAGGTACTGAGGAGCTAAACCATTCAGGGCTTTATAAGTAATTAGCACGATTTTAAAATCTATACAATGCTTAATAGGGAGCCATTGCAGTGTTGACAGGACCGGGCTAATATGATCATACTTTTTGGTTCTAGTAAGAACTCTAGCTGCTGCATTTTGGACCAGCTGGAGTTTGTTTATTAGGCGAGCAGAACAACCACCCAATAAAGCATTACAATAATCTAACCTTGAGGTCATAAACGCATGAATTAATGTTTCAGCATTTGACATTGAGAGCATAGGCTGTAATTTAGATATATTTTTGAGATGGAAAAATGCAGTTTTGCAAATACTAGAGATGTGGTTTTCAAAGGAAAGATTGCCATCAAATAGCACACCTAGGTTCCTAACTGATGACGAAGAATTGACAGAACAGCCATCAAGTATTAGATAGTGTTTTAGGTTATTACACGCTGAGGTTTTAGGTCCAATAATTAACACCTCTGTTTTTTTCAGAATTTAGCAGTAAGAAATTACTTGTCATCCAATTTTTTAACTCAACTACACAATCCGTTAGTAGTATCATCAGCGTAACAGTGAAAGCTAACACCATATTTCCTGATGATTTCACCCAAGGGTAACATGTAAAACGTAAAAAGTAATGGCCCTAGTACTGAGTCTTGCGGTACTCCATACTGCACTTGTGACCGATATGATACCTCTTCATTTACTGCCACGAATTGATGGCGGTCAGATAAGTACGATTTGAACCATGCCAATGCACTACCACTAATGCCAACATAATTTTCAAGTCTGTTCAAGAGAATGTTGTGGTCAACAGTATCGAACGCAGCACTATGATCCAGTAGCACTAACAGAGAGATACAACCATGATCGGATGACAAGAGTAGATCATTTGTAACTCTAATAAGAGCAATGTCAGTACTATGGTACAGTCTAAAACCTGACTGGAAATCCTCACAGATATTATATTTCTGTAGGAAGGAAGATAATTGTGAGGATACAACCTTTTCAAATATCTTTGACAGAAATGGGAGATTCGAGATAGGTCTGTAATTAATTAATTCGTCGGGGTCAAGTTGTGTTTTTTTAATGAGAGGCTTAATAGCTGCCAGTTTGAAGGTTTTGGGGACATATCCTAAATGACAGTGATGAATTAATAATATTCAGCAGAGGATCTATGAGATCTGGAAGCAAGTCTTTTAGTAGCCTAGATGGAATAGGGTCTAGCATACAAGTTGTTGGTTTAGATGATTTAACAAATTTATACAATTCTTCCTGACCTATAGTAGAGAATGAGTGGAATTGTTCCCCAGGAGATCTATAGCACACTATCTGATGCGACACTGTAATTGACGGCTGCATGGTGACAATTTTGTCTCTAATAGTATCGATCTTGGAAGTAAAGTAGTTCATAAAGTCATTACTGCTATGCTGATGGGCACAGTCGGTGCCTGTTGGTTCTTTATTTTTTGTAAACTTAGCCACTGTATGGAATAAATACCTAGGGTTATGTTTGTTATCTTCTAAAAGAGTCGAAAAGTAATCAGATCTTGCCGATTTCAACGCTTTTCTATACGATAGGGTACATTTACGCCAAGCAGTACAACAAGTTCCTGTCCATCAAGGCGATTTACATTCTGGGGCATATGAATGTGAGAGCAGACTCACTGTCCAGATAAGCTGTGACACATTGGAATTCTCTTTGCTTCACAGAAAACAGCACAATGTCCAATATCTGATTTCTCCAGCTCCCCTGGACCTGGACGCAAAGACCCATATGTGGTCCAGGCTGCGTCGTTACGCATTCTTCTGATCATTCTGCTCCCAGGAGTCCTGGCCATGGTTGTCAACAAGGGTCTTGCTGCTTATTTATAGCACCTTGTTGGCCAACCAGAGTGTGGTTCTCAGATTTAATATCCCTCCTTGACTGTTTGCTGTGGGCGATTCCGGTCAGGAGAGTTGTCCTATCTCAGCCACAGGGGGCAGTATATCATCCCCGGCCTGAGATCTGGAACCTTCATCTCTGGCCGGGGATGATATACTGATAACCTTTTATTGGTTCAATTTTTTGAATTCACTATTGCCTCAAAGAATAGCCTCTCATGAAGTCTCCTGACACATCGATGCTATTTTTAATTAATTTGTAATGAAAGAATGATAGAAAACATGGATTCTAACTTTAAATGCTTCTGAATGGCCACTGTGTTTAAGAAATCAACAGATATGTCTGTGATTGGCTACTTTGCTCATCGCTGCAAAAACACACTGGGCCTCATTTATCAATCTAACATAGAAACAAACGCAGATATGTGCCCACAAATCAACTTACGAAAGAGTTAATGTGTGATTCATGAAACATTCATATGCCAGCAATCCCGTTGTACGAATAATCGTAGTTTGATAAATGTGGTGGCTGAAAACAATCTGCATTTAAATATCACGCCCTTAAAAACACCCCGATTTAGAAGCCATGTTCCTAGAGTATGACATGGAGAAACAAAACCTGGCCAAAAAGAGGAAGTAAACTCGTGAAAGAGGAATTGAAATTTAAATTGAAAGAGAAAAATACTCTAAAAACACCCTTTAACCATATATTCACAAACAATAGCATTAATTTACACAGCATGTATATTAAATACCAATAAATATAACAAAACATTTATTTCTCCTCAATCTACAATAGACCCTTTAAATTGAACGGTATTACAGAACAATAATGAAAAAAATAAGTAACTATAAAGTAAAACACAAATTAAGCTAGTGAATACAGAATACAAACATTGAGCTAAAATGAATCAGTGAGTAAAGCGAAACTAAATGGCACTGGGCTCACAACCCTCTCTCATTGACATCCAAATGTTTCCAATTTTTGCTATGTAATATTTGGTTGCTAAACTGTTATCCACAATTAGCCATAATAAAAAATAAAATAAAAAAAATATATATTATGCATGATGTAAACAAGTCTTTGTACTTCACTTGTGTTCCAATATCCATGTAAATCATCCTTCACATACGCGCAAAAATGTTTATTTTGGCGCTGCACACTGATTTTACAGCAGACCTTTTAAATTGAGCAGTGTAACTTTTATGCTTGACTGCATTTTAGTTTGATTAAAGGAGAACTAACCCTAAGTGAACACGCAAAAACTAAGAAACTGCAAGTAAGTCAAACGCTGTGTCGGACGATTCTGAAGTTGTAGGAGAAAATAAGAGTTTTTCGCCATTCTCTACCTTTTTGAGCTGGAGTACACAGACGATGAACTTAGACGTGATTCGTAGTAGTGATGGATCATTTTAGCGACCTTTGAGTCTCGTTCAGCAAAATTAACAAATCTTTTTTCGAGTCATTTTGTTCATTTTAGCAAAATATAATTAAAATGTTACGTGTTACTTCCCTAACTTACACAAACGTTGATCACACTACAAACAAGACAAAACTATAATGCTATAAGAAACAGAAAAGATTAATTCATTGTTTACCTGGGTCTTTAGTCTATGATTAGCTCACCTCACCTCTTATCTGACAAGTTTTCGGGTTTGAGTCGTTCATCACATGACAGCCCCATAAGCTTAACCAATGCAGTGTGAGCTGGACAAATGCGCGACTGAACGAATCACTCCCTGAGACGACTCGTTCTTCCCGAGTCACATTAAAGATTCGTTCAAAATGAACGAATCATTCAAGAACGCACTTCCCAGAGCCTGTGCTACACAGCTTTTGTGCTTAAAACGTATACAAATTTTTATTTTTCAAAAAAAAAAAAAGACCGATTGTTTCACTAGATAAGACCCTTCTTAATCGTCTGGGATCATTTAGAGCCCTTTGAAGCTGCATTTAAACTACATTTTGGAAGTTAAAAATCGCGGCACCAATGAAGTCCATTATATGGAGAAAAATCCTGAAATGCTTTCCTCAAAAACCATAATTTCTTCACGACTGAAGACAGAAAGACATGAACATCTTGGATGAGAAGGGGGTGAGTAAATTATTTGTGAATTGTTGTTCTGGAAGTGGAGTTCTCCTTAAATGGCTGAAATGACAAGTAGGCAAAGCTAAAATTTGTGTGTGCGCGCATGAGGCACCTGCGCGATCAGTTACATTTAATAGTCAAGTCAAGTCAACTTTATTTATATACCGCTTTTAACAATACAGAATTGCGACAAAGCGGCTGTACAGTATTAAACAGGAAATAGTGCATCAATAATGCAAAAGGGCAACAAACACTCAATTTTCAGGTAAAGGCAGTTCATCATTGGATTCAATGATGTCATCATCTAGCTGAACTGTTCATTTAGTATACGATATAGTTTATAGAGAAAGTGTCCCCAGCTAAGCAAGCCAGAGGCGACAGCGGCAAGGAACCAAAACTCCATCGGTGACAGAATGGAGAGTTCTCCTCTGGCCAAACACACAGGACTCATGTGGTTCCTGTGGTCTTGTGCTGATGGCCGTCTAGGTGATGAGGTCTTCACTGGGGATCCGTCTCTGGGGCTCATCTAGTCGATGTGGTCTCCGCTGACATTCAGGGCTGTCAAGGTCGTCTCTAGGTGCTGATCCATCGTCTGGGCTGGGTACGGACTGGATCCGGGGGACTGCAGTGACCATCTGATCTGGATACGGACTGGATCTGGTAGATTGTTCCAGAGTTTGGGTGGTAGATAAGAAAATGATCTGCCACCCGCAGTTGATTTTGATATCCTAGGCATTATCAAATTGCCAGAGTTTTGATAACGCAGCAGACGTGAGGGACTGTGATAAGAGCTCACTCAGGTACTGAGGAGCTAAACCATTTAGGGCTTTGTAAGTAATTAGCAAGATTTAAAAATCTATATGATGTTTAATAGGGAGCCAGTGGAGTGTTGACAGAACCGAGCTAATATGGTCATACTTTCTGGTTCTAGTAAGAACTCTAGCTGCTGCATTTTGGACCAGCTGGAGTTTGTTTATTAAGCGTGCAGAACAACCGCCCAGTAAAGCATTACAATAATCTAACCCTTGAGGTCATAAACGCATGAATTAACATTTTAGCATTTGACATTGTGAGCATAGGTCATAATTTAGATATATTTTTGAGATGGAAAAATGCAGTTTTGCAAATGCTAGAGATGTGGTTTTCGAAGGAAAGATTGCTATCAAATAGCACACCTAGGTTGATGACAGAAATGACAGAACAGCCATCAAGTATTGGACCATGTTTTAGGTTATTACACATGGAGGTTTTAGGTCCAATAATTAACACCTCTTTTTTCAGAATTTAGCAGTAAGAAATTACTTGTCATCCAGTTTTTTATCTCAACTACGCAATCTGTTAGTTTTTCAAATTGGTATGTTTCGCCAGGCTGCGAAGAAATATAGAGCTGAGTATCATCAGCATAACAGTGAAAGCTAACACCATGTTTCCTGATGATATCTCCTAAGGGTAACATGTAAAGTGTAAAAAGCAATGGCCCTAGTTCTAGCTTTGCGGTACTCCATACTGCACTTGTGATCGATATGATACCTCTTCATTCATTGCCACGAATTGATATAGGCTGCCTACATGGGCCCAAGGTAGTACCCACATAAGCTACCTCTATATGGGTACTGAATGGGGAAACACATATGGGGCCCTCTTGGTCAAACCATATGGGTAAAATATGGGCAGACACAATCAGTCTCATAAAGGCTGCCTACATGGGCCCAAGGTAGTACCCACAAAGGCTACCTCTATATGGGCTCAGAATGGGGAAACACATATGGGGCCCTCTTGGTCAAACCATATGGGTAAAAAGTGGGCAAACAGAATCAGTCCCATATAGGCTGCCTACATGGGCACAAGGTAGTACCCACATAAGCTACCTCTATATGGGTACTGAATGGGGAAACACATATGGGGCCCTCTTGGTCAAACCATATAGGTAAAATATGGGCAGACACAAACAATTCCATATAGGCTGCCTACACTGGCCCAAGGCGGTACCCATAAAGGCTACCTTTATATGGGTTCAGAATGGGGAAACACATATGGGCCCCTCTTAGTCAAACCATATGGGTAAAACATGGGCAAACACAATCAGTCCCATATAGGCTGCCTACATGGGCCCAAGGTAGTACCCACATAAGCTACCTCTGTATGGGTACTGAATGGGGAAACACATATGGGGCCCTCTTGGTCAAACCATATGGGTCAAATATGGGCTGACACAATCAGTCCCATATAGGCTGCTTACATGGCCCCAAGGTAGTACCCACAAAGGCTACCTCTATATGGGTTCAGAATGGGGAAACACATATGGGGCCCTCTTGGTCAAACCATATGGGTAAAATATGGGCAGACACAATCAGTCCCATATAGGCTGCCTGCACTGGCCCAAGGCAGTACCCACAAAGGCTACCTCTATATGGGTTCAGAATAAGGAAACACATATGGGGCCCTCTTGGTCAAACCATATGGGTAAAATATGGGCAGACACAATCAGTCCCATATAGGCTCCCTACATGGGCCCAAGGTAGTACCCACATAGGTAATCTTTGTATGGGTTCTGAGCAGGGAAAGACGTGTAGGGCCCTCTTGCCAAACTATATGGGTCAGACATGGGCATACACAATCAGTCCTTTATAGGTTTGCTACATGGGCTCAAGGTAGTACCCACATGGGTAATCACTGTATGGCTCGTGAATGGGGAAATACATATTACATATACATAGTGATGGGTCATTTGTGAATGGTCTGTTTTTTGCGTCTGTTATGTGACAAATGAATGAAAGACTCTGAAGGTAAAGTAATTATTCATGTTCCCTACAAATTATGTCTAGGTGCATTATAATAATTTCCTCATTTAGAATATGATCAAGATTGCATAGGTAGGTGTTTTCAGGGAATTTGGTTGGTAAAAGTATAATTATTAACGCCACTTAAATGATTGAAATGACTTCAGTAAAGATTCATTCATTTTGATGAAGGACATCAAACGAGAGAGTCAGTAAAATGACCCAAACTTCCCATCACTAATATGTGGTAGGTAGGGTGACCAAACGTGCCACTTTCCGGGGACACATTCTGCACAGGATTTCTATATTGCTTAAATTAACCAGGTTGGTTGTTTGTGCTGCAGCAATGGATCATTGCATGACAACAAAGTACTGTGAGAACGATTCGAAAGGATGGAGCATCTGCTCTGCTCTCTATAGCTGTTGCAGTACTTTGATGTCATACAATAATCAATCAGCGCAGTGAAAACAACCAACACCTGGTTATTTTAGACGATTTAGAAATCATGTGCTGAACATGTCCCCGGGTAGTGCCATGTCTGGTCATCTAAATAGGGGACCCTCTTGGGTAAGACATAAGCATTCTGGGTAAGACATGAGCAAACATAATTAGTCCCATATAGGCTGACTGTATGGGCCCTAGGTAGTACACATACGTATAGGTACTAGGTGCAGAGTGGGCAGTGGGTGTGGGATCTATGTGGGTACAGTATTAACCTTATTCTCCAGAGAAAGAAGTGCATCACCATCTTTAAAATATTGTCTTTGAACTTCCGTTTGTGCGGTAGCTCTGTATATTTCTATGGCATTTCTGTCTAAGTAATTTAGTTAGTAAAGTGGATTTATGTATTGTAGAGTTAACAAAAGTTATTGTAAACACTGTAATGTTTAAAGCAAATGTCTTATCAAATGTCAGTAGACCAGGAAGATTTTAAAATGAGAGGTTTATTCATAAATCTGTTAGAACACTGTGGAAATACAACCAGAAGACAGCAAATGTAGCACTAAAAAGGGATGCAGCTACATAAGGTCAATAGGCTATTGGTCTGCAACTCCAGTCCTGAAGGGCCAGTGTACAGCAGACTTTAATTTCAACACTAATTAAACACACCTGACTCTAATTCACAAATCATTTTGAACACTGTGATTAGCTTGTTTGGTGTGTTGGGTTAGAGATAGAACTAAACTCAGCAGTACATTTAGTTCTCAGGACTAGCTCACGAGTCAGGAGTTGAAGAGCCCTGGAATATACAAATCAAGTTAGACCGAATGTGCCATCAGCATTGGCCTGCAAAGCACATGCTTATCTCTATATAATTATTTCAAAATCTATGCAAATGGTTCAAAATATCCAGAAAATGGTCACTGTGCAATATGAAGAATGGGTTACAGAAGACTAATTATCTATCAAAATAATGGGATTATAGTGGCTTTGAGATTGGTAGAAAAACTAAAACCCATAGCAACAGCTGCTGCCTGATTTCACAGAAGTACTCCAGAGTTTTATAATCAGTTGGCTGGTAACAGATAATGAAATAGCCCAAGTGAAGAAAGACAGAATGGACATTTATGTTTCTGATGGGAAAAAGCCAATGTATATCCAGAAATCGTATTTGCAGCATATGATACAGGGGTTCAGAATAAAGTGCTGTTTCATTCAGTTAGCATATTGTGTTTTGTGTTCAGTTTTCTTTTTGGACCAACAGTACAGACTTTTCTTTTCAGTCTAGTCGGCACATGACCGACCTTCAAAGTTGAAATATGATTGAAATAATGTCAGCTGTTGTTTTAACGTTGACACAAATTGATAATGTATAATGCTAAATCATTCAAATTTGTTTTTAACAATTTAAATCTTAAAAAAAAATAAAATAAAAAATAAATAAATAAATAAATAAATAACAGATCTGTATGTTGAATAAATGTCATGTCTTTAACAAGAAATATCTGCCTTTTGAATGATTATGATTATTAATATTTTATTTATTAGCATTTTATGATATTTTGATCAAAACACCTCTTCAAAATCCAAATGTATATGTACAATTTGAATTATTAACATTAGTAACAATAATTATAATAGATACAGTTTTAAAGTGCATATTGCAGGTTAAAAAAAAATCGAGATAAATATATGTCCGTGTATGGAAATACTATACGAACCGTTCATGCAGGATTTGAAAATGTTTTACAAGACGCAAGGCCACAAATTTTGAAGACAAAGTGACGATTTCCTTGACAGCGCTCAAAAACAGCTTTTTTTTCCACACCGCGTCATATGACGTCACGAGAGGGAGTCGTTCGCCAAACTCTGTTGTTATTCAGTAGGAGCAGTCGAGAGCTAGTGTGTTTTCGGTAGTTATTTTTTATTTCAATTGATCATCGTCATGGTAAATTATTGTGTTTATGGAGGCTGCACAAACTCCAGCCTGTCAGGACATCGTGTCCACGGGTTTACTTACAATAAAAGAACGGTGCTATGGTTTGTGCGGGCGAAAAGACGGGCCTACACTAATGCATCTGCTTCGAAAAACGCGTTCACTTTACACCGGAGGATTGTCATCCCGGCGATTTGATGCAGTTTCAACATGGGATGCCGAAGCAAGAACCAAGTGAGGCTCAAAGCTGGTGCGGTTCCTTCGGTGCACACAGCACCTTCATCGGGTCCGCCGTCAGCCTGTGGTTCGTCCGAAGCCGTCAGAGATGCAGCTCGACGAAAATGTGAACTGTGCACCGTAAGTCTTGTTTTTTAACTTTTGATTACCACCAAATCAGTGAACATATTTATTTAAATAATGAGACACAACGAGATGTGTATATGTTGTTGTAAAGCACCGTAGCTAGCATGTAAGCATTAGTAATATAATTTTAAGAACCGTGTAAAAACGGTACCATATGAGAAGGCATTACTGGTCAGTTAACCTCAGTTTGTTAATATTATAACCATCAAGTCTAGTCACATTGTTTACACAGCTAATTTGTAATTTATTTTCATGTATTTATAGGGCTTTGGGAGACATTGCAACATTGCATTGTGTGTGAAGATCTGAAGCAGTGGACACCAGTTGTTATTAACCACCTCTAATGTAACACATTATTGTGATACCCACGCTGAAAATATTTTTCTTTCAGTGGTATATGTTTGGTACATCTACATATATATAATAACAGTTGCAATGTTGTGTTTTGAGTTGGGTATTAACAGTACTATGAAATAATATATATGATTTAGTGCTGTATAAATTAAACTGAACTGAATTAAACATAAATGCAGATCTGCTTGATATATATGTATTGTAAACTTCATAAACAATTTTTTATACAGTAAGACAATTTGTGATTGTGATTATTTTTTATTGATTGTCACCAAAATGAGGCCATTCAAAACCTTTATAAAGTCATCCTTCCTTTGTAAACTGTCCCATAGCTGACACTACACATGCAGGTGAGGGCTTCCTGATGAATACCAGCAGACAACTTGCCTGTATGCTGTCAACATTAACTGTCTTATACCAATGGCATTAAAAAATGTGACTTTATAGGTATTCATGACCTAAATATAGTCAACTTGTAATTGAGAAACAAACATTTTGATATTCAAATCTTAAGTTTACTATTTATTTGTACGTATTTAGCTCGTATTTAGAGTAATAAATTATCTCTACCCTAAACATACTCATGTCTGCTGGCCTGGAGAGGTGTATGCTCCTGCCTGAAGTGCATAGGCTATCTGTACAACCTGTTATGAGTTCAGACTGCAAGCCTTTAAAGCCTGGGTGCAGAGTCAGAGACAGCACATCAAGTTTGGGGGCATTTCCCACATAAGCATATAATGAAACAAAAACGTTTCTCTCTCGCGCGCGGAGATAAAAACCCGCTATATCACGTAACGTTAGCGTCGGATATTAACGAGTCTGATGCTTGATCAACGATTATTAGTTTCTGTTACTGGTAAGTAGTATCAATACTTATAGATGACCAGTGCTATGCTTTTTCCCGATTAGATATCGTCAGCTGACACTGATCTCTCACAGACACTTGCCCTGTTCTCCTCACACCACAACTTAATTTGTCTCCTCTGACCGTTGTTCTGTTTAATCCTGGCATATCCCTGCTCTCTTGGCCACATAGCAGGCTCATGATTGAGTCTGTGGTTCGTCATACGAGTGTAAATAAACATTTAAAATTTTCTCCGCATCCGAACGGTCATTGCGATCCATTGTTTTCCTATGGTTTACATTGACCGCTCTCCCTCTCGTTACGTCACTGCCGGTTTTGGCAGTTTTTCAGATGCGGAAGTAAAATTCTCTCACAAAAACGACTCCAGAAGCCTTAATAGAGTATTTTGAAGTATATTTTAAAGAAAATCTGGTTCCTACATTATTTTTCTATACATCGATTCACTGGAGTCGCTAACCTGCAATATGCACTTTAATCTCAAAAGAGCAGTGAGATTCTGTGTGGACTTTTACATATCACTATTACATTTTTATTCATACACTGTCATGAAAACACTGTTTGACCAATTAATCAAATAATACAGCCAAAAAATAAATAAATAAATAAATAAATAAAACTAAATACACACACGTTTGTTGAAAAAAAAAAAAAAAATATATATATATATATATATATATATATATATATATATATATATATATATATTTATTTATTTTCCGTTACCACTCTGAAACAGTTTCTATTGGTTGTTTCACCTGGTTGCTTTCATCAAGATTGGTTAATCTGACATTCACAAAACTGGCCAATGACAGCCTCGCGCGCCTTTTTGCTCGTGCAGTTTGAAAATATACTAATCGGTTTGGTGATGTACGTGCTACTGATCCGTAAGATTACTCGCTCGCTCAGTTCCTCATTATGTGCCTGTTAAATTCATTATAAACTAATTTGAACTGTGACATGTCAACGGAGAACAGAAGATGGAATGTGAACACAGAGGAAGGGGCAGACTGGATGTGTGAGATCCCGAAAACATATGGCGATGTCAGGTAACAAAACATTTTTCAGTCAAACCATCATAAAGTTATGATTTGTGCCCATAATTAATGAGTGTGAGTGAGAGGAAAAAGGGAGAGGCTAATCGCGATTAGCATATTAGCACGCTGGGTATATTAGCACATATTTCAATGTAAATTAGTGTTTGAAGTTGCTGTGTGTTTGTGTGTATTAATGTTTAGTTTAAAACTCAAACTCATGAGAAGTAAAGGAGCACTGGAATAAGTGAAGTGAAAGATTAAACTGTAATTTACACTCGAAAACACTGGAATATATGGCAGAGTTGAGAGTGTTGTATGAGAGTGTAATGTTTGTGTAGATGACCGTTTCTGAGTTTTTTTTTTGTTTTTTTTTTTTTACTTCACCTCTTCAAATACTGGTAACTTCTAATGATAAGATATTGGTTCACATTTTTAGATCAAGCACACGTTTTCAGGGAAAACAGACACCCAATACAGAGACTACAGTAAAATGTTAGTCAGTTTTAACCACTGTTTCCAGACCTGAACTATGATTATAATCATAATAAGTACATTTGTAAGACATTTCCTCCACTGGTGATAGAAAATCTGAGTAACTTTTTTTTCCCCTGTTGTCTTTCTTTTTCTGAGGTGGCACAAAGAAAGGAAAATAGATCTTGTCATCATCTTCAGTCCTTTATTTCATTCACTGGAGAACATCACAGTCTTCAGATGTGTCATATCAGGATAAATGCAACTGCAGGTAAAATTATATTATATTAGATTTAATTGTCTTGTACAAATTGGCTTTTTTTAAGATACAGTTGTATTTACCTTGCAAAGATATGTATGGGAAGAGTCCATTTTTTTGTGAATCCTCTTTGTCTTTCTTTTGGGGATTTACATTTTTCTGATGAGATTGTTATGCATTAAGTTGATGTTTCGATCATAACTAACAGTTTTAAAGCTGACAATCTGTTTATGTTGCCTAAATGGCTGATAATGGCAAATTTCAGTACAATTTAAATATGTTTTGTTTAAGAATGTTTAAATAATGGTAAAAAAATAAATGTTTTTTTTAAGGACTCGTCGGGCCCACCCACTACAGATTCACCAAGGATCCAGCTGATCACTGCCAATTTGGAGGAGGATTGTCCTTTATCTGCTACATTGCATCCTCACTTCTGGTATGAATTCACTGACTTTTTGTGATATGTGAGATGTTTTGATTTTACTAAATGTAGTGGTTTTGCTTAATTTGATTTTACATAATTTTCTTAAAGGGAACGTTCACCCCAAAATGAAAGTTCTGGCATCATTTACCCTTCATCACCCTTATGTTTTTCCAAACCTGTATGAATTTCTTTCTTCTGTTGGAGACAAAAAAAGATTTTTTGAAGAATGTAGATAACCAAACAGTTCATAGTAGCCATTAACTTCTATAGTAGGAAAAAAAAATACTATGGAAATCATTGGGGCCGTCAGCTGTCTAGTTACCAACGTTTGGAACAACATAACGGTGAATAAATGATGACAGAATTTTCATTTTTGAGTGAACTATACCTTTAATACAATGTATAGTTATGATTCTGAATTAAATGTGTAACGTTTCTCTTCAAATATTATCATAAATAGATGGAGACACATTATCAGAAATTAGAGCTGCGCGATTAATCATTTAAAGATCATAATCTCGATCCAAACCCCACTTAATCTTACTCGTAAATGACTAACACTGTGTCTACAACAGAGGTGACAGTTGTCATGGCATGACAGTCTGTCTACGCTAGATGTGACCAAGCGAACGCTGAAAATCATTTAAAGGGGTCATCGGATGCAACTCATTTTTACAAGTTTTAACATAAATGTGTGTTGACAGTGTGTGTACACAACCACCCTATAATGATATAAATTCACCCAGTGGTATTTTATTAGGGCCCGAGCCCTAAAAGGGTGAAGGCCCTGTTGTTTTTCTAAGGATTATTAGGGCCCGAGCACCGATGGTGTGAGGACCCTATTGGAATTGCTCCGTTTATTATTATTATTATTATTAGGGCCCGAGCACCGATGGTGTGAGGACCCTATTGGAATTGCTCCGTTTATTATTAGGGCCCGAGCACCGATGGTGTGAGGACCCTATTGTAATTGCTCCGTTTATTAGGGCCCGAGCACCGATGGTGTGAGGACCCTATTGAAATTGCTCTGTTTATTATTATTATTATTATTATTAGGGCCCGAGCACCGATGGTGTGAGGACCCTATTGGAATTGCTCCGTTTATTATTATTATTATTATTATTATTATTCTTCTCCAAAATGAATCGCATTTTTGAGGGCCTAAACATGCCCGAAAACTCACCAAACTTTGCACACGCATCAGAACCGGCGAAAATTTACGTCTGATATGGGTCTCAGAAGTGGGTGTGCTAAATTGGCTCGACAGCGCCACCTATACACTTTCAGCGGTGTGCGCCTCGAGCTACGTTTTACATACATGTATGAAAATCGGCACACACATGCAACACACCAATACCTACAAAAAAGTCTCCAGGGACGAAATCCAAATCCCAACAGGAAGTAAGTTATTTAAATTTTTCCCAGCAAATTTTGTGTCATTTTTGCCATTTCCAGGTGTCATACTTGAACGAACTCCTCCTAGAGATTTATTCAGATCAACACCAAATTTGGTCAGTCTAATCTAATGGCCCATGTGACGTTAAATTGCGAAGATCTAGAGTTTTCGTTGGAGGGCGTGTCCGTGGCGGCCTGTCAAATTTCGATGATTCGCCATGAAAAAGGAAGTTGTTATAACTCAGCCATACAAAGTCTGATCTGCCCCAAAGTTCACATGTTTGATAAGAGTCTGGTCCTGAACACATACCCATAGTCAAATTCAGTTTTAGTCATAGCGCCACCTATTGGCAACAGGAAGTGACATGTTGCACTCTGCAGTGAACTCCACCTAGAGATTTATTCAGATCAACACCAAATTTGGTCAGTCTACTCTAAAGGCCTTTGCCATGATAAATTGTGAAGATCTTGAGTTTTCGTTAAAGGGCGTGTCCATGGCGGCTTGACAAAGTTCGATGTTTCGCCATCGGAATAGAAGCTGTTATAGCTCAGCCATAAAATGTCCGATCTGCCCCAAACTTCACATGTTCGATAAGAGTCCTGGCCTGAACACATCTAGAGGCCGATATTCAGTTATTATCATAGTCATAGCGTCACCTGCTGGTAACAGGAAGTGACATGTTTTACGCTGTGAGAAACTCCTCCTAGAGATTTCATGAAATCAACATTATATTTGGTCAGTCTAATGTAAAGACCTTTGCGATGTTAAATTGTGACGATCTTGAGTTTTCGTTGAAGGGCGTGTCCGTGGCAGCCTGACAAAGTTTGATGTTTCGCCATGGTAATAGAAGTTGTTATAACTCAGCCATACAATGTCTGATCTGCCCCAAACTTCACATGTTTGATAAGAGTCCTGACCTGAACACATCTGAAGGCCAATATTCTATTATAATCATAGCGCCACCTGCTGGCAACAGGAAATGGCTTGTTTTACACTAACTTAAACATGCAATGTCTGATCTGCCACAAACTTCACATGTTTGGTAAGAGTACTGGTCTGAAGACATCTAAAGACCAATATTCAGATATAATCATAGCGCCACCTGTTGGCAGCAGCATATGTCATGTCTTACACTAGCTCAAGCATACTATGTTCAATCTGCACCAAAGTTCGTATCTTTGATAAAAGTGTACGCCTGAACAGATCTACGTTCCAATAATCAGTTATAGGCATAGCGCCACCAGCTGGCAGCAGGAAGTTTGGCACATCTTAATGACTTTGACAGATTCCTCCTATGTGAAAAGCATAGTGCCCACCATTCGCCTCCGGTCGGCGGTGAGCCCGGGTGCGAGGGCCCGTTCATCGCTGCTTGCAGCTTTAATTAGGGCCCGAGCACCGATGGTGTGAGGACCCTATTGGAATTGCTCTGTTTATTATTATTATTATTATTAGGGCCCGAGCACCGATGGTGTGAGGACCCTATTGGAATTGCTCTGTTTATTATTATTATTATTATTAGGGCCCGAGCACCGATGGTGTGAGGACCCTATTGAAATTGCTCTGTTTATTATTATTATTATTATTATTATTCTTCTCCAAAATGAATCGCATTTTTGAGGGCCTAAACATGCCCGAAAACTCACGAAACTTTGCACACGCATCAGAACTGGCGAAAATTTACGTCTGATATGGGTCTCAGAAGTGGGTGTGGTAAATTGGCTCGACAGCGCCACCTATACACTTTCAGCGGAGTGCGCCTCGAGCTACGTTTTACATACATGTATGAAAATCGGCACACACATGCAACACACCAATACCTACAAAAAAGTCTCCAGGTACGAAATCCAAATCCCAACAGGAAGTAAGTTATTTTAATTTTTCCCGGCAAATTTTGTGTCATTTTTGCCATTTCCAGGTGTCATAGTTGAACGAACTCCTCCTAGAGATTTATTCGGATCAACACCAAATTTGGTCAGTCTAATCTAAAGCCCTTTGTGACGTTAAATTGCGAAGATCTAGAGTTTTCGTTGGAGGGCGTGTCCGTGGCGGCCTGTCAAATTTCGATGATTCGCCATGAAAAAGGAAGTTGTTATAACTCAGCCATACAATATCTGATCTGCCCCAAACTTCACATGTTTGATAAGAGTCTGGTCCTGAACACATACCCATGATCATATTCAGTCATAGTCATAGCGCCACCTGCTGGTAACAGGAAGTGACATGTTTTACGCTGTGAGAAACTCCTCCTACAGATTTCATGAAATCAACATTATATTTGGTCAGTCTAATGTAAAGACCTTTGCGATGTTAAATTGTGAAGATCCTGAGTTTTCGTTAAAGGGCGTGTCCATGGCGGCTTGACAAAGTTCGATGTTTCGCCATCGGAATAGAAGCTGTTATGGCTCAGCCATACAATGTCCGATCTACCCCAAACTTCACATGTTCGATAAGAGTCCTGGCCTGAACACATCTAGAGGCCGATATTCAGTTATTATCATAGCGCCACCTGTTGGCAACAGGAAATGACTTATTTTACACTAACTTAAACATGCAATGTCTGATCTGCACCAAACTTCACATGTTTGGTAAGAGTACTTGCCTGAAGACATCTAAAAGCCAATATTCAGTTATAATCATAGCGCCACCTGTTGGCAACAGGAAATGACTTATTTTACACTAACTTAAACATGCAATGTCTGATCTGCACCAAACTTCACATGTTTGGTAAGAGTACTGGCCTGAAGACATCTAAAGACCAATATTCAGTTATAATCATAGCGCCACCTGTTGGCAGCAGGATATGTAATGTCTTACACTAACTCAAGCATGCCATGTTCAATATGCACCAATCTTCATATATTTGACAAAAGTGCTGGCCTGAACTCATCTACATGCCAATATTCAGTTATTGATATAGCGCCACCAGCTGGCAGCAGGAAGTTTGGCACATATAAATGACTTTGACATATTCCTCTTAAATTTACTATGTGAAAAGCATAGTGCCAACCATTCGCCACCGATCGGTGGTGAGCCCGGGTGCGAGGGCCCTTTCATCGCTGCTTGCAGCTTTAATTAGGGCCCGAGCACCGATGGTGTGAGGACCCTATTGAAATTGCTCTGTTTATTATTATTATTATTATTATTATTATTATTATTATTATTATTATTATTATTATTCTTCTTCTCCAAAATGAATCGCATTTTTGAGGGCCTAAACATGCCCGAAAACTCACCAAACTTTGCACACGCATCAGAACTGGCGAAAATTTACGTCTGATATGGGTCTCAGAAGTGGGTGTGGCAAAATGGCTCGATAGCGCCACCTATACACATTCAGCGGAGTGCGCCTCGAGCTACGTTTCAAGTACATTTACGAAACTCGGTACACACATGTAACACACCAATACCTACAAAAAAGTCTCTTGAGGCAAAATCCGAAACCCAACAGGAAGTCGGATATTTTTAATTTTTCCAGCAAATTTTGTCTCATTTTTGCCATTTCCAGGCGTCGTACTTGAACGAACTCCTCCTAGAGATTTATTCAGATCAACACCAAATTTGGTCAGTCTAATCTAAAGCCCTTTGTGACGTTAAATTGCGAAGATCTAGAGTTTTCGTTGGAGGGCGTGTCCGTGGCGGCCTGTCAAATTTCGATGATTCGCCATGAAAAAGGAAGTTGTTATAACTCAGCCATACAATATCTGATCTGCCCCAAACTTCACATGTTTGATAAGAGTCTGGTCCTGAACACATACCCATGATCATATTCAGTCATAGTCATAGCGCCACCTGCTGGTAACAGGAAGTGACATGTTTTACGCTGTGAGAAACTCCTCCTACAGATTTCATGAAATCAACATTATATTTGGTCAGTCTAATGTAAAGACCTTTGCGATGTTAAATTGTGAAGATCTTGAGTTTTCGTTGGAGGGCGTGTCCGTGGCAGCCTGACAAAGTTTGATGTTTCGCCATGGTAATAGAAGTTGTTATAACTCAGCCATACAATGTCTGATCTGCCCCAAACTTCACATGTTTGATAAGAGTCCTGACCTGAACACATCTGAAGGCCAATATTCTATTATAATCATAGCGCCACCTGTTGGCAGCAGCATATGTCATGTCTTACACTAGCTCAAGCATACTATGTTCAATCTGCACCAGAGTTCGTATCTTTGATAAAAGTGTACACCTGAACAGATCTACGTTCCAATATTCAGTTATAGGCATAGCGCCACCAGCTGGCAGCAGGAAGTTTGGCACATCTTAATGACTTTGACAGATTCCTCCTAAATTTACTATGTGAAAAGCATAGTGCCCACCATTCGCCTCCGGTCGGCGGTGAGCCCGGGTGCGAGGGCCCGTTCATCGCTGCTTGCAGCTTTAATTAGGGCCCGAGCACCGATGGTGCGAGGACCCTCTTGGAATTGCTCCGTTTATTATTATTATTATTATTTTTATTCTTTTTCTCCAAAATGAATCGCATTTTTGAGGGCCTAAACATGGCTGAAAAGTCATGAAATTTTGCACACACGTCAGACCTGGTGAAAATTTACATCTGATATGGGTTTCAGAAGTGGGTGTGGCAAAGTGGCTCGATAGCGCCACCTATACACTTTCAGCGGAGTGCGCCTCGAGCTACGTTTTACATACATGTATGAAAATCGGCACACACATGCAACACACCAATACCTACAAAAAAGTCTCCAGGTACGAAATCCAAATCCCAACAGGAAGTCAGTTATTTTAATTTTTCCCGGCAAATTTTGTGTCATTTTTGCCATTTCCAGGTGTCATACTTGAACGAACGAACTCCTAGAGATTTATTCGGATCAACACCAAATTTGGTCAGCCTAATCTAAAGGCCTTTGTGACGTTAAATTGCGAAGATCTAGAGTTTTCGTTGGAGGGCATGTCCGTGGCGGCCTGTCAAATTTCGATGATTCGCCATGAAAAAGGAAGTGGTTATAACTCAGCCTTCACATGTTTGATAAGAGTCCTGTCCTGAGCACATACGTATGATCATATTCAGTTATAGTCATAGCGCCACCTGCTGACAACAGGAAGTGACATATTTTACGCTGTGAGAAACTCCTCCTAGTGATTTCATGAAATCAACATTATATTCGGTCAGTCTAATCTAAAGGCCTTTGCCATGATAAATTGTGAAGATCTAGAGTTTTTGTTGAAGGGCGTGTCCGTGGCGGCCTGACAAATTTCGATGTTTCGCCATGGGAATAGAAGCTGTTATAACTCAGCCATACAGTGTCCGATCTGCCCCAAACTTCACATGTTCGATAAGAGTCCTGGCCTAAACACATCTGATGGCCAATAGTCCATTATTATCATAGCGCCACCTGCTGGCAATAGGAAATGACTTGTGTTACACTAACTTAGACATGCAATGTCCAATTTGCACCAAACTTCACATGTTTGGTAAGAGTACTGACCTGAAGACATATAAAGGCCAATATTCAATTATAATCATAGCGCCACCTGTTGGCAGCAGGGTATGTCATGTCTTACACTATCTCAAGCATGCCATGTCCAATCTACACCAAACGTCATATGTTTGACAAAAGTGCTGGCCTGAACACATCTACATGCCAATATTCAGTTATAGACATAGCGCCACCAGCTGGCAGCAGGAAGTTTGGCACATATTAATGACTTTGACATATTCCTCCTAAATTTACTATGTGAAAAGCATAGTGCCCACCATTCGCCACCGATCAGCGGTGAGCCCGGGTGCGAGGGCCCGTTCATCGCTGCTTGCAGCTTTAATTATTATTATTATTATTCTTCTCCAAAATGAATCGCATTTTTGAGGGCCTAAACATGCCCGAAAACTCACGAAACTTTGCACACGCATCAGAACTGGCGAAAATTTACGTCTGATATGGGTCTCAGAAGTGGGTGTGGCAAAATGGCTCGATAGCGCCACCTATACACATTCAGCGGAGTGCGCCTCGAGCTACGTTTCAAGTACATTTACGAAACTCGGTACACACATGTAACACACCAATACCTACAAAAAAGTCTCTTGAGGCAAAATCCGAAACCCAACAGGAAGTCGGATATTTTTAATTTTTCCAGCAAATTTTGTCTCATTTTTGCCATTTCCAGGCGTCGTACTTGAACAAACTCCTCCTAGAGATTTATTCAGATCAACACCAAATTTGGTCAGTCTAATCTAAAGCCCTTTGTGACGTTAAATTGCGAAGATCTAGAGTTTTTGTTGGAGGGCGTGTCCGTGGCGGCCTGTCAAATTTCGATGATTCGCCATGAAAAAGGAAGTTGTTATAACTCAGCCATACAATGTCTGATCTGCCCCAAACTTCACATGTTTGATAAGAGTCTGGTCCTGAACACATACCCATGATCATATTCAGTCATAGTCATAGCGCCACCTGCTGGTAACAGGAAGTGACATGTTTTACGCTGTGAGAAACTCCTCCTACAGATTTCATGAAATCAACATTATATTTGGTCAGTCTAATGTAAAGACCTTTGCGATGTTAAATTGTGAAGATCTTGAGTTTTCGTTGAAGGGCGTGTCCGTGGCGGCCTGACAAATTTTGATGTTTCGCCATGGTAATAGAAGTTGTTATAACTCAGCCATGCAATGTCTGATCTGCCCCAAACTTCACATGTTTGATAAGAGTCCTGACCTGAACACATCTGAAGGCCAATATTCTATTATAATCATAGCGCCACCTGCTGGCAACAGGAAATGGCTTGTTTTACACTAACTTAAACATGCAATGTCTCATCTGCCACAAACTTCACATGTTTGGTAAGAGTACTGGTCTGAAGACATCTAAAGACCAATATTCAGATATAATCATAGCGCCACCTGTTGGCTGCAGCATATGTCATGTCTTACACTAGCTCAAGCATACTATGTTCAATCTGCACCAAAGTTCGTATCTTTGATAAAAGTGTACGCCTGAACAGATCTACGTTCCAATATTCAGTTATAGGCATAGCGCCACCAGCTGGCAGCAGGAAGTTTGGCACATCTTAATGACTTTGACAGATTCCTCCTAAATTTACTATGTGAAAAGCATAGTGCCCACCATTCGCCTCCGGTCGGCGGTGAGCCCGGGTGCGAGGGCCCGTTCATCGCTGCTTGCAGCTTTAATTAGGGCCCGAGCACCGATGGTGCGAGGACCCTCTTGGAATTGCTCCGTTTATTATTATTATTATTATTTTTATTCTTCTTCTCCAAAATGAATCGCATTTTTGAGGGCCTAAACATGGCCGAAAAGTCATGAAATTTTGCACACACGTCAGACCTGGTGAAAATTTACATCTGATATGGGTTTCAGAAGTGGGTGTGGCAAAGTGGCTCGATAGCGCCACCTATACACTTTCAGCGGAGTGCGCCTCGAGCTACGTTTTACATACATGTATGAAAATCGGCACACACATGCAACACACCAATACCTACAAAAAAGTCTCCTGGTACGAAATCCAAATCCCAACAGGAAGTCAGTTATTTTAATTTTTCCCGGCAAATTTTGTGTCATTTTTGCCATTTCCAGGTGTCATACTTGAACGAACTCCTCCTAGAGATTTATTCGGATCAACACCAAATTTGGTCAGCCTAATCTAAAGGCCTTTGTGACGTTAAATTGCGAAGATCTAGAGTTTTCGTTGGAGGGCATGTCCGTGGCGGCCTGTCAAATTTCGATGATTCGCCATGAAAAAGGAAGTGGTTATAACTCAGCCATACAATGTCTGATCTGCCCCAAACTTCACATGTTTGATAAGAGTCCTGTCCTGAGCACATACGTATGATCATATTCAGTTATAGTCATAGCGCCACCTGCTGACAACAGGAAGTGACATATTTTACGCTGTGAGAAACTCCTCCTAGTGATTTCATGAAATCAACATTATATTCGGTCAGTCTAATCTAAAGGCCTTTGCCATGATAAATTGTGAAGATCTAGAGTTTTCGTTGAAGGGCGTGTCCGTGGCGGCCTGACAAATTTCGATGTTTCGCCATGGGAATAGAAGCTGTTATAACTCAGCCATACAGTGTCCGATCTGCCCCAAACTTCACATGTTCGATAAGAGTCCTGGCCTAAACACATCTGATGGCCAATAGTCCATTATTATCATAGCGCCACCTGCTGGCAACAGGAAATGACTTGTGTTACACTAACTTAGACATGCAATGTCCAATTTGCACCAAACTTCACATGTTTGGTAAGAGTACTGACCTGAAGACATATGAAGGCCAATATTCAATTATAATCATAGCGCCACCTGTTGGCAGCAGGATATGTCATGTCTTACACTATCTCAAGCATGCCATGTCCAATCTACACCAAACGTCATATGTTTGACAAAAGTGCTGGCCTGAACACATCTACATGCCAATATTCAGTTATAGACATAGCGCCACCAGCTGGCAGCAGGAAGTTTGGCACATATTAATGACTTTGACATATTCCTCCTAAATTTACTATGTGAAAAGCATAGTTCCCACCATTCGCCACCGATCGGCGGTGAGCCCGGGTGCGAGGGCCCGTTCATCGCTGCTTGCAGCTTTAATTATTATTATTGTTATTATTATTATTATTCTTCTCCAAAATGAATCGCATTTTTGAGGGCCTAAACATGCCCGAAAACTCACGAAACTTTGCACACGCATCAGAACTGGTGAAAATTTACATCTGATATGGGTCTCAGAAGTGGGTGTGGTGAATTGGCTCGACAGCGCCACCTATACACTTTCAGCGGAGTGCGCCTCGAGCTACGTTTCACGTACATGTATGAAAATTGGCACACACATGTAACACACCAATACCTACAAAAAAGTCTCCAGGTACGAAATCCAAATCCCAACAGGAAGTAAGTTATTTTAATTTTTCCCGGAAAATTTTGAGTCATTTTTGTCATTTCCAGGTGTCATACTTGAACGAACTCCTCCTAGAGATTTATTCAGATCAACACCAAATTTGGTCAGTCTAATCTAATGGCCCATGTGACGTTAAATTGCGAAGATCTAGAGTTTTCGTTGGAGGGCGTGTCCGTGGCGGCCTGTCAAATTTCGATGATTCGCCATGAAAAAGGAAGTTGTTATAACTCAGCCATACAAAGTCTGATCTGCCCCAAAGTTCACATGTTTGATAAGAGTCTGGTCCTGAACACATACCCATAGTCAAATTCAGTTTTAGTCATAGCGCCACCTATTGGCAACAGGAAGTGACATGTTGCACTCTGCAGTGAACTCCACCTAGAGATTTATTCAGATCAACACCAAATTTGGTCAGTCTACTCTAAAGGCCTTTGCCATGATAAATTGTGAAGATCTTGAGTTTTCGTTAAAGGGCGTGTCCATGGCGGCTTGACAAAGTTCGATGTTTCGCCATCGGAATAGAAGCTGTTATAGCTCAGCCATAAAATGTCCGATCTGCCCCAAACTTCACATGTTCGATAAGAGTCCTGGCCTGAACACATCTAGAGGCCGATATTCAGTTATTATCATAGCGCCACCTGTTGGCAACAGGAAATGACTTATTTTACACTAACTTAAACATGCAATGTCTGATCTGCACCAAACTTCACATGTTTGGTAAGAGTACTGGCCTGAAGACATCTAAAGACCAATATTCAGTTATAATCATAGCGCCACCTGTTGGCAGCAGGATATGTAATGTCTTACACTAACTCAAGCATGCCATGTTCAATATGCACCAATCTTCATATATTTGACAAAAGTGCTGGCCTGAACTCATCTACATGCCAATATTCAGTTATTGATATAGCGCCACCAGCTGGCAGCAGGAAGTTTGGCACATATAAATGACTTTGACATATTCCTCCTAAATTTACTATGTGAAAAGCATAGTGCCAACCATTCGCCACCGATCGGTGGTGAGCCCGGGTGCGAGGGCCCTTTCATCGCTGCTTGCAGCTTTAATTATTATTATTATTATTATTATTATTATTATTATTATTATTCTCCAAAATGAATCGCATTTTTGAGGGCCTAAACATGCCCGAAAACTCACGAAACTTTGCACACGCATCAGAACTGGCGAAAATTTACGTCTGATATGGGTCTCAGAAGTGGGTGTGGCAAAATGGCTCGATAGCGCCACCTATACACATTCAGCGGAGTGCGCCTCGAGCTACGTTTCAAGTACATTTACGAAACTCGGTACACACATGTAACACACCAATACCTACAAAAAAGTCTCTTGAGGCAAAATCCGAAACCCAACAGGAAGTCGGATATTTTTAATTTTTCCAGCAAATTTTGTCTCATTTTTGCCATTTCCAGGCGTCGTACTTGAACGAACTCCTCCTAGAGATTTATTCAGATCAACACCAAATTTGGTCAGTCTAATCTAAAGCCCTTTGTGACGTTAAATTGCGAAGATCTAGAGTTTTCGTTGGAGGGCGTGTCCGTGGCGGCCTGTCAAATTTCGATGATTCGCCATGAAAAAGGAAGTTGTTATAACTCAGCCATACAATGTCTGATCTGCCCCAAACTTCACATGTTTGATAAGAGTCTGGTCCTGAACACATACCCATGATCATATTCAGTCATAGTCATAGCGCCACCTGCTGGTAACAGGAAGTGACATATTTTACGCTGTGAGAAACTCCTACAGATTTCATGAAATCAACATTATATTTGGTCAGTCTAATGTAAAGACCTTTGCGATGTTAAATTGTGAAGATCTTGAGTTTTCGTTGAAGGGCGTGTCCGTGGCAGCCTGACAAAGTTTGATGTTTCGCCATGGTAATAGAAATTGTCATAACTCAGCCATACAATGTCTGATCTGCCCCAAACTTCATATGTTTGATAAGAGTCCTGACCTGAACACATCTGAAGGCCAATATTCTATTATAATCATAGCGCCACCTGCTGGCAACAGGAAATGGCTTGTTTTACACTAACTTAAACATGCAATGTCTGATCTGCCACAAACTTCACATGTTTGGTAAGAGTACTGGTCTGAAGACATCTAAAGACCAATATTCAGATATAATCATAGCGCCACCTGTTGGCAGCAGCATATGTCATGTCTTACACTAGCTCAAGCATACTATGTTCAATCTGCACCAAAGTTCGTATCTTTGATAAAAGTGTACGCCTGAACAGATCTACGTTCCAATATTCAGTTATAGGCATAGCGCCACCAGCTGGCAGCAGGAAGTTTGGCACATCTTAATGACTTTGACAGATTCCTCCTAAATTTACTATGTGAAAAGCATAGTGCCCACCATTCGCCTCCGGTCGGCGGTGAGCCCGGGTGCGAGGGCCCGTTCATCGCTGCTTGCAGCTTTAATTATTATTATTATTTTATTTTATTTTTTTTTCGACTAAACGGGGCATTTTGGGGGCCTTAACATGCTCAAAAACTCTTGAATATCGGCACACACGTTGGAATCTGCGGTCATTAGGACGCTGCAGAGACTGGGACCCGGGCGTGGCACAGGGGCTGTACAGCGCCCCCTGGAACACCTTCCCAAAACTGGATGTATATCCCGCATATACTTGCACGTATACATATGAAACTCGGTACACATATAGATCTCACTGAGCCGAACAACTCACGCACTCTATGTAATTAGCTAATCCCAACAGGAAGTGAGTTATTCAGGGCTGTTTAAAAAGTGCATGCTCTGGAATTTGAAATACTCCTCGGAGCCTTTATTTGGACGGCCACCAAACTTGGTCAGCAGGACCTCAAGACATTGGGGATGCTAAATTGCGAAGGGATTTTTGATATCTCGAACGGTTTGGCCGTGGCTAGGCGACAAAATAATGGCGAGAAATGAGAAACAGGAAATGGCTAATAACTATTGCACACACTGTCTGATTCTGATGAACTTCAGGAGTTTGTTCGTTGTATGATGCCGATCGAATAGATGTGACTATTGAGAGTCAAAGTTATAGTGCCACCAACTGGCAGCAGGAAGTGTGTTGTTTTCAAAATGCTTTTAAATCAGCCTCTTAATTTTACTTGATTTACTTGAAACTTCATCAGAATAATGTCAAAACATGGCCGATGAGAATCTGTAAAGGGGTCGTTGATACTTCAAATGCTGTTGCCATGGCAACGTGTCAAACTTTAACATTTGTTTCTTGTGTTTTTGGGGCACTTAATAAGCTTAGATTTTCTTGAAACTCAACACACACATCAATATTAATGATAGTTAGACACTGGCAAAGGCTCATAAATGGGCGTGGAGGAGGCGCTCTATAGCGCCACCTTTTGTCAAAAGTTGGGGGGTTAGTTTTAGCTACAGCCACCAAACTCGGTATGTATATTGGTCTCATCAAGCCGGACAACTTTCTAATTTACACCCATTAGCTGCGACCAACAGGAAGTCTGCTATTTTTATTTGAATGTGGATTTTTGGAAAAATCAGGCTATAAACAAATTCATACTCCTCCAAGCAGGAATAAGCAATGCACACCAAACTTTGTCAACATGATGCCAACATACTGAAGATGTTAAATTGCGAGGATACCTTGAACGGTTGATTTATGGTGATTTTTTGAAGTAGCAGTAAAAAACATAAGCATAATTTTAAAATGCAGCATCCAAACACTTCAAAATTTTTTACATACATACAACTAGTCATTCTGAGAAATAAATGCTTATTTCCATCGATATAAAATAGTCTACTAAAAATAGAAAAATAAAAAACTATTAAACATCTGATCTCACTCTAACTCTCTCACTGTGTGTGTGCGTAAGTGTGAATGTTGACAGTGGGGGAGGGTGGCTGTCAGAGACAGAGAGAGACAGAGTGCATTTAAAGTGTATTATCCTAACTCTTCACAACTTTTTACATATGAAAAACAAGTCATTCTTAGGAAATATGTATATCATATTTTCAGAGACCGCAAAAACATTTAAAATATCACACATGTAAACTAGCAGATGAAGACTATAATACCAAGGATGAACACAAGATGACCTCATAGGATAAGGAATCTTTTTCTAAGTGGTCTTTGTACGCTTTAAGTAAAGTGACATGCGTAACATGGCAAGATACGAGACTAATACGTTATAACTATGAGGAAGTAATCATACTTTTAAAAGCTATAACCACAAATGAGTAAAAATTATAATACATTAAAACTGTTCTTATGAATACTCATAAGATCATACAACATACTATAAGATTTTTTGTAATGCATTATTCATTCATTGTAATGCCTTAAGAATACCCTTATAATGTATTACAAATACGGGCTTCACAGGAAGTGTTAATGCATTTTGCATTTAACCCTTTCATTGCTGCAACCCTTCAATCGAAACTGCTACAGTGTTACTGTCAATGCATGTGCCCACTGGGCACCATTTTCCTGATGGTACCGGCATGGCGATTGCGCTGGCGGCGAGGGCCCGCTCATCACTGCTCGCAGCTATATTTATTATTATTATTTTATTTTTTTTTTTTTTTTTCGACTATCCGGGGGTTTTTGGGGGTTTTTGGGGGCCTTAACATGCTCAAAAACTCTTGAAAAACTCTTTTCGGAACACCTTCCAAACTTGATGTATATCCCACACATACTTGCATGTATAAATATGAAACTCGGTACACATATAGATCTCAATGAGCCGAACAACTCACGCACTCCATGTCATTAGCTAATCCTAACAGGAAGTGAGTTATTCAGGGCTGTGTAAAAAGCGCATGCTCTGGAATTTGAAATACTCCTCGGAGGCCTTTATTCGGACGGCCACCAAACTCGGTCAGCATGACCTCAAGACATTGGGGATGCAAAATTGCCAGGGGATTTTTGATATCTCGAACGGTTTGGCCGTGGCGAGGCGACGAAATTATGGCGAGAAATGAGAAACAGGAAATGGCTAATAACTATTGCACACATTGTCTGATTCTGATGAAACTTCAGGAGTTTGTTCGTTGTATGATGCCGATCACATAGATGTGACTTTCATAAGTCAAAGTTATAGCGCCACCAACTGGCAGCAGGAAGTGTGTTGTTTTCAAAATGCTTTTAAATTAGCCTCTTAATTTTACTCGATTTGCTTCAAACTTCATCAGAATAATGTCAAAACACGTCCGGTGAGAATCTGTAAAGGGGTCGTTGATACTTCAAATGCTGTTGCCATGGCAACGTGTCAAATTTTAACATTTATTTCCTGTGTTTTTGGGGCACTTAATAAGCTTAGATTTTCATGAAACTCAACACACACATCAGTATTAATGATAGTTAGACACTGGCAAAGGCTCATAAATGGCCGTGGAGGAGGCGCTCTATAGCGCCATCTTTTGTCAAAAGTTGAGGGGTTAGTTTTAGCTACAGACACCAAACTCGGTATGTATATTGGTCTCATCAAGCCGGACAACTTCCTAATTTACACCCATTAGCTGCGACCAACAGGAAGTCTGCTATTTTGATTTGAATGTGGATTTTTGGAAAAATCAGGCTATAAATAAATTCATACTCCTCCAAGCAGGAATAAGTAGTTCACACCAAACTTTGTCAACATGATACCAACATACTGAAGATTTTAAATTGCGAGCAGATTTGGGATATCTCGAACGGTTGATTTATGGTGATTTTTTTTTTAAATAGCAGTAAAAAACATAACCATAATTTTAAAACGCAGCATCCAAACACTTCAAAACTTTTTATATAAATAGAACTAGTCATTCTGAGTAATAAATGTTTACTTCCATTGATATAAAATATTCATTCATTTTGCCATTAATTGTAATAATCCAGTGAGATTTTTGTTTGCACAAGGAGTCTGACAACAGCCAGTGCTCCACACAGAGATCTGATCTGACCATCATCCAGTCTGTCTGGAATGACATGAGGAAACAGAACAAACTGAGACAGACTAAATCCAGAAGAACTGTGACAACATCTCCAAGTTGCTTTAAGAAACCTACCTGCAAAGTACTGTTAAATGTTTTAGGCGCTTGTGTAAAAATGCTGTAAAATGAGGATGCTGTCAAAAATAATGCCATAAATAGATTTTATCAATTAACTTCTATTAACTAAATTAAATCAACATTTGGTAAACCATATTTGCGTTTAAAACAGCTTTTGCCCTAGGTACATTTGCGCATAAGTTTTCAGGTAGCTTTGCATGTAGGTTTCTTAAAGCAACTTGGAGATGTTGTATGGATGTGGTAATTTAAACAGGTACAGAGATAAGTTAAATCCATAGTTTCATGAGTTATAATAGTAATTATTATTAATTCAATTTCTGTGTGTTATTTGGTGAGGAAAAAAAAAATAAAAAGAGATTATAGATATAACTGCACTTATTATTAAGTATTAAATATACATTGATACGATAATAACATTATAACACAATATTAGACAGCAGCAACAGATATGATCATCAATATAATGAGGATTTAAGTATATCCTGTTAAAGCTTAGTCACTTGTTGGTTGAGTGACTTCAAAACATTGTGCCATGTACAATCACTAATGCAGGAACAGATCTATTTTTATAGTCAATATATAGATGGAAACAAATCAAGTGACACTGACAGATGACAGCCCACTTTTAAAATTGTAGGATAAAATTTAAGTCCTAGTGGAATTATAATAGGGATGTAACGGTATGAAAATTTCCTATCACGATTATAGTGACCAAAATTATCACGGTTATCATTATTATCCGGTATTGTTAAAACGTGCTGGAAGTGTTCGGAAAGTACTGACACATAAATTACTTCACCAAGTTTTACATTTAAAAATCAACAAACAACAAATAAAATGATTTTTTGTTTACCTAATCAGTAAAACAATAACAGTACCAATTAAAGCTGCAAGCAGCGATGAACGGGCCCTCGCACCCGGGCTCACCGCCGACCGGAGGCGAATGGTGGGCACTATGCTTTTCACATAGTAAATTTAGGAGGAATCTGTCAAAGTCATTAAGATGTGCCAAACTTCCTGCTGCCAGCTGGTGGCGCTATGCCTATAACTGAATATTGGAACGTAGATCTGTTCAGGCTTACACTTTTATCAAAGATACGAACTTTGGTGCAGATTGAACATAGTATGCTTGAGCTAGTGTAAGACATGACATATCTTGTTGCCAAGAGGTGGCGCTATGATTATATCTGAATATTGGTCTTTAGGTGTCTTCAGGCCAGTACTCTTACCAAACATGTGAAGTTTGGTGCAGATCAGACATTGCATGTTTAAGTTAGTGTAAAATAAGCCATTTCCTGTTGCCAACAGGTGGCGCTATGATAATAACTGAATATTGGCCTCTAGATGTGTTCAGGCCAGGACTCTTATCGAACATGTGAAGTTTGGGGCAGATCGGACTTCGTATGGCTGAGTTATAACAGATTCTATTCCCATGGCGAAACATCGAACTTTGTCAAGCCGCCACGGACACGCCCTCCAACGAAAACTCAAGATCTTCACAATTTAACATTACAAAGGCCTTTAGAGTAGACTGACCAAATTTGGTGTTGATCTGAATAAATCTTTAGGAGGAGTTCATTACAGAGTACAACATGTCACTTCCTGTTGTCAATAGGTGGCGCTATGATTAAAAGTGAATATGAGCATGGGCATGTGTTCAGGACCAGACTCTTATCAAACATGTGAAGTTTGGGGCAGATCAGACATTGTATGGCTGAGTTATAACAACTTCCTTTTTCATGGCGAATCATCGAAATTTGACAGGCTGCCACGGACACGCCCTCCAACGAAAACTCTAGATCTTCGCAATTTAACGTCACAAAGGGCTTTAGATTAGACTGACCAAATTTGGTGTTGATCCGAATAAATCTCTGGGAGGAGTTCGTTCAAGTATGACACCTGGAAATGGCAAAAATTACACAAAATTTGCCGGGAAAAATTAAAATAACTTACTTCCTGTTGGGATTTGGATTTCGTACCTGGAGACTTTTTTGTAGGTATTGGTGTGTTGCATGTGTGTGCCGATTTTCATACATGTATGTAAAACGTAGCTCGAGGCGCACTCCGCTGAATGTGTATAGGTGGCGCTGTCGAGCCAATTTACCACACCCACTTCTGAGACCCATATCAGACGTAAATTTTCGCCAGTTCTGAGGCGTGTGCAAAGTTTCGTGAGTTTTTGGGCATGTTTAGGCCCTCAAAAATGCGATTCATTTTGGAGAAGAATAATAATAATAATAATTAAAGCTGCAAGCAGCGATGAAAGGGCCCTCGCACCCGGGCTCACCGACAATCGGTGGCGAATGGTGGGCACTATGCTTTTCACATCATAAATTTAGGAGGAATATGTCAAAGTCATTTATATGTGCCAAACTTCCTGCTGCCAGCTGGTGGCGCTATGTCTATAACTGAATATTGGCATGTAGATGTGTTCAGGCCAGCACTTTTGTCAAATATATGAAGTTTGGTGCAGATTGAACACAGTATGCTTGAGCTAGTGAAAGACATTACATATCTTGCTGCCAACAGGTGGCGCTATGATTATATTTGAATATTGGTCTTTAGATGTCTTCAGGCCAGTACTCTTACCAAACATGTGAAGTTTGGGGCAGATCAGACATTACATGTTTAAGTTAGTGTAAAATAAGTCATTTCTTGTTGCCAACAGGTGGCACTATGATAATAACTGAATATTGGCCTCTAGATGTGTTCAGGCCAGGACTCTTATCGATTATGTGAAGTTTGGGGCAGATCGGACTTCGTATGGCTGAGTTATAACAGCTTCTATTCCCATGGCGAAACATCGAAATTTGTCAGGCCGCCACGGACACGCCCTTCAACGAAAACTCAAGATCTTCACAATTTATCATAGCAAAGGCCTTTAGATTAGACTGACCAAATATAATGTTGATTTCATGAAATCACTAGGAGGAGTTTCCCACAGCGTAAAACATGTCACTTCCTGTTGTCAGCAGGTGGCGCTATGACTATAACTGAATATGATCATACGTATGTGTTCAGGATCAGACTCTTATCAAACATGTGAAGTTTGGGGCATGGCGAATCATCGAAATTTGACAGGCCGCCACGGACACGCCCTCCAACGAAAACTCTAGATCTTCGCAATTTAACGTCACAAAGGGCTTTAGATTAGACTGACCAAATTTGGTGTTGATCTGAATAAATCTCTAGGAGGAGTTCGTTCAAGTACGACGCCTGGAAATGGCAAAAATGAGACAAAATTTGCTGGAAAAATGAAAAATATCCGACTTCCTGTTGGGTTTCGGATTTTGCCTCAAGAGACTTTTTTGTAGGTATTGGTGTGTTACATGTGTGCACCGAGTTTCGTAAATGTACTTGAAACGTAGCTCGAGGCGCACTCCGCTGAATGTGTATAGGTGGCGCTATCGAGCCATTTTGCCACACCCACTTCTGAGACCCATATCAGACGTAAATTTTCGCCAGTTCTGATGCGTGTGCAAAGTTTCGTGAGTTTTCGGGCATGTTTAGGCCCTCAAAAATGCGATTCATTTTGGAGAAGAATAATAATAATAATAATAATAATAATAATAATAATAATAATAATAATAATAATAAACGGAGCAATTCCAATAGGGTCCTCACACCATCGGTGCTCGGGCCCTAATTAAAGCTGCAAGCAGCGATGAACGGGCCCTCGCACCCGGGCTCACCGCCGACCGGAGGCGAATGGTGGGCACTGCTTTTCACATAGTAATTTTAGGAGGAATCTGTCAAAGTCAGTAACTTGTTAATCATGCTAGAAACATGTTAGCAACATGCTAGTAACTTGCTAATCATGCTAGAAACATGCTAGCAACATGCTAGTAACTTGCTAATCATGCTAGTAACTTGCTAATCATGCTAATAACATGTTAATCACGTTGAAAACCATCAAACTTATTACATTTTAAAACTTCTTAAACTTTTTAAAGTTTGTCTTGACGAACTTTTTTATCTAGTTATTAAGTTGGCTTGAGAAAGCCAACTTACTGATATGCTATTTAAACTTCCAGTTATTAAGTTGACTTGAGAAAGCCAACTTACTGATCTGCTATTTAAACTTCCAGTTATTATTATTATTATTATTAAGTTGGCTTGAGAAAGCCAACTTACTGATCTGCTATTTAAACTTCCAGTTATTATTATTATTATTATTATTATTATTAAGTTGGCTTGAGAAAGCCAACTTACTGATCTGCTATTTAAACATCCAGTTATTATTATTATTATTATTATTATTCTTCTGAGACTAAATTTTCTGACTGTATCTCCTCCTAGAGCTTTAACTCTACAAACTCCAAACTCAGCCCAGATCTTCAGACTGGTCTGACTCGAGTTGCTATATCTTTTCTAACTGATCGGACATACGATTTTCCTAAAAATGCCGATCAAAATTGGGAAAAATCCCATAGACTTACATTGACGGAATGTTCAAATGAGCCAACACTTTTCAAACTCCAACTGTCAAAACTCCCAGAATCCTTTGAGCCTCAATCAAGCTTCCCTTCTATGTACTGTATTTCTAATCCATTCAAACTCATTCAAACTCATCTATCTATCTATCTATCTAACCATTACTATCTAACTATCTATCTATCTATCTATGGCTAGCAACCAGAATCATGCTAATAACTTGCTAATCATACTAGAAACATGCTAGTAACTTGCTAATCATACTAGAAACATGCTAGCAACTTGCTAATCATGCCACAAACATACTAGCAACTTTGCTAATCATGCTAGAAACATGCTAACAATATGCTAACAACTTGCTAATCATGCTAGAAACATGCTAGCAACTTGCTAATCATGCTAGAAACATGCTAGCAACTTGCTAATCATGCTAGAAACATGCTAGCAACATGCTAACAACTTGCTAATCATGCTAGAAACATGCTAGCAACTTGCTAATCATGCTAGAAACATGCTAGCAACATACTAACAACTTGCTAATCATGCTAGAAACATGCTAGCAACTTGCTAATCATGCTAGAAACATGCTAGCAACTTGCTAATCATGCTAGAAACATGTTAGCAACATGCTAACAACTTGCTAATCATGCTAGAAACATGCTAGCAACATGCTAACAACTTGCTAATCATGCTAGAAACATGCTAGCAACTTGATAATCATGCTAGAAACATGTTAGCCACTTGCTAATCATGTTAGAAACATGCTAGCAACATGCTAGTCATGCTAAAAAACATGCTAGCAACATGCTAACAACTTGCTAATCATGCTAGAAACATGCTAGCAATATGCTAACAACTTGCTAATCATGTTAGAAACATGCTAGCAACATGCTAACAACTTGCTAATCATGTTAGAAACATGCTAGCAACACGCTAACAACTTGCTAATCATGTTAGAAACATGCTAGCAACATGCTAATCATGCTAGAAACATGCTAGCAACACGCTAACAACTTGTTAATCATGCTAGAAACATGCTAGCAATATGCTAGCAACTTGCTAATCATGCTAGAAACATGCTAGCAATATGCTAACAACTTGCTAATCATGTTAGAAACATGCTAGCAACATGCTAACAACTTGCTAATCATGCTAGAAACATGCTAGCAATATGCTAACAACTTGCTAATCATGTTAGAAACATGTTAGCAACTTGCTAATCATGCTAGAAACATGCTAGCAACACGCTAACAACTTGCTAATCATGCTAGCAACATGCGAATAACTGGCTAATCATGCTAGAAACATGCTATAAAACTTTTTAAACTTTTTAAACTTTTTAAACTTTTCAAACTCTTTCAAACTTTCTGGTCCGGCTTTCTCAAGCCAACTTAAAGTTTGTCTTGACAAACTTTTTTATCTAGTTATTATTATTCTTCTGAGACTAAATTTTCTGACTGTATCTCCTCCTAGAGCTTTAACTCTACAAACTCCAAACTCAGCCCAGATCTTCAGACTGGTCTGACTCGAGTTGCTATATCTTTTCTAACTGATCGGACTTACGATTTTCCTAAAAATGCCGATCAAAATTGGGAAAAATCCCATAGACTTACATTGACGGAATGTTCAAATGAGCCAACACTTTTCAAACTCCAACTGTCAAAACTCACAGAATCCTTTGAGACTCAATCAAGCTTCCCTTCTATGTACTGTATTTCTAATCCATTCAAACTCATTCAAACTCATCTATCTATCTATCTATCTATCTAACCATTACTATCTAACTATCTATCTATCTATGGCTAGCAACCAGAATCATGCTAATAACTTGCTAATCATACTAGAAACATGCTAGTAACTTGCTAATCATACTAGAAACATGCTAGCAACTTGCTAATCATGCCACAAACATGCTAGCAACTTTGCTAATCATGCTAGAAACATGCTAGCAATATGCTAACAACTTGCTAATCATGCTAGAAACATGCTAGCAACTTGCTAATCATGTTAGAAACATGCTAGCAACTTGCTAATCATGCTAGAAACATGCTAGCAACATGCTAGCAACTTGCTAATCATGCTAGAAACATGCTAGCAACTTGCTAATCATGCTAGAAACATGCTAGCAACTTGCTAATAATGTTAGAAACATGTTAGCAACTTGCTAATCATGCTAGAAACATGCTAGCAACATGCTAGTCATGCTAAAAAACATGCTAGCAACATGCTAACAACTTGCTAATCATGCTAGAAACATGCTAGCAACTTGCTAATCATGCTAGAAACATGCTAGCAACATGCTAACAACTTGTTAATCATGCTAGAAACATGCTAGCAATATGCTAGCAACTTGCTAATCATGCTAGAAACATGCTAGCAACATGCTAACAACTTGCTAATCATGTTAGAAACATGTTAGCAATATGCTAACAACTTGCTAATCATGTTAGAAACATGCTAGCAACATGCTAACAACTTGCTAATCATGCTAGAAACATGCTAGCAATATGCTAACAACTTGCTAATCGTGTTAGAAACATGTTAGCAACTTGCTAATCATGCTAGAAACATGCTAGCAACATGCTAACAACTTGCTAATCATGTTAGAAACATGCTAGCAACTTGCTAATCATGCTAGAAACATGCTAGCAACATGCTAACAACTTGCTAATCATGTTAGAAACATGCTAGCAACATGCTAATCATGTTAGAAACATGCTAGCAACATGCTAACAACTTGCTAATCATGCTAGCAACATGCTAATAACTGGCTAATCATGCTAGAAACATGCTATAAAACTTTTTAAACTTTTTAAACTTTTTAAACTTTTCAAACTCTTTCAAAAACTTTCTGGTCCGGCTTTCTCAAGCCAACTTAAAGTTTGTCTTGTCGAACTTTTTTATCTAGTTATTATTAAGTTGGCTTGAGAAAGCCAACTTACTGATCTGCTATTTAAACTTCCAGTTATTATTATTATTATTATTATTATTATTAAGTTGGCTTGAGAAAGCCAACTTACTGATCTGCTATTTAAACTTCCAGTTATTATTATTAAGTTGGCTTGAGAAAGCCAACTTACTGATCTGCTATTTAAACTTCCAGTTATTATTAGGTTGGCTTGAGAAAGCCAACCTACTGATCTGCTACTTAAGCTTATTATTATTATTATTATTATTATTATTCTTCTTAGCCAAATTTTCAAACGCTACTCCTCCTAGAGCTTTAACTCTACAAACTCCAAACTCAGCCTAGATCTTCAGACTGGTCTGACTCGAGTTGCTATATCTCTTCAAACTGATCGGACTTACGGTTTTCCTAAAAATGACGTTTAAAACTGGGAAAAATCCCATAGACTTACATTGACGGAATGTTCAAATGAGCCAACACTATTCAAATTTCAACTGTCAGAACTCCCAGAATCCTTTGAGACTCAATCAAGCTTCCCTTCTATGTACTGTATTTCTAATCCATTTAAACTCATTCAAACTCATCTATTTATTTATCTATCTATCTATCTATCTATCACTAGCCAAATTAGAGTCATGCTAGTAGCCTGCTAATCATGCTAGTAACATGCTAGTAACTGGCTAATCATGCTAATAACATGCTAACAACATGCTAATCATGTTAGAAACAGACTAGCAACATGCTAGTAACTTGCTAATCATGCTAGAAACATGCTAGCAACTTGCTAATCATGCTAGAAACATGTTAACAACTTGCTAATCATGCTAGAAACATGCTAGCAACTTGCTAATCATTCTAAAAACATGCTAGCAACTTGCTAATCATTCTAAAAACATGCTAGCAACTTGCTAACAGCTTGCTAATCATGTTAAAAACATGCTAGAAACATGCTAATCATGTTAGAAACATGCTAGCAACTTGCTAATCATGCTAGAAACATGCTAGCAACTTGCTAATCATGCTAGAAACATACTAGCAACTTGCTAATCATTCTAAAAACATGCTAGCAACTTGCTAATCATTCTAAAAACATGCTAGCAACTTGCTAACAACTTGCTAATCATGTTAAAAACATGCTAGAAACATGCTAATCATGCTAGAAACATGCTAGCAACTTGCTAATCATGCTAGAAACATGCTAGCAACTTGCTAATCATGTTAGGAACATGCTAGCAACATGCTAGCAACTTGCTAATCATGTTAAAAACATGCTAGCAACTTGCTAATCATGTTAAAAACATGCTAGCAAATTGCTAATCATGTTAAAAACATGTTAGCAACTTGCTAATCATGTTAGGAACATGCTAGCAACATGCTAACAACTTGCTAATCATGTTAAAAACATGCTAGCAACATGCTAATCATGCTAGAAATATGCTAGCAACTTGTTAATCATGCTAGAAACATACTAGCAACATGCTAGTCATGTTAGAAACATGCTAGCAACCTGCTAATCACGTTAGAAATATGCTAGCAACTTGTTAATCATGCTAGAAACATCCTTAGCAACCACCCTGGGCACCTTAACAACCGGCCTAGCAACCACCCCAAGTACCCTAGCAACCGCATAGCAACACCCTAGCAACCACTCCTGTTACCTTAGCAACTGCATAGCAACACCTTAGCAACCACCCCTGTTACCTTAGCAACCGCATAGCAACACCTTAGCAACCATCCTGGGTACCCTAGCAACCGCATAGCAACACCCTAGCAACCACCCTGGATACCTTAGCAACCGCATAGCAACACCCTAGCAACCATCCTGGATACCCTAGCAACCGCATAGCAACACCCTAGCAACCACCCCAAGTACCCTAGCAACGGCATAGCAACACCTTAGCAACCACCCTGGGTACCTTAGCAACCGGCCTAGCAACCACCCCAAGTACCCTAGCAACCACATAGCAACACCCTAGCAACCACCCCTGTTACCTTAGCAACCGCATAGCAACACCCTAGCAACCACCCTGGATACCTTAGCAACGGCATAGCAACACCCTAGCAACCATCCTGGATACCTTAGCAACCGGATAGCAACACCCTAGCAACCACCCCTGTTACCCTAGCAACCGCATTGCAACACCTTAGCAACCATCCTGGATACCCTAGCAACGGCATAGCAACACCCTAGCAACCACCCTTGGTACCCTAGCAACCGCATAGCAACACCCAAGCAACCACCCCTGTTATCATGTTAATAAAATGTTAAACATGTTAACAACATGCTAGTAAAATGCTAATCATTCTAGAATCATTCTAGTAACTTGCTAATTGTTATCTATCTACTTATCTATCTATCTATCTATCTCTGACAGACTGTATTGCCTTCAAAACATTCAAACTTTAACCTTTTAAAACTACGTTAGACTTCAAACCATTACAGACTGAAAACCATCAAATGCAAAACTTTTTAAAACTTCGTAAACTTTTTAAACTATAAACTTTTCAAACTTTTTCAAACTTTCTGGTCCAGCTTTCTCAAGCCAACCTAAAGTTTGTCTTGACAAACTTTACTATCTAGTTATTATTATTATTATTATTATTATTCTGAGACTAAATTTTCTGACTGTATCTCCTCCTAGAGCTTTAACTCTACAAACTCCAAACTCAGCCCAGATCTTCAGACTGGTCTGACTCGAGTTGCTATATCTTTTCTAACTGATCGGACTGACGATTTTCCTAAAAATGCCGATTAAAATTGGGAAAAATCCCATAGACTTACATTGACGGAATGTTCAAATGAGCCAACACTATTCAAACTCCAACTGTCAAAACTCCCAGAATCCCTTGAGACTCAATCAAACTTCCCTTCTATGTACTGTATTTCTATCCATTCAAACTCATTCAAACTCATTTATCTATCTATCTATCTATCTAACCTTTACTATCTATCTATCTATCTATCTATGGCTAGCAACCAGAATCATGCTAGTAACTTGCTAATCATACTAGAAACATGCTAGCAACTTGCTAATCATGCTAAAATCATGCTAGCAACTTGCTAATCATACTAGAAACATGCTAGCAACTTGTTAATCATGCTAAAATCATGCTAGCAACTTTGCTAATCATGCTAGAAACATGCTAGCAACTTTGCTAATCATGCTAGAAACATGCTAGCAACTTGCTAATCATGCCACAAACATGCTAGCAACTTGCTATTCATGCTAGAAACATGCTAGCAACTTTGCTAATCATACTAGAAACATGCTAGCAACTTGCTAATCTTGCTAAAATCATACTAGCAACTTGCTAATCATGTTAAAATCATGCTAGCAACTTGCTAATCATGCTAGAAACAAGCTACCAACTTTGCTTCTCATACTAGAAACATGCTAACAACTTGCTAATCATGCTAGCAACATGCTAGCAACTTGCTAATCATGCTAAAATCATGCTAGCAACTTTGCTAATCATGCTAGAAACATGCTAGCAACTTGCTAATCATGCTAGAAACAAGCTAGCAACATTCTAATCATGTTAGAAACATGCTAGCAACTTTGCTAATCATGTTAGAAACGTGCTAGCAACATGCTAGCAACTTGCTAATAATGCTAGCAACATGCTACCAACTTGCTAATCATATTAGAAACATGTTAACAACTTGCTAATCATGCTAGAAACATGGTAGCAACTTTGCTAATCATACTAGAAACATGCTAACAACTTGCTAATCATGCTAGCAACATGCTAGCAACTTGCTAATCATGCTAGAAACATGCTAGCAACTTGCTAATCATGCTAGAAACATGCTAGCAACTTTGCTAATCATACTAGAGACATGCTAACAACTTGCTAATCATGCTAGCAACATGCTAGCAACTTGCTAATCATGCTAAAATCATGCTAGCAACTTTGCTAATCATGTTAGAAACATGCTAGCAACTTGCTAATCATGCTAGCAACATGCTAACAACTTGCTAATCATCCTAGCAACTTGCTAATCATGCTAGCAACATTCCAATCATGTTAGAAACATGCTAGCAAAATGCTGTCAACTTGCTAATCATGCTAGAAACGTGCTAGCAACATGCTAATCATGCTAGCAACTTGATAATCATGCTAGAAACATGCTAGCAACATGCTAATCATGTTAGAAACGTACTAACAACATGCTAACAACTTGTTAATAATGCTAGAAACAGACTAGCAACATGCTAGTACCTTGCTAATCATGTTAAAAACATGCTAGCAACATGCTAGTAACTTGGTAATAATGTTAGAATCATACTAACAACGTTAATTATCTATCTATCTATCTATCTATCTATCTATCTATCTATCTATTTATCTATCTGACAGACTTCATTCAAACTTTAAAACTTCAAAATATTTCAGACTGAAAACCATCCAAACTTAAAACTTTTTAATCTTTTTAAACTTTTCAAACTCTTTCAAACTTTCTGGTCCGTCTTTCTCAAGCCAACTTAAAGTTTGTCTTGACGAACTTTTTTATCTAGTTATTATTATTAAGTTGGCTTGAGAAAGCCAACTTACTGATCTGCTATTTAAACTTCCAGTTATTATTATTATTATTATTATTATTATTATTATTCTTCTGAGACTAAATTTTCTGACTGTATCTCCTCCTAGAGCTTTAACTCTACAAACTCCAAACTCAGCCCAGATCTTCAGACTGGTCTGACTCGAGTTGCTATATCTTTTCTAACTGATCGGACTTACAATTTTCCTAAAAATGCCGATCAAAATTGGGAAAAATCCCATAGACTTACATTGACGGAATGTTCAAATGAGCCAACACTTTTCAAACTCCAACTGTCAAAACTCCCAGAATCCTTTGAGACTCAATCAAGCTTCCCTTCTATGTACTGTATTTCTAATCCATTCAAACTCATTCAAACTCATCTATCTATCTATCTATCTATCTATCTATCTATCTATCTATCTATCTATCTATCTGTCTATGGCTAGCAACCAGAATCATGCTAATAACTTGCTAATCATACTAGAAACATGCTAGCAACTTGCTAATCATGCCACAAACATGCTAGCAACTTTGCTAATCATGCTAGAAACATGCTAGCAATATGCTAACAACTTGCTAATCATGCTAGAAACATGCTAGCAACTTGCTGATCATGCTAGAAACATGCTAGCAACTTGCTAATCATGCTAGAAACATGCTAGCAACATGCTAACAATTTGCTAATCATGCTAGAAACATGTTAGCAACTTGCTAATCATGTTAGAAACATGCTAGCAACTTGCTAATCATGTTAGAAACATGCTAGCAACTTGCTAATCATGCTAGAAACATGCTAGCAACATGCTAGTCATGCTAAAAAACATGCTAGCAACATGCTAACAACTTGCTAATCATGCTAGAAACATGCTAGCAACATGCTAACAACTTGCTAAACATGCTAGCAACATGCTAACAACTTGCTAATCATGCTAGAAACATGCTAGCAACTTGCTAATCAGGCTAGAAACATGCTAGCAACATGCTAACAACTTGCTAATCATGCTAGAAACATGCTAGCAACTTGCTAATCATGCTAGAAACATGCTAGCAACATGCTAGTCATGCTAATAAACATGTTAGCAACATGCTAACAACTTGCTAATCATGTTAGAAACATGCTAGCAACTTGCTAATCATGCTAGAAACATGCTAGCAACATGCTAACAACTTGCTAATCATGCTAGAAACATGCTAGCAACTTGCTAATCATGCTAGAAACATGCTAGCAACATGCTAGTCATGCTAAAAAACATGTTAGCAACATGCTAACAACTTGCTAATCATGTTAGAAACATGCTAGCAACTTGCTAATCATGCTAGAGACATGCTAGCAACATGCTAACAACTTGTTAATCATGCCAGAAACATGCTAGCAATGCTAGCAACTTGCTAATCATGCTAGAAACATGCTAGCAACATGCTAACAACTTGCTAATCATGCTAGAAACATGCTAGCAATATGCTAACAACTTGCTAATCATGTTAGAAACATGCTAGCAACATGCTAACAACTTGCTAATTATGTTAGAAACATGCTAGCAACACGCTAACAACTTGCTAATCATGTTAGAAACATGCTAGCAACATGCTAATCATGCTAGAAACATGCTAGCAACACGCTAACAACTTGTTAATCATGCTAGAAACATGCTAGCAATATGCTAGCAACTTGCTAATCATGCTAGAAACATGCTAGCAACATGCTAACAACTTGCTAATCATGCTAGAAACATGCTAGCAATATGCTAACAACTTGCTAATCATGTTAGAAACATGCTAGCAACATGCTAACAACTTGCTAATCATGCTAGAAACATGCTAGCAATATGCTAACAACTTGCTAATCATGTTAGAAACATGTTAGCAACTTGCTAATCATGCTAGAAACATGCTAGCAACATGCTAACAACTTGCTAATCATGCTAGAAACATGCTAGCAACTTGCTAATCATGCTAGAAACATGCTAGCAACACGCTAACAACTTGCTAATCATGTTAGAAACATGCTAGCAACATGCTAATCATGTTAGAAACATGCTAGCAACATGCGAATAACTGGCTAATCATGCTAGAAACATGCTATAAAACTTTTTAAACTTTTTAAACTTTTTAAACTTTTCAAACTCTTTCAAACTTTCTGGTCCGGCTTTCTCAAGCCAACTTAAAGTTTGTCTTGACGAACTTTTTTATCTAGTTATTATTATTAAGTTGGCTTGAGAAAGCCAACTTACTGATCTGCTATTTAAACTTCCAGTTATTATTATTATTATTATTATTATTATTATTATTATTATTATTATTCTTCTGAGACTAAATTTTCTGACTGTATCTCCTCCTAGAGCTTTAACTCTACAAACTCCAAACTCAGCCCAGATCTTCAGACTGGTCTGACTCGAGTTGCTATATCTTTTCTAACTGATCGGACTTACGATTTTCCTAAAAATGCCGATCAAAATTGGGAAAAATCCCATAGACTTACATTGATGGAATGTTCAAATGAGCCAACACTTTTCAAACTCCAACTGTCAAAACTCCCAGAATCCTTTGAGACTCAATCAAGCTTCCCTTCTATGTACTGTATTTCTAATCCATTCAAACTCATTCAAACTCATCTATCTATCTATCTATCTATCTATCTATCTATCTAACCATTACTATCTAACTATCTATCTATCTATCTATCTATCTATCTATCTATCTATGGCTAGCAACCAGAATCATGCTAATAACTTGCTAATCATACTAGAAACATGCTAGTAACTTGCTAATCATGCCACAAACATGCTAGCAACTTTGCTAATCATGCTAGAAACATGCTAGCAATATGCTAACAACTTGCTAATCATGCTAGAAACATGCTAGCAACTTGCTAATCATGCTAGAAACATGCTAGCAACATGCTAACAACTTGCTAATCATGCTAGAAACATGCTAGCAACTTGCTAATCATGCTAGAAACATGCTAGCAACTTGCTAATCATGCTAGAAACATGCTAGAAACATGCTAGCAACATGCTAACAACTTGCTAATCATGCTAGAAACATGCTAACAACTTGCTAATCATGTTAGAAACATGCTAGCAACTTGCTAATCATGCTAGAAACATGCTAGCAACTTGCTAATCATGCTAGAAACATGTTAGCAACATGCTAGTCATGGTAAAAAACATGTTAGCAACATGCTAACAACTTGCTAATCATGCTAGAAACATGCTAGCAACTTGCTAATCATGCTAGAAACATGCTAGCAACATGCTAACAACTTGTTAATCATGCTAGAAACATGCTAGCAATATGCTAGCAACTTGCTAATCATGCTAGAAACATGCTAGCAATATGCTAACAACTTGCTAATCATGCTAGAAACATGCTAGAAATATGCTAGCAACATGCTAACAACTTGCTAATCATGTTAGAAACATGCTAGCAACATGCTAACAACTTGCTAATCATGCTAGCAACATGCTAATAACTGGATAATCATGCTAGAAACATGCTATAAAACTTTTTAAACTCTTTCAAACTTTCTGGTCCGGCTTTCTCAAGCCAACTTAAAGTTTGTCTTGACAAACTTTTTTATCTAGTTATTATTATTCTTCTGAGACTAAATTTTCTGACTGTATCTCCTCCTAGAGCTTTAACTCTACAAACTCCAAACTCAGTCCAGATCTTCAGACTGGTCTGACTCGAGTTGCTATATCTTTTCTAACTGATCGGACTTACGATTTTCCTAAAAATGCCGATCAAAATTGGGAAAAATCCCATAGACTTACATTGACGGAATGTTCAAATGAGCCAACACTTTTCAAACTCCAACTGTCAAAACTCCCAGAATCCTTTGAGACTCAATCAAGCTTCCCTTCTATGTACTGTATTTCTAATCCATTCAAACTCATTCAAACTCATCTATCTATCTATCTATCTAAATTTTACTATCTATCTATGGCTAGCAACCAGAAACATGCTAGCAACTTGCTAATCATGCTAGCAACATGCTAACAACTTGCTAATCATGCTAGAAACATGCTAGCACCTTGCTAATCATGCTAGCAACATGCTAACAACTTGCTAATCATGCTAGAAACATGCTACCAACTTGCTAATCATGCTAGAAACATGCTAGCAACTTGCTAATCATACTAGAAACATGCTAACAACTTGTTAATCATGCTAACAACATGCTAGCAACTTGCTGATCATGCTAGGAACATGATAACAACTTGCTAATCATGCTAGAAACATGCTAGCAACTTGCTAATCGTGCTAGAAACATGCTAGCAACATGCTAACAACTTGCTAATCATGCTAGAAACATGCTAACAACTTGCTAATCATGCTAGAAACATGCTAGCAACTTGCTAATCATGCTAGAAACATGCTAGCAACATGCTAGCAACTTGCTAATCATGCTAGAAACATGTTAACAACTTGCTAATCATGCTAGAAACATGCTAACAACTTGCTAATCATGCTAGAAACATGGTAGCAACTTTGCTAATCATGTTAGAAACATGGTAGCAATTTTGCTAATCATGCTAGAAACATGCTAGCAACTTGCTAATCATGTTAAAACATGCTAGCAACCTGTTAATCATGCTATAAACATGTTAGCATCATGCTAATCATGCTAGAAAGATGCTAGCAACTTGCTAATCATGTTAACATCTTCCTAATCTATTTATCTATCTATCTGTCATCTAACCATTACTATCTATCTGACAGACTGCATTCAAACTTTAAAACTTCAAACTATTTCAGACTGAAAACTATCCAGACTTAAACTTTTTAAAACTTCTTAAACTTCTTAAACTTCTTAAACTTTTCAAACTTTTTAAAACTTTCTGGTCTGGCTTTCTCAAGCCAACTTAAAGTTTGTCTTGACAAACTTTACTATCTAGTTATTCTTCTTCTTCTGAGACTAAAATTATCAACTCTAACTCCTCCTAGAGCTTTAAATCTACAAACTCCAAACTCAGCCCAGATCTTTAAACTGATCTGAAGTTAGTTGCTATATCTTTTCTAACTGATCGGACTTACGGTTTTCCTAAAAATGGCGATTAAATTTGGGAAAAATCCCATAGACTTACATTGACGGAATGTTCAAATGAGCCAGCACTTTTTAAACTCCAACTGTCAAAATCCCCAGAATCCTTTGAGCCTCAATCAAACCTCCCTTCTATGTACTGTATTTCTAATCCATTTAAACTCATTCAAACTCATCTATCTATCTATCTATCTAAACTTTACTATCTATCTATCTATCTATCTATGGCTAGCAACCAGAAACATGCTAGCAACTTGCTAATCATGCTAGAAACATGCTAGCAACATGCTAACAACTTGCTAATCATGCTAGAAACATGCTAGAACCTTGCTAATCATGCTAGAAACATGTTAACAACTTGCTAATCATGCTAGAAACATGCTAGCAACTTGCTAATCATGCTAGAAACATGCTAGCAACTTGCTAATCATGCCACAAACATGCTAGCAACATGCTAAGAACTTGCTAATCATGCTAGAAACATGCTAGCAACTTGCTAATCATGCTAGAAACATGTTAACAACTTGCTAATCATGCTAGCAACATGCTAACAACTTGCTAATCATGCTAGAAACATGTTAACAACTTGCTAATCATGCTAGCAACATGCTAACAACTTGCTAATCATGCTAGAAACATGCTAACAACTTGCTAATCATGCTAGAAACATGTTAACAACTTGCTAATCATGCTAGCAACATGCTAACAACTTGCTAATCATGCTAGAAACATGCTAGCAACTTGCTAATCATGTTAGAAACATGCTAGCAACTTGTTAATCATGCTAGAAACATGCTAACAACTTGCTAATCATGCTAGAAACATGCTAGAAACATGCTAACAACTTGCTAGTCATGCTAGCAACATGCTAACAACTTGCTAATCATGTTAGAAACATGCTAGCAACTTGCTAATCATGCTAGAAACATGCTAACAATCATGTTAGAAACATGCTAACAACTTGTTAATCATGCTAGAAACATGCTAACAACTTGCTAATCATGCTAGCAACATGCTAACAACTTACTAATCATGCTAGAAACATGCTAGCAACTTACTAATCATGTTAGAAACATGCTAGCAACTTACTAATCATGCTAGAAACATGCTAACAACTTGCTAATCATGCTAGAAACATGCTAGAAACATGCTAACAACTTGCTAATCATGCTAGCAACATGCTAGTAACTTGCTAATCATGCTAGTAACATGCTAGTAACTTGCTAATCATGCTAGAAACATGTTAGCAACATGCTAGTAACTTGCTAATCATGCTAGAAACATGCTAGCAACATGCTAGTAACTTGCTAATCATGCTAGTAACTTGCTAATCATGCTAATAACATGTTAATCACGTTGAAAACCATCAAACTTATTACATTTTAAAACTTCTTAAACTTTTTAAACTTTATTAACTTTTCAAACTTTTTAAAACTTTCTGTTCCGGCTTTCTCAAGCCAACTTAAAGTTTGTCTTGACGAACTTTTTTATCTAGTTATTATTATTATTATTAGGTTGGCTTGAGAAAGCCAACCTACTGATCTGCTACTTAAGCTTAATAGGTTGGCTTGAGAAAGCCAACCTACTGATCTGCTACTTAAGCTTATTAGGTTGGCTTGAGAAAGCCAACCTACTGATCTGCTACTTAAGCTTATTATTATTAAGTTGGCTTGAGAAAGCCAACTTACTGAAATGCTACTTAAACTTATTATTAAGTTGGCTTGAGAAAGCCAACTTACTGATATGCTATTTAAACTTAAAGTTATTATTATTATTATTCTTCTGAGACTAAAATTTCCAAACGCTACTCCTCCTAGAGCTTTAACTCTACAAACTCCAAACTCACCCCAGATCTTCAGACTGGTCTGACTCGAGTTGCTATATCTTTTCTAACTGATCAGACTTACGATTTTCCTAAAACTGACGATTAAAATTGGGAAAAATCCCATAGACTTACATTGATGGAATGTTCAAATGAGCCAACACTTTTCAAATTTCAACTGTCAAAACTCCCAGAATCCTTTGAGACTCAATCAAGCTTCCCTTCTATGTACTGTATTTCTAATCCATTTAAACTCATTCAAACTCATCTATTTATCTATCTATCATCTAACCATTACTATCTATCTATCTATCTATCTATCTATCTATCTATCTATCTATCTATCTATCTATCTCTCTCTCTCTCTATCAATCATCTAACCATTACTATCTATCTATCTATCTATCTATTTATCTATCATCTAACCATTTCTATCTATCATCTATCTATCTCTCTATTTATCTATCATCTAACCATTACTATCTATCTATCTATCTATCTATCTATCTATCTATCTATCATCTAACTATTACTATCTATCTATCTATCTATCATCTAACCATTATTATCTATCTATCTATCTATCTATCTATCATCTAACCATTACTATCTATCTCTCTATCTATGGCTAGCAAACAGAATCATGCTAGTAACTTACTAATCATGCTAGAAACATGCTAGCAACTTGCTAATCATGTTAAAAACATGCTAGCAACTTTGCTAATCATGCCAGAAACATGCTAGCAACTTTGCTAATCATGCCAGAAACATGCTAGCAACTTTGCTAATCATGCTAGAAACATGCTAACAACTGGCTAATCATGCAAAAAACATGCTAGCAACATGCTAACAACTTGCTAATCATGCTAGTAACATGCTAACGACATGCTAGTAACTTGCTAATCATGCTAGTAACATGCTAGTAACTTGCCAATCATGCTAGCAACATGCTAACAACCTGCTAATCATGCTATCAACATGCTAACAACTTGCTAATCATGCTAGTAACATGCTAATCATGCTAGAAACAGACTAGGAACATGCTAGTAACTTGCTAATCATGTTAGAATCTATCTATCTATCTATCTATCTATCAATCTATCTATCTGTCTGTCTGTCTGTCTGTCTATCTGACAGACTGAATTCAAACTTTAAAACTTCAAACTATTTCAGACTGAAAACCATCCAAACTTAAAACTTTTAAAACTTCTTAAACTTCTTAAACTTCTTAAACTTTTTGAACTTTTCAAACTCTTTCAAACTTTCTGGTCCGGCTTTCTCAAGCCAACTTAAAGTTTGTCTTGACAAACTTTTTTATCTAGTTAGGTTGGCTTGAGAAAGCCAACCTACTGATCTGCTACTTAAGCTTATTATTATTATTATTATTAGGTTGGCTTGAGAAAGCCAACCTACTGATCTGCTACTTAAGCTTATTATTATTATTATTATTATTATTATTCTTCTTAGCCAAATTTTCAAACGCTACTCCTCCTAGAGCTTTAACTCTACAAACTCCAAACTCAGCCTAGATCTTCAGACTGGTCTGACTCGAGTTGCTATATCTCTTCAAACTGATCGGACTTACGGTTTTCCTAAAAATGACGTTTAAAACTGGGAAAAATCCCATAGACTTACATTGACGGAATGTTCAAATGAGCCAACACTTTTCAAATTCCAACTGTCAAAACTCCCAGAATACTTTGAGACTCAATCAAGCTTCCCTTCTATGTACTGTATTTCTAATCCATTCAAACTCATTCAAACTCATCTATCTATCTATTTATTTACCTATCTATCTATCTATCTATCTATCTATCTATCTATCTATCGCTAGCCAAACTAGAGTCATGCTAGTAGCCTGCTAATCATGCTAGTAACATGCTAGTAACTGGCTAATCATGCTAATAACATGCCAACATCATGGTAATCATGTTAGAAACAGACTAACAACATGCTAGTAACTTGCTAATCATGCTAGAAACATGCTAGCAACTTGCTAATCATGCTAGAAACATGCTAGCAACTTGCTAATCATGCTAGAAACATGTTAGCAACTTTCTAATCATTCTAAAAACATGCTAGCAACTTGCTAACAACTTGCTAATCATGTTAAAAACATGCTAGAAACATGCTAATCATGTTAGAAACATGCTAGCAACTTGCTAATCATGCTAGAAACATGCTAGCAACTTGCTAATCATGCTAGAAACATACTAGCAACTTGCTAATCATTCTAAAAACATGCTAGCAACTTGCTAATCATTCTAAAAACATGCTAGCAACTTGCTAACAACTTGTTAATCATGTTAAAAACATGCTAGAAACATGCTAATCATGCTAGAAACATGCTAGCAACTTGCTAATCATGCTAGAAACATACTAGCAACTTGCTAATCATGTTAGGAACATGCTAGCAACATGCTAGCATCTTGCTAATCATGTTAAAAACATGCTAGCAAATTGCTAATCATGTTAAAGACATGTTAGCAACTTGCTAATCATGTTAGGAACATGCTAGCAACATGCTAACAACTTGCTAATCATGTTAAAAACATGCTAGCAACATGCTAATCATGCTAGAAATATGCTAGCAACTTATTAATCATGCTAGAAACATACTAGCAACATGCTAGTCATGTTAGAAACATGCTAGCAACCTGCTAATCATGTTAGAAATATGCTAGCAACTTGTTAATCATGCTAGAAACATCCTTAGCAACCACCCTGGGCACCTTAACAACCGGCCTAGCAACCACCCCAAGTACCCTAGCAACCGCATAGCAACACCCTAGCAACCACTCCTGTTACCTTAGCAACTGCATAGCAACACCGTAGCAACCACCCCTGTTACCTTAGCAACCGCATAGCAACACCTTAGCAACCATCCTGGGTACCCTAGCAACCGCATAGCAACACCCTAGCAACCACCCTGGATACCTTAGCAACCGCATAGCAACACCCTAGCAACCATCCTGGATACCCTAGCAACCGCATAGCAACACCCTAGCAACCACCCCAAGTACCCTAGCAACCGCATAGCAACACCCCAGCAACCACCCTGGATACCCTAGCAACGGCATAGCAACACCTTAGCAACCACCCTGGGTACCTTAGCAACCGGCCTAGCAACCACCCCAAGTACCCTAGCAACCGCATAGCAACACCCTAGCAACCTCCCCTGTTACCTTAGCAACCGCATAGCAACACCCTAGCAACCACCCTGGATACCTTAGCAACGGCATAGCAACACCCTAGCAACCATCCTGGATACCTTAGCAACCGCATAGCAACACCATAGCAACCACCCCTGTTACCCTAGCAACCGCATTGCAACACCTTAGCAACCATCCTGGGTACCTTAGCAACCGCATAGCAACACCCTAGCAACCACCCTGGATACCATAGCAACACCCTAGCAACCACCCCTGTTACCTTAGCAACCGGATAGCAACACCCTAGCAACCACCCCTGTTACCCTAGCAACCGCATTGCAACACCTTAGCAACCATCCTGGATACCCTAGCAATGGCATAGCAACACCCTAGCAACCACCCTTGGTACCCTAGCAACCGCATAGCAACACCCTAGCAACCACCCCTGTTATCATGTTAATCAAATGTTAAACATTTTAACAACATGCTAGTAAAATGCTAATCATGCTAGAATCATTTTAATAACTTGCTAATTGTTATCTATCTATCTATCTATCTATCTATCTCTGACAGACTGTATTGCCTTCAAAACATTCAAACTTTAACCTTTTAAAACTACGTTAGACTTCAAACCATTACAGACTGAAAACCATCAAATGCAAAACTTTTTAAAACTTCGTAAACTTTTTAAACTATAAACTTTTCAAACTTTTTCAAACTTTCTGGTCCAGCTTTCTCAAGCCAACCTAAAGTTTGTCTTGACAAACTTTACTATCTAGTTATTATTATTCTTCTTAGCCAAATTTTCAAACGCTACTCCTCCTGGAGCTTTAACTCTACAAACTCCAAACTCAGCCTAGATCTTCAGACTGGTCTGACTCGAGTTGCTATATCTCTTCAAACTGATCGGACTTAGGGTTTTCCTAAAAATGCCGATCAAAATTGGGAAAAATCCCATAGACTTACATTGACGGAATGTTCAAATGAGCCAACACTTTTCAAATTCCAACTGTCAAAACTCCCAGAATCCTTTGAGACTCAATCAAGCTTCCCTTCTATGTACTGTATTTCTAATCCATTCAAACTCATTCAAACTCATCTATCTATCTATTTATTTACCTATCTATCTATCTATCTATCTATCTATCTATCTATCTATCGCTAGCCAAACTAGAGTCATGCTAGTAGCCTGCTAATCATGCTAGTAACATGCTAGTAACTGGGTAATCATGCTAATAACATGCCAACAACATGGTAATCATGTTAGAAACAGACTAACAACATGTTAGTAACTTGCTAATCATGCTAGAAACATGCTAGCAACTTGCTAATCATGCTAGAAACATGCTAGCAACTTGCTAATCATGCTAGAAACATACTAGCAACTTGCTAATCATTCTAAAAACATGCTAGCAACTTGCTAATCATTCTAAAAACATGCTAGCAACTTGCTAACAACTTGCTAATCATGTTAAAAACATGCTAGAAACATGCTAATCATGTTAGAAACATGCTAGCAACTTGCTAATCATGCTAGAAACATGCTAGCAACTTGCTAATCATGCTAGAAACATACTAGCAACTTGCTAATCATTCTAAAAACATGCTAGCAACTTGCTAATCATTCTAAAAACATGCTAGCAACTTGTTAATCATGTTAAGAACATGCTAGCAACATGCTAGCAACTTGCTAATCATGTTAAAAACATGCTAGCAACTTGCTAATCATGTTAAAAACATGCTAGCAAATTGCTAATCATGTTAAAAACATGTTAGGAACATGCTAGCAACATGCTAACAACTTGCTAATCATGTTAAAAACATGCTAGCAACATGCTAATCATGCTAGAAATATGCTAACAACTTGTTAATCATGCTAGAAACATACTAGCAACATGCTAGTCATGTTAGAAACATGCTAGCAACCTGTTAATCATGTTAGAAATATGCTAGCAACTTGTTAATCATGCTAGAAACATCCTTAGCAACCACCCTGGGCACCTTAACAACCGGCCTAGCAACCACCCCAAGTACCCTAGCAACCGCATAGCAACACCCTAGCAACCACTCCTGTTACCTTAGCAACTGCATAGCAACACCGTAGCAACCACCCCTGTTACCTTAGCAACCGCATAGCAACACCTTAGCAACCATCCTGGGTACCCTAGCAACCGCATAGCAACACCCTAGCAACCACCCTGGATACCTTAGCAACCGCATAGCAACACCCTAGCAACCATCCTGGATACCCTAGCAACCGCATAGCAACACCCTAGCAACCACCCTGGATACCTTAGCAACTGCACAGCAACACCCTAGCAACCATCCTGGATACCCTAGCAACCGCATAGCAACACCCTAGCAACCACCCCAAGTACCCTAGCAACCGCATAGCAACACCCCAGCAACCACCCTGGATACCCTAGCAACGGCATAGCAACACCTTAGCAACCACCCTGGGTACCTTAGCAACCGGCCTAGCAACCACCCCAAGTACCCTAGCAACCACATAGCAACACCCTAGCAACCACCCCTGTTACCTTAGCAACCGCATAGCAACACCCTAGCAACCACCCTGGATACCTTAGCAACGGCATAGCAACACCCTAGCAACCATCCTGGATACCTTAGCAACCGCATAGCAACACCATAGCAAACACCCCTGTTACCCTAGCAACCGCATTGCAACACCTTAGCAACCACCCTGGGTACCCTAGCAACCGCATAGCAACACCCTAGCAACCACCCTGGATACCATAGCAACACCCTAGCAACCACCCCTGTTACCTTAGCAACCGGATAGCAACACCCTAGCAACCACCCCTGTTACCCTAGCAACCGCATAGCAACACCCTAGCAACCACCCTGGATACCTTAGCAACGGCATAGCAACACCCTAGCAACCATCCTGGATACCTTAGCAACCGCATAGCAACACCATAGCAAACACCCCTGTTACCCTAGCAACCGCATTGCAACACCTTAGCAACCACCCTGGGTACCCTAGCAACCGCATAGCAACACCCTAGCAACCACCCTGGATACCATAGCAACACCCTAGCAACCACCCCTGTTACCTTAGCAACCGGATAGCAACACCCTAGCAACCACCCCTGTTACCCTAGCAACCGCATTGCAACACCTTAGCAACCATCCTGGATACCCTAGCAACGGCATAGCAACACCCTAGCAACCACCCTTGGTACCCTAGCAACCGCATAGCAACACCCAAGCAACCACCCCTGTTATCATGTTAATAAAATGTTAAACATGTTAACAACATGCTAGTAAAATGCTAATCATGTTAGAATCATTCTAGTAACTTGCTAATTGTTATCTATCTACTTATCTATCTATCTATCTATCTATCTCTGACAGACTGTATTGCCTTCAAAACATTCAAACTTTAACCTTTTAAAACTACGTTAGACTTCAAACCATTACAGACTGAAAACCATCAAATGCAAAACTTTTTAAAATTTCGTAAACTTTTTATACTATAAACTTTTCAAACTTTTTCAAACTTTCTGGTCCAGCTTTCTCAAGCCAACCTAAAGTTTGTCTTGACAAACTTTACTATCTAGTTATTATTATTCTTCTTCTTCTTCTGAGACTAAATTTTCTGACTGTATCTCCTCCTAGAGCTTTAACTCTACAAACTCCAAACTCAGCCTAGATCTTCAGACTGGTCTGACTCGAGTTGCTATATCTTTTCTAACTGATCGGACTTACGGTTTTCCTAAAACTGACGATTAAATTTGGGAAAAATCCCATAGACTTACATTGACGGAATGTTCAAATGAGCCAACACTATTCAAATTTCAACTGTCAAAACTCCCAGAATCCTTTGAGACTCAATCAAGCTTCCCTTCTATGTACTGTATTTCTAATCCATTCAAACTCATTCAAACTCATCTATCTCTCTATCTATCTATCTATCTATGGCTAGCAACCAGAATCATGCTAATAACTTGCTAATCATACTAGAAACATGCTAGTAACTTGTTAATCATACTAGAAACATGCTAGCAACTTGCTAATCATGCCACAAACATGCTAGCAACTTTGCTAATCATGCTAGAAACATGCTAGCAATATGCTAACAACTTGCTAATCATGCTAGAAACATGCTAACAACTTGCTAATCATGCTAGAAACATGCTAGCAACTTGCTAATCATGCTAGAAACATGCTAGAAACATGCTAGCAACATGCTAGTCATGCTAAAAAACATGCTAGCAACATGCTAACAACTTGCTAATCATGCTAGAAACATGCTAGCAACTTGCTAATCATGCTAGAAACATGCTAGCAACATGCTAACAACTTGTTAATCATGCTAGAAACATGCTAGCAATATGCTAGCAACTTGCTAATCATGCTAGAAACATGCTAGCAACATGCTAACAACTTGCTAATCATGTTAAAAACATGCTAGCAACATGCTAATCATGCTAGAAATACCACCCTGGGTACCCTAGCAACCGTATAGCAACACCCTAGCAACCACCCTGGATACCCTAGCAACGGCATAGCAACACCTTAGCAACCACCCTGGGTACCTTAGCAACCGGCCTAGCAACCACCCCAAGTACCCTAGCAACCGCATAGCAACACCCTAGCAACCACCCCTGTTACCTTAGCAACCGCATAGCAACACCCTAGCAACCACCTTGGATACCTTAGCAACGGCATAGCAACACCTTAGCAACCACCCCTGTTACCTTAGCAACCGCATAGCAACACCTTAGCAACCACCCTGGGTACCCTAGCAACTGCATAGCAACACCCTAGCAACCACCCCTGTTACCTTAGCAACCGCATAGCAACACCCTAGCAACCACCCCTGTTACCCTGGCAACCGCATAGCAACAGACTAGCAACCACCCCTGTTACCCTTGCAACCGCATAGCAACACCTTAGCAACCACCTTGGATACCTTAGCAACGGCATAGCAACACCCTAGCAACCACCATGGATACCCTAGCAACAGCATAGCAACACCTTAGCAACCACCCTGGGTATCTTAGCAACCGGCCTAGCAATCACCCCAAGTACCCTAGCAACCGCATAGCAACACCCTAGCAACCACCCCGTTACCTTAGCAACCGCATAGCAACACCCTAGCAACCACCCCTGTTATCATGTTAATAAAATGTTAAACATGTTAACAACATGCTAGTAAAATGCTAATCATGCTAAATCATTCTAGTAACTTGTTAATTGTTATCTATCTATCTATCTATCTATCTATCTATCTATCATTTAACCATTACTATCTATCTATCTATCTCTGACAGACTGTATTGCCTTCAAAACATTCAAACTTTAACCTTTTAAAACTACGTTAGACTTCAAACCATTACAGACTGAAAACCATCAAATGCAAAACTTTTTAAAACTTCGTAAACTTTTTAAACTATAAACTTTTCAAACTTTTTCAAACTTTCTGGTCCAGCTTTCTCAAGCCAACCTAAAGTTTGTCTTGACAAACTTTACTATCTAGTTAGGTTGGCTTGAGAAAGCCAACCTACTGATCTGCTACTTAAGCTTATTATTATTATTATTATTATTATTCTTCTTAGCCAAATTTTCAAACGCTACTCCTCCTAGAGCTTTAACTCTACAAACTCCAAACTCAGCCTAGATCTTCAGACTGGTCTGACTCGAGTTGCTATATCTCTTCAAACTGATCGGACTTACGGTTTTCCTAAAAATGACGTTTAAAACTGGGAAAAATCCCATAGACTTACATTGACGGAATGTTCAAATGAGCCAACACTATTCAAATTTCAACTGTCAAAACTCCCAGAATCCTTTGAGACTCAATCAAGCTTCCCTTCTATGTACTGTATTTCTAATCCATTTAAACTCATTCAAACTCATCTATCTATCTATCTATCTATCTATCTATCTATCTATCTATCTATCTACCTATCACTAGCCAAATTAGAGTCATGCTAGTAGCCTGCTAATCATCCTAGTAACATGCTAGTAACTGGCTAATCATGTTAATAACATGCTAACAACAAGCTAATCATGTTAGAAACAGACTAGTAACATGCTAGTAACTTGCTAATCATGCTAGAAACATGCTAGCAACTTGCTAATCATGCTAGAAACATGTTAACAACTTGCTAATCATGCTAGAAACATGCTAGCAACTTGCTAATCATTCTAAAAACATGCTAGCAACTTGCTAATCATTCTAAAAACATGCTAGCAACTTGCTAACAACTTGCTAATATTGTTAAAAACATGCTAGTAGCCTGCTAATCATGCTAGTAACATGCTAGTAACTGGCTAATCATGCTAATAACATGCTAACAACATGCTAATCATGCTAGAAATATGCTAGCAACTTGCTAATCATGCTAGTAACATACTAGCAACATGCTAACAACTTGCTAATCATGCTAGCAACATGCTAACAACTTGCTAATCATGATAAAAACATGCTAGCAACTTGCTAATCATGTTAAGAACATGCTAGCAACATGTTAACAACTTGCTAATCATGTTAAAGACATGCTAGCAACATGCTAATCATGATAGAAATATGCTAGCAACTTGCTAATCATGTTAAAAACATGCTAGCAACTTGCTAATCATTCTAAAAACATGCTAGCAACTTGCTGATCATGTTAAAAACATGCTAGCAACTTGCTAATCATGTTAGGAACATGCTAGCAACATGCTAGCAACTTGCTAATCATGTTAAGAACATGCTAGCAACATGTTAACAACTTGCTAATCATGTTAAAGACATGCTAGCAACATGCTAATCATGATAGAAATATGCTAGCAACTTGCTAATCATGTTAAAAACATGCTAGCAACTTGCTAATCATTCTGAAAACATGCTAGCAACTTGCTAATCATGTTAAAAACATGCTAGCAACTTGCTAATCATGTTAAGAACATGCTAGCAACATGCTAACAACTTGCTAATCATGCTAGCAACATGCTAACAACTTGCTAATCATGTTAAAAACATGCTAGCAACATGCTAATCATGTTAAGAACATGCTAGCAACATGTTAACAACTTGCTAATCATGTTAAAAACATGCTAGCAACATGCTAATCATGATAGAAATATACTAGCAACTTGCTAATCATGTTAAAAACATGCTAGCAACTTGCTAATCATTCTAAAAACATGCTAGCAACTTGCTAATAATGTTAAAAACATGCTAGCAACTTGCTAATCATGTTAGGAACATGCTAGCAACATGCTAACAACTTGCTAATCATGTTAAAAACATGCTAGAAACATGCTAATCATGCTAGAAATATGCTAGCAACTTGCTAATCATGTTAAGAACATGCTATCAACATGCTAGCAACTTGCTAATCATGTTAAAAACATGCTAGCAACTTGCTAATCATGTTAGGAACATGCTAGCAACATGCTAACAACTTGCTAATCATGTTAAAAACATGCTAGCAACATGCTAATCATGCTAGAAATATGCTAGCTACTTGCTAATCATGCTAGAAACATACTAGCAACATGCTAGTCATGTTAGAAACATGTTAGCAACTTGTTAATCATTTTAGAGACATGCTAGCAACTTGTTAATCATGCTAGAAACATCCTTAGCAACCACCCTGGGCACCTTAACAACCGGCCTAGCAACCACCCCAAGTACCCTAGCAACCGCATAGCAACACCCTAACAACGACTCCTGTTACCTTAGCAACTGCATAGCAACACCCTAGCAACCACCCCTGTTACCTTAGCAACCGCATAGCAACACCTTAGCAACCACCCTGGGCACCCTAGCAACCGCATAGCAACACCCTAGCAACCACCCTGGATACCTTAGCAACCGCATAGCAACACCCTAGCAACCACCCTGGATACCTTAGCAACCGCATAGCAACACCCTAGCAACCACCCTAGCAACCACCCTGGATACCCTAGCAACAGCATAGCAACACCCTAGCAACCACCCTGGGTACCCTAGCAACCGTATAGCAACACCCTAGCAACCACCCTGGATACCCTAGCAACGGCATAGCAACACCTTAGCAACCACCCTGGGTACCTTAGCAACCGGCCTAGCAACCACCCCAAGTACCCTAGCAACCGCATAGCAACACCCTAGCAACCACCTTGGATACCTTAGCAACGGCATAGCAACACCCTAGCAACCACCCCTGTTACCTTAGCAACCGCATAGCAACACCTTAGCAACCACCCTGGGTACCCTAGCAACTGCATAGCAACACCCTAGCAACCACCCCTGTTACCTTAGCAACCGCATAGCAACACCCTAGCAACCACCCCTGTTACCCTAGCAACCGCATAGCAACAGACTAGCAACCACCCCTGTTACCCTTGCAACCGCATAGCAACACCTTAGCAACCACCTTGGATCCCTTAGCAACAGCATAGCAACACCCTAGCAACCACCCTGGATACCCTAGCAACAGCATAGCAACACCTTAGCAACCACCCTGGGTATCTTAGCAACGGCCTAGCAATCACCCCAAGTACCCTAGCAACCGCATAGCAACACCCTAGCAACCACCCCGTTACCTTAGCAACCGCATAGCAACACCCTAGCAACCACCCCGTTACCTTAGCAACCGCATAGCAACACCCTAGCAACCACCCCTGTTATCATGTTAATAAAATGTTAAACATGTTAACAACATGCTAGTAAAATGCTAATCATGCTAAATCATTCTAGTAACTTGTTAATTGTTATCTATCTATCTATCTATCTATCTATCTATCTATCTATCTATCTATCATCTAACCATTACTATCTATCTATCTCTGACAGACTGTATTGCCTTCAAAACATTCAAACTTTAACCTTTTAAAACTACGTTAGACTTCAAACCATTACAGACTGAAAACCATCAAATGCAAAACTTTTTAAAACTTCGTAAACTTTTTAAACTATAAACTTTTCAAACTTTTTCAAACTTACTGGTCCAGCTTTCTCAAGCCAACCTAAAGTTTGTCTTGACAAACTTTACTATCTAGTTATTATTATTATTCTTCTTAGCCAAATTTTCAAACGCTACTCCTCCTAGAGCTTTAACTCTACAAACTCCAAACTCAGCCTAGATCTTCAGACTGGTCTGACTCGAGTTGCTATATCTCTTCAAACTGATCGGACTTACGGTTTTCCTAAAAATGACGTTTAAAACTGGGAAAAATCCCATAGACTTACATTGACGGAATGTTCAAATGAGCCAACACTTTTCAAATTCCAACTGTCAAAACTCCCAGAATCCTTTGAGACTCAATCAAGCTTCCCTTCTATGTACTGTATTTCTAATCCATTCAAACTCATTCAAACTCATCTATCTATCTATTTATTTACCTATCTATCTATCTATCTATCTATCTATATCTATCTATCTATCGCTAGCCAAACTAGAGTCATGCTAGTAGCCTGCTAATCATGCTAGTAACATGCTAGTAACTGGCTAATCATGCTAATAACATGCCAACATCATGGTAATCATGTTAGAAACAGACTAACAACATGCTAGTAACTTGCTAATCATGCTAGAAACATGCTAGCAACTTGCTAATCATGCTAGAAACATGCTAGCAACTTGCTAATCATGCTAGAAACATACTAGCAACTTGCTAATCATTCTAAAAACATGCTAGCAACTTGCTAATCATTCTAAAAACATGCTAGCAACTTGCTAACAACTTGCTAATCATGTTAAAAACATGCTAGAAACATGCTAATCATGTTAGAAACATGCTAGCAACTTGCTAATCATGCTAGAAACATACTAGCAACTTGCTAATCATTCTAAAAACATGCTAGCAACTTGCTAATCATTCTAAAAACATGCTAGCAACTTGCTAACAACTTGCTAATCATGTTAAAAACATGCTAGAAACATGCTAATCATGCTAGAAACATGCTAGCAACTTGCTAATCATGCTAGAAACATGCTAGCAACTTGCTAATCATGTTAGGAACATGCTAGCAACATGCTTACAACTTGCTAATCATGTTAAAAACATGCTAGCAAATTGCTAATCATGTTAAAAACATGTTAGCAACTTGCCAATCATGTTAGGAACATGCTAGCAACATGCTAACAACTTGCTAATCATGTTAAAAACATGCTAGCAACATGCTAATCATGTTAGAAATATGCTAGCAACTTGTTAATCATGCTAGAAACATACTAGCAACATGCTAGTCATGTTAGAAACATGCTAGCAACCTGCTAATCATGTTAGAAATATGTTAGCAACTTGTTAATCATGCTAGAAACATCCTTAGCAACCACCCTGGGCACCTTAACAACCGGCCTAGCAACCACCCCAAGTACCCTAGCAACCGCATAGCAACACCCTAGCAACCACCCTGGATACCTTAGCAACCGCATAGCAACACCCTAGCAACCACCCTGGATACCTTAGCAACCGCATAGCAACACCCTAGCAACCATCCTGGATACCCTAGCAACCGCATAGCAACACCCTAGCAACCACCCCAAGTACCCTAGCAACCGCATAGCAACACCCCAGCAACCACCCTGGATACCCTAGCAACGGTATAGCAACACCCTAGCAACCACCCTGGATACCTTAGCAACCGCATAGCAACACCATAGCAACCACCCCTGTTACCCTAGCACCCGCATTGCAACACCTTAGCAACCATCCTGGGTACCTTAGCAACCGCATAGCAACACCCTAGCAACCACCCTGGATACCATAGCAACACCCTAGCAACCACCCCTGTTACCTTAGCAACCGGATAGCAACACCCTAGCAACCACCCCTGTTACCCTAGCAACCGCATTGCAACACCTTAGCAACCATCCTGGATACCCTAGCAATGGCATAGCAACACCCTAGCAACCACCCTTGGTACCCTAGCAACCGCATAGCAACACCCTAGCAACCACCCCTGTTATCATGTTAATAAAATGTTAAACATTTTAACAACATGCTAGTAAAATGCTAATCATGCTAGAATCATTCTAGTAACTTGCTAATTGTTATCTATCTACTTATTTATCTATCTATCTATCTATCTATCTATCTCTGACAGACTGTATTGCCTTCAAAACATTCAAACTTTAACCTTTTAAAACTACGTTAGACTTCAAACCATTACAGACTGAAAACCATCAAATGCAAAACTTTTTAAAACTTCGTAAACTTTTTAAACTATAAACTTTTCAAACTTTTTCAAACTTTCTGGTCCAGCTTTCTCAAGCCAACCTAAAGTTTGTCTTGACAAACTTTACTATCTAGTTAAGTTGGCTTGAGAAAGCCAACTTACTGATATGCTATTTAAACTTATTATTATTATTCTTCTTCTGAGACTAAAATTTCTGACTGCTACTCCTCCTAGAGCTTTAACTCTTCAAACTCCAAACTCAGCCCGGATTTTCAAACTGATCTGACTCGAGTTGCTATATCTTTTCTAACTGATCGGACTTACGGTTTTCCTAAAAATGACGTTTAAAACTGGGAAAAATCCCATAGACTTACATTGACGGAATGTTCAAATGAGCCAGCACTTTTCAAATTCCAACTGTCAAAACTCCCAGAATCCTTTGAGCCTCAATCAAACTTCAACCCTTCTATGTACTGTATTTCTAATCCATTCAAACTCATTCAAACTCATCTATCTATCTTTGGCTAGCAACCAGAAACATGCTAGCAACTTTGCTAATCATGCTAGAAACATGCTAGCGACATGATAGTCATGCTAAAAAATCTGCTAGTGACATGCTAGTCATGCTAGAAACATGCTAGTCATGCTAGAAACATGCTAGCGACATGCTAGTCATGCTAGAAACATGATAGCGACATGCTAGTCATGCTAGAAACATGCTAGTGACATGCTAGTCATGCTAGTAACATGCTAGCAACTTTGCTAATCATGCTAGAAACATGCTAGTCATGCTAGAAACATGCTAGCGACATGCTAGTCATGCTAGAAACATGCTAGTGACATGCTAGTCATGCTAGTAACATGCTAGCAACTTTGCTAATCATGCTAGAAACATGCTAGCGACATGCTAATCATGCTAGCGACATGCTAGCGACATGCTAGTCATGCTAGAAACATGCTAGCGACATGCTAGTCATGCTAGAAACATGCTAGCGACATGCTAATCATGCTAAAAAACATGCTAGCGACATGCTAGTCATGCTAGAAACATGCTAGTGACATGCTAGTCATGGTAGAAACATGCTAGCAACATGCTAGTCATGCTAGAAACATGCTAGCGACTTTGCTAATCATGTTAGAAACATGCTAGTGACATGCTAATCATGCTAGAAACATGCTAGCGACATGCTAGTCATGCTAGAAACATGCTAGTGACATGCTAGTCATGGTAGAAACATGCTAGCAACATGCTAGCCATGCTAGAAACATGCTAGAAACTTTGCTAATCATGTTAGAAACATGCTAGCGACATGCTAGTCATGCTAGAAACATGCTAGCGACATGCTAGTCATGCTAGTAACATGCTAGCAACTTTGCTAATCATGCTAGAAACATGCTAGTGACATGCTAATCATGCTAGAAAAATGCTAACGACATGCTAATCATGCTAGCGACATGCTAGTCATGCTAGTAACATGCTAGCAACTTTGCTAATCATGTTAGAAACATGCTAGCAACTTTGCTAATCATGCTAGAAACATGCTAGCAACATGCTAGTAACTTGCTAATTGTGCTAGCAACATGTTAACCATGCTAGAAACAGACAAGCAACATGCTAGTAACTTGTTAATGTTAAAAAATGCTAACAACATGCTAGTAACTTGCTAAAAATGTTAGAATCATACTAACAACATGTTAATTATCTATCTATCTATCTATCTATCTATCTGACAGACTGAATTCAGAATTTAAAACTTCAAACTATTTCAGACTGAAAACCATCCAAACTTAAAACTTTTTAAAACTTCTTAAACTTTTTTAACTTTTTAAACTTTACAAACTTTTTAAACTTTACAAACTTTCTAAAACTTTCTGCTCCGGCTTTCTCAAGCCAACTTAAAGTTTGTCTTGACGAACTTTTTTATCTAGTTATTATTATTCTTCTTCTTCTTCTGAGACTAAATTTTCTGACTGTATCTCCTCCTAGAGCTTTAACTCTACAAACTCCAAACTCAGCCTAGATCTTCAGACTGGTCTGACTCGAGTTGCTATATCTTTTCTAACTGATCGGACTTACGGTTTTCCTAAAACTGACGATTAAATTTGGGAAAAATCCCATAGACTTACATTGACGGAATGTTCAAATGAGCCAACACTATTCAAATTTCAACGGTCAAAACTCCCAGAATCCTTTGAGACTCAATCAAACTTCCCTTCTATGTACTGTATTTCTAATCCATTTAAACTCATTCAAACTCATCTATCTATCTATCTATCTATCACTAGCCAAACTAGAGTCATGCTAGTAGCCTGCTAATCATGCTAGTAACATGCTAGTAACTGGCTAATCATGCTAATAACATGCTAACAACATGTTAATCATGTTAGAAACAGACTAGCAACATGGCAGTAACTTGCTAATTAAGCTAGAAACATGCTAGCAACTTGCTAATCATGTTAAAAACATGCTAGCAACATGCTAATCATGCTAGAAACATGCTAGTAACTTGCTAATCATGCTAGTAACATGCTAGTAACTTGCTACTCATGCTAGAAACATGCTAATGACATGCTAATCATGCTAGAAACATGCTAGTAACTTGCTAATCATGCTAGTAACATGTTAGCAACTTTGCTTATCATGCTAGAAACATGCTAGCGACATGCTAGTCATGCTAGAAACATGCTAGCAACTTTGCTAATCATGCTACAAACATGCTAGCGACATGCTAATCATGCTAGAAACATGCTAACGACATGCTAGTCATGCTAGAAACATGCTAGCGACATGCTAATCATGCTAGAAACATGCTAGCAACTTTGCTAATCATGCTAGAAACATGCTAGCGATATGCTAATCATGTTAGAAACATGCTAGTGACATGCTAGTCATGTTAGAAACATACTAGCAACTTTGCTAATCATGCTAGAAACATGCTAGCGACATGCTAATCATGCTAGAAACATGCTAACGACATGCTAATCATGTTAGAAACATGCTAGCAACTTTGCTAATCATGCTAGAAACATGCTAGCAACTGGCTTATCATGTTAGTAACATGCTAGCAACTGGCTAATCATGCTAGAAACATGCTAACAACTTGCTAATTATTTATCTATCTATCTGACAGACTACATTCAAACTTTAAAACTTCTACATATAAATTTCAGACTGAAAACCTTCCAAACTTAAAACTTCTTAAACTATTTAAACTTTTCAAACTTCTTACCTTTTCAAACTTTTCAAACTTTTTAAACTTTTCAAACTTTTTCAAACTTTCTGGTCCGGCTTTCTCAAGCCAACTTAAAGTTTGTCTTGACGAACTTTTCTATCTAGTTATTATTATTATTCTTCTGAGACTAAATTTTCTGACTGTATCTCCTCCTAGAGCTTTAACTCTACAAACTCCAAACTCAGCCCAGATCTTCAGACTGGTCTGACTCGAGTTGCTATATCTTTTCTAACTGATCGGACTTACGATTTTCCTAAAAATGCCGATCAAAATTGGGAAAAATCCCATAGACTTACATTGACGGAATGTTCAAATGAGCCAACACTTTTCAAACTCCAACTGTCAAAACTCCCAGAATCCTTTGAGACTCAATCAAGCTTCCCTTCTATGTACTGTATTTCTAATCCATTCAAAATCATTCAAACTCATCTATCTCTCTATCTATCTATCTATCTATGGCTAGCAACCAGAATCATGCTAATAACTTGCTAATCATACTAGAAACATGCTAGTAACTTGCTAATCATACTAGAAACATGCTAGCAACTTGCTAATCATGCCACAAACATGCTAGCAACTTTACTAATCATGCTAGAAACATGCTAGCAATATGCTAACAACTTGCTAATCATGCTAGAAACATGCTAACAACTTGCTAATCATGCTAGAAACATGCTAGCAACTTGCTAATCATGCTAGAAACATGCTAGCAACATGCTAGTCATGCTAAAAAACATGCTAGCAACATGCTAACAACTTGCTAATCATGCTAGAAACATGCTAGCAACTTGCTAATCATGCTAGAAACATGCTAGCAACATGCTAACAACTTGTTAATCATGCTAGAAACATGCTAGCAATATGCTAGCAACTTGCTAATCATGCTAGAAACATGCTAGCAACATGCTAACAACTTGCTAATCATGCTAGAAACATGCTAGCAATATGCTAACAACTTGCTAATCATGTTAGAAACATGTTAGCAACTTGCTAATCATGCTAGAAACATGCTAGCAACATGCTAACAACTTGCTAATCATGCTAGAAACATGCTAACAACTTGCTAATCATGCTAGAAACATGCTAGCAACTTGCTAATCATGCTAGAAACATGCTAGCAACATGCTAACAACTTGCTAATCATGTTAGAAACATGCTAGCAACATGCTAATCATGTTAGAAACATGCTAGCAACATGCTAACAACTTGTTAATCATGCTAGCAACATGCTAATAACTGGCTAATCATGCTAGAAACATGCTATAAAACTTTTAAACTTTTTAAACTTTTTAAACTTTTTAAACTTTTTAAACTCTTTCAAACTTTCTGGTCCGGCTTTCTCAAGCCAACTTAAAGTTTGTCTTGACGAACTTTTTTATCTAGTTATTATTATTCTTCTGAGACTAAATTTTCTGACTGTATCTCCTCCTAGAGCTTTAACTCTACAAACTCCAAACTCAGCCCAGATCTTCAGACTGGTCTGACTCGAGTTGCTATATCTTTTCTAACTGATCGGACTGACGATTTTCCTAAAAATGCCAATTAAAATTGGGAAAAATCCCATAGACTTACATTGACGGAATGTTCAAATGAGCCAACACTTTTCAAACTCCAACTGTCAAAACTCCCAGAATCCCTTGAGACTCAATCAAACTTCCCTTCTATGTACTGTATTTCTATCCATTCAAACTCATTCAAACTCATTTATCTATCTATCTATCTATCTATCTATCTATCTATCTATCTATGGCTAGCAACCAGAATCATACTAGTTACTTGCTAATCATACTAGAAACATGCTAGCAACTTGCTAATCATACTAGAAACATGCTAGCAACTTGCTAATCATGCTAAAATCATGCTAGCAACTTGCTAATCATACTAGAAACATGCTAGCAACTTGCTAATCATGCTAGAATCATGCTAGCAACTTGCTAATCATGCTAGAAATATGCTAGCAACTTTGCTAATCATGTTAGAAACATGCTAGCAACTTGCTAATCATGCCACAAACATGCTAGCAACTTGCTATTCATGCTAGAAACATGCTAGCAACTTTGCTACTCATGTTAGAAACATGCTAGCAACTTGCTAATCATGCTAAAATCATGCTAGCAACTTGCTAATCATACTAGAAACATGCTAGCAACTTTGCTAATCATGCTAGCAACTTTGCTAATCATACTAGAAACATGCTAGCAACTTTGCTAATCATACTAGAAACATGCTAGCAACTTTGCTAATCATCCTAGAAACATGCTAACAACTTGCTAATCATGCTAAAATCATGCTAGCAACTTGCTAATTATACTAAAATCATGCTAGCAACTTGCTAATCATGCTAGCAACTTTGCTAATCATACTAGAAACATGCTAGCAACTTTGCTAATCATGCTAGAAACATGCTAGCAACTTGCTAATCATGCCACAAACATGCTAGCAACATGCTAGCAACTTGCTAATCATGCTAGAATCATGCTAGCAACTTGTTAATCATACTAGAAACATGCTAGTAACTTGCTAATCATGCTAAAATAATGCTAGCAACTTGCTAATCATGTTAAAATCATGCTAGCAACTTTGCTAATCATACTAGAAACATGCTAGCAACTTGTTAATCATGCTAGAAACATGCTAGCAACTTGTTAATCATGCTAGAAATATGCTAGCAACTTTGCTAATCATACTAGAAACGTGCTAGCAACTTGCTAATCATGCTAGAAACATGCTAGCAACTTGCTAATCATGCTAGAAACATGCTAGCAACATTCTAATCATGTTAGAAACATGCTAGCAACATGCTAGCAACTTGCTAATCATGCTAGCAACTTGTTAATCATGCTAGAAACATGCTAGCAACATGCTAATCATGTTAGAAACGTACTAACAACATGTTAACAACTTGCTAATAATGTTAGAAACAGACTAGCAACATGCTAGTACCTTGCTAATCATGTTAAAAACATGCTAGCAACATGCTAGTAAGTTGGTAATAATGTTAGAATCATACTAACAACATGTTAATTATCTATCTATCTATCTATCTATCTATCTATCTATCTCTTTATCTATCTGACAGACTGCATCCAAACTTAAAACTTTTTAATCTTTTTAAACTTTTTAAACTTTTCAAACTCTTTCAAACTTTCTGCTCCGGCTTTCTCAAGCCAACTTAAAGTTTGTCTTGACGAACTTTTTTATCTAGTTAAGTTGGCTTGGGAAAGCCAACTTACTGAAATTGTATTTAAACTTATTATTATTCTTCTTCTTCTTATTTTTCTCAACGCAAATTTTTTGGACACCTACTCCTCCTAGACCGTTCAAGCTACATACTCCAAACTCGGGTCAGATCTTCATACTGTTCTGACTTAGTGTGCTATATCTTTTCAGACTGGTTTGAGTTACGGTTTTCTTAAAAATTAATATTAAAAATCATAAAAAGTCCCATAGACTTTCATTGACCAAAAGTCCATGTCTGTTTGAACTATGTTTAATGTAAACTGCTAGAAGCCATTGATACTCAATTAAGCTTTAAGCTATCTATGTTCATGGTATGTATCATGCTAGAAACATGCTAGCGACTTTGCTAATCATGCTAGAAATATGCTAGCGACTTTGCTAATCATGCTAGAAACATGCTAGCGACTTGCTAATCATGCTAGAAACATGCTAGCGACTTTGCTAATCATGCTAGAAACATGCTAGCGACTTGCTAATCATGCTAGAAACATGCTAGCGACTTGCTATTCATGCTAGAAACATGCTAGCGACTTGCTATTCATGCTAGAAACATGCTAGTAACTTGCTAATCATGCTAGAAACATGCTAGCGACTTGCTAATCATGCTAGAAACATGCTAGCGACTTGCTAATCATGCTAGAAACATGTTAGCGACTTGCTATTCATGCTAGAAACATGCTAGTAACTTGCTAATCATGCTAGAAACATGCTAACGACTTGCTAATCAAGCTAGAAACATGCTAGCGACTTGCTAATCAAGCTAGAAACATGCTAGCGACTTGCTAATCATGCTAGAAACATGCTAGCGACTTGCTATTCATGCTAGAAATATGCTAGCGACTTTGCTAATCATGCTAGAAATATGCTAGCGACTTTGCTAATCATGCTAGAAACATGCTAGCGACTTGCTAATCATGCTAGAAACATGCTAGCGACTTTGTTAATCATGCTAGAAATATGCTAGCGACTTGCTAATCATGCTAGAAAACATGCTAATCATGCTAGAAACATGCTAGCGACTTGCTAATCATGCTAGAAACATGCTAGCGACTTGCTATTCATGCTAGAAACATGCTAGCGACTTGCTATTCATGCTAGAAACATGCTAGTAACTTGTTAATCATGCTAGAAACATGCTAGCGACTTTGCTAATCATGCTAGAAATATGCTAGCGACTTTGCTAATCATGCTAGAAACATGCTAGCGACTTGCTAATCATGCTAGAAACATGCTAGCGACTTTGCTAATCATGCTAGAAAAATGCTAGCGACTTGCTAATCATGCTAGAAAACATGCTAGCGACTTGCTATTCATGCTAGAAACATGCTAGCGACTTGCTATTCATGCTAGAAACATGCTAGTAACTTGCTAATCATGCTAGAAACATGCTAGCGACTTTGCTAATCATGCTAGAAATATGCTAGCGACTTTGCTAATCATGCTAGAAACATGCTAGCGACTTGCTAATCATGCTAGAAACATGCTAGCGACTTTGCTAATCATGTTAGAAATATGCTAGCGACTTGCTAATCATGCTAGAAAACATGCTAATCATGCTAGAAACATGCTAGCGACTTGCTAATCATGCTAGAAAACATGCTAATCATGCTAGAAATATGCTAGCGACTTGCTAATCATGCTAGAAAACATGCTAATCATGCTAGAAACATGCTAGCGACTTGCTAATCATGCTAGAAAACATGCTAATCATGCTAGAAACATGCTAGCGACTTGCTATTCATGCTAGAAACATGCTAGCGACTTGCTATTCATGCTAGAAACATGCTAGTAACTTGGTAATCATGCTAGAAACATGCTAGCGACTTTGCTAATCATGCTAGAAATATGCTAGCGACTTTGCTAATCATGCTAGAAACATGCTAGCGACTTGCTAAACATGCTAGAAACATGCTAGCGACTTTGCTAATCATGCTAGAAACATGCTAGCGACTTGCTAAACATGCTAGAAACATGCTAGCGACTTTGCTAATCATGCTAGAAATATGCTAGCGACTTTGCTAATCATGCTAGAAACATGCTAGCGACTTGCTAAACATGCTAGAAACATGCTAGCGACTTTGCTAATCATGCTAGAAATATGCTAGCGACTTGCTAATCATGCTAGAAAACATGCTAATCATGCTAGAAACATGCTAGCGACTTGCTAATCATGCTAGAAACATGCTAGCGACTTGCTAATCATGCTAGAAAACATGCTAATCATGCTAGAAACATGCTAGCGACTTGCTAATCAAGCTAGAAACATGCTAGCGACTTGCTAATCATGCTAGAAACATGCTAGCGACTTGCTATTCATGCTAGAAACATGCTAGCGACTTGCTATTCATGCTAGAAACATGCTAGTAACTTGCTAATCATGCTAGAAACATGCTAGCGACTTTTCTAATCATGCTAGAAATATGCTAGCGACTTGCTAATCATGCTAGAAACATGGTAGCGACTTGCTAATCATGTTAAAATAATGCTAAAATCATGCTAGCAACTTGCTAGTAATGCTAAAATCATGCTAGCGACTTGCTAGTCATGCTAAAATCATGCTAGCGACTTGCTAATCATGTTAAAATCATGCTAGCAACTTGCTAGTCATGCTAAAATCATGCTAATGACTTGCTAAAATCATTCTAGCGACTTGCTAGTCATGCTAAAATCATGCTAGCGACTTGCTAATCATGCTAAAATCATGCTAGGGACATGCTTGTAATGCTAAAATCATGCTAACGACTTGCTATTCATGCTAAAATCATGTTAGTGACTTGCTAAAATCATTCTAGTGACTTGCTAGTCATGCTAAAATTATGCTAGTGACTTGCTAGTCATGTTAAAATCATGCTAGCGACTTGCTAGTCATGCTAAAATTATGCTAGCGACTTGCTAATCATGTTAAAATAATGCTAAAATCATGCTAGCGACTTGCTAGTCATGCTAAAATCATGCTAGCGACTTGCTAATCATGCTAAAGTCGTGCTAATGATTTGCTAGTCATCCTAAAATCATGCTAGCGACTTGCTAAAATCATGCTAGCGACTTGCTAGTCATGCTAAAATCATACTAACGACTTGCTAAAATCATTCTAGCGACTTGCTAGTCATGCTAAAATTATGCTAGCGACTTGCTAGTCATGTTAAAATCATGCTAGCGACTTGCTAGTCATGCTAAAATTATGCTAGCGACTTGCTAATCATGTTAAAATAATGTTAAAATCATGCTAGCGACTTGCTAGTCATGCTAAAATCATGCTAGCGACTTGCTAATCATGCTAAAGTCGTGCTAATGATTTGCTAGTCATCCTAAAATCATGCTAGCGACTTGCTAAAATCATGCTAGCGACTTGCTAGTCATGCTAGAATCATGCTAGGGACTTGCTAGTAATGCTAAAATCATGCTAGCAACTTGCTAATCATGCTAGAAACATGCTAGCAACATGCTAACAACTTGCTAATCATGTTAGAAACATGCTAGCAACATGTTAATTATGTTAGAAACATGCTAGCAACATGCTAACAACTTGCTAATCATGCTAGCAACATGCTAATAACTGGCTAATCATGCTAGAAACATGCTATAAAACTTTTTAAACTTTTCAAACTCTTTCAAACTTTCTGGTCCGGCTTTCTCAAGCCAACTTAAAGTTTGTCTTGACGAACTTTTTTATCTAGTTATTATTATTCTTCTGAGACTAAATTTTCTGACTGTATCTCCTCCTAGAGCTTTAACTCTACAAACTCCAAACTCAGCCCAGATCTTCAGACTGGTCTGACTCGAGTTGCTATATCTTTTCTAACTGATCGGACTTACGATTTTCCTAAAAATGGCGATTAAATTTGGGAAAAATCCCATAGACTTACATTGACGGAATGTTCAAATGAGCCAACACTTTTCAAACTCCAACTGTCAAAACTCCCAGAATCCTTTGAGACTCAATCAAGCTTCCCTTCTATGTACTGTATTTCTAATCCATTCAAACTCATTCAAACTCATCTATCTATCTATCTATCTAACCATTACTATCTAACTATCTATCTATCTATCTATCTATCTATCTATCTATGGCTAGCAACCAGAATCATGCTAATAACTTGCTAATCATACTAGAAACATGCTAGTAACTTGCTAATCATACTAGAAACATGCTAGCAACTTGCTAATCATGCCACAAACATGCTAGCAACTTTGCTAATCATGCTAGAAACATGCTAGCAATATGCTAACAACTTGCTAATCATGCTAGAAACATGCTAGCAACTTGCTAATCATGCTAGAAACATGCTAGCAACTTGCTAATCATGCTAGAAACATGCTAGCAACGTGCTAGTCATGCTAAAAAACATGCTAGCAACATGCTAACAACTTGCTAATCATGTTAGAAACATGCTAGCAATATGCTAACAACTTGCTAATCATGCTAGAAACATGCTAGCAACTTGCTAATCATGCTAGAAACATGCTAGCAACTTGCTAATCATGCTAGAAACATGCTAGCAACATGGTAGTCATGCTAAAAAACATGCTAGCAACATGCTAACAACTTGCTAATCATGCTAGAAACATGCTAGCAACTTGCTAATCATGTTAGAAACATGCTAGCAACATGCTAACAACTTGTTAATCATGCTAGAAACATGTTAGCAATATGCTAGCAACTTGCTAATCATGCTAGAAACATGCTAGCAACATGCTAACAACTTGTTAATCATGTTAGAAACCTGCTAGCAATATGCTAACAACTTGCTAATCATGTTAGAAACATGCTAGCAACATGCTAACAACTTGCTAATCATGCTAGAAACATGTTAGCAATATGCTAACAACTTGCTAATCATGTTAGAAACATGTTAGCATCTTGCTAATCATGCTAGAAATATGCTAGCAACATGCTAACAACTTGCTAATCATGCTAGCAACATGCTAATAACTGGCTAATCATGTTAGAAACATGCTATAAAACTTTTTAAACATTTTAAACTTTTTAAACTTTTCAAACTCTTTCAAACTTTCTGGTCCGGCTTTCTCAAGCCAACTTAAAGTTTGTCTTGACGAACTTTTTTATCTAGTTATTAAGTTGGCTTGAGAAAGCCAACTTACTGATCTGCTATTTAAACTTCCAGTTATTATTATTATTAAGTTGGCTTGGGAAAGCCAACTTACTGAAATTGTATTTAAACTTATTATTCTTCTTCTTCTTCTTATTTTTCTTAACGCAAATTTTTTGGACACCTACTCCTCCTAGACCGTTCAAGCTACATACTCCAAACTCGGGTCAGATCTTCATACTGTTCTGACTTAGTGTGCTATATCTTTTCAGACTGGTTTGAGTTACGGTTTTCTTAAAAATTAATATTAAAAATCATAAAAAGTCCCATAGACTTTCATTGACCAAAAGTCCATGTCTGTTTGAACTATGTTTAATGTAAACTGCTAGAAGCCATTGATACTCAATTAAGCTTTAAGCTATCTATGTTCATGGTATGTATCATGCTAGAAACATGCTAGCGACTTTGCTAATCATGCTAGAAATATGCTAGCGACTTTGCTAATCATGCTAGAAACATGCTAGCGACTTGCTAATCATGCTAGAAACATGCTAGCGACTTTGCTAATCATGCTAGAAACATGCTAGCGACTTGCTAATCATGCTAGAAACATGCTAGCGACTTTGCTAATCATGCTAGAAACATGCTAGCGACTTGCTAATCATGCTAGAAACATGCTAGCGACTTGCTAATCATGCTAGAAACATGCTAGCGACTTGCTATTCATGCTAGAAACATGCTAGCGACTTGCTATTCATGCTAGAAACATGCTAGTAACTTGCTAATCATGCTAGAAACATGCTAGCGACTTGCTAATCATGCTAGAAACATGCTAGCGACTTGCTAATCATGCTAGAAACATGTTAGCGACTTGCTATTCATGCTAGAAACATGCTAGCGACATGCTAATCATGCTAGAAACATGCTAGCGACTTGCTAATCATGCTAGAAACATGCTAGCGACTTGCTATTCATGCTAGAAACATGCTAGCGACTTGCTATTCATGCTAGAAACATGCTAGTAACTTGTTAATCATGCTAGAAACATGCTAGCGACTTTGCTAATCATGCTAGAAATATGCTAGCGACTTTGCTAATCATGCTAGAAACATGCTAGCGACTTGCTAATCATGCTAGAAACATGCTAGCGACTTTGCTAATCATGCTAGAAATATGCTAGCGACTTGCTAATCATGCTAGAAAACATGCTAATCATGCTAGAAAAATGCTAGCGACTTGCTAATCATGCTAGAAACATGCTAGCGACTTGCTATTCATGCTAGAAACATGCTAGCGACTTGCTATTCATGCTAGAAACATGCTAGTAACTTGCTAATCATGCTAGAAACATGCTAGCGACTTTGCTAATCATGCTAGAAATATGCTAGCGACTTTGCTAATCATGCTAGAAACATGCTAGCGACTTGCTAATCATGCTAGAAACATGCTAGCGACTTTGCTAATCATGTTAGAAATATGCTAGCGACTTGCTAATCATGCTAGAAAACATGCTAATCATGCTAGAAACATGCTAGCGACTTGCTAATCATGCTAGAAAACATGTTAATCATGCTAGAAATATGCTAGCGACTTGCTAATCATGCTAGAAAACATGCTAATCATGCTAGAAACATGCTAGCGACTTGCTAATCATGCTAGAAAACATGCTAATCATGCTAGAAACATGCTAGCGACTTGCTATTCATGCTAGAAACATGCTAGCGACTTGCTATTCATGCTAGAAACATGCTAGTAGCTTGGTAATCATGCTAGAAACATGCTAGCGACTTTGCTAATCATGCTAGAAATATGCTAGCGACTTTGCTAATCATGCTAGAAACATGCTAGCGACTTGCTAAACATGCTAGAAACATGCTAGCGACTTGCTAATCATGCTAGAAACATGCTAGCGACTTTGCTAATCATGCTAGAAATATGCTAGCGACTTGCTAAACATGCTAGAAACATGCTAGCGACTTTGCTAATCATGCTAGAAATATGCTAGCGACTTGCTAATCATGCTAGAAATATGCTAGCGACTTGCTAATCATGCTAGAAAACATGCTAATCATGCTAGAAACATGCTAGCGACTTGCTATTCATGCTAGAAACATGCTAGCGACTTGCTATTCATGCTAGAAACATGCTAGTAACTTGGTAATCATGCTACAAACATGCTAGCGACTTTGCTAATCATGCTAGAAATATGCTAGCGACTTTGCTAATCATGCTAGAAACATGCTAGCGACTTGCTAAGCATGCTAGAAACATGCTAGCGACTTGCTAATCATGCTAGAAACATGCTAGCGACTTTGCTAATCATGCTAGAAATATGCTAGCGACTTGCTAAACATGCTAGAAACATGCTAGCGACTTTGCTAATCATGCTAGAAATATGCTAGCGACTTGCTAATCATGCTAGAAATATGCTAGTGACTTGCTAATCATGCTAGAAAACATGCTAATCATGCTAGAAACATGCTAGCGACTTGCTAATCATGCTAGAAACATGCTAGCAACTTGCTAATCATGCTAGAAAACATGCTAACCATGCTAGAAACATGCTAACGACTTGCTAATCAAGCTAGAAACATGCTAGCGACTTGCTAATCATGCTAGAAACATGCTAGCGACTTGCTATTCATGCTAGAAACATGCTAGCGACTTGCTATTCATGCTAGAAACATGCTAGTAACTTGCTAATCATGCTAGAAACATGCTAGCGACTTTGCTAATCATGCTAGAAATATGCTAGCGACTTGCTAATCATGCTAGAAACATGGTAGCGACTTGCTAATCATGTTAAAATAATGCTAAAATCATGCTAGCGACTTGTTAGTAATGCTAAAATCATGCTAGCGACTTGCTAGTCATGCTAAAATCATGCTAGCGACTTGCTAATCATGTTAAAATCATGCTAGCAACTTGCTAGTCATGCTAAAATCATGCTAATGACTTGCTAAAATCATTCTAGCGACTTGCTAGTCATGCTAAAATCATGCTAGCGACTTGCTAATCATGCTAAAATCATGCTAGGGACATGCTTGTAATGCTAAAATCATGCTAACGACTTGCTATTCATGCTAAAATCATGCTAGTGACTTGCTAAAATCATTCTAGTGACTTGCTAGTCATGCTAAAATTATGCTAGCGACTTGCTAGTCATGTTAAAATCATGCTAGCGACTTGCTAGTCATGCTAAAATTATGCTAGCGACTTGCTAATCATGTTAAAATAATGCTAAAATCATGCTAGCGACTTGCTAGTCATGCTAAAATCATGCTAGCGACTTGCTAATCATGCTAAAGTCGTGCTAATGATTTGCTAGTCATCCTAAAATCATGCTAGCGACTTGCTAAAATCATGCTAGCGACTTGCTAGTCATGCTAAAATCATACTAACGACTTGCTAAAATCATTCTAGCGACTTGCTAGTCATGCTAAAATTATGCTAGCGACTTGCTAGTCATGTTAAAATCATGCTAGCGACTTGCTAGTCATGCTAAAATTATGCTAGCGACTTGCTAATCATGTTAAAATAATGTTAAAATCATGCTAGCGACTTGCTAGTCATGCTAAAATCATGCTAGCGACTTGCTAATCATGCTAAAGTCGTGCTAATGATTTGCTAGTCATCCTAAAATCATGCTAGCGACTTGCTAAAATCATGCTAGCGACTTGCTAGTCATGCTAGAATCATGCTAGGGACTTGCTAGTAATGCTAAAATCATGCTAGCAACTTGCTAATCATGCTAGAAACATGCTAGCAACATGCTAACAACTTGCTAATCATGTTAGAAACATGCTAGCAACATGTTAATTATGTTAGAAACATGCTAGCAACATGCTAACAACTTGCTAATCATGCTAGCAACATGCTAATAACTGGCTAATCATGCTAGAAACATGCTATAAAACTTTTTAAACTTTTTAAACTTTTCAAACTCTTTCAAACTTTCTGGTCCGGCTTTCTCAAGCCAACTTAAAGTTTGTCTTGACAAACTTTTTTTATCTAGTTAAGTTGGCTTGAGAAAGCCAACTTACTGATCTGCTATTTAAACTTCCAGTTATTATTATTATTATTATTATTATTATTATTCTTCTGAGACTAAATTTTCTGACTGTATCTCCTCCTAGAGCTTTAACTCTACAAACTCCAAACTCAGCCCAGATCTTCAGACTGGTCTGACTCGAGTTGCTATATCTTTTCTAACTGATCGGACTTACGATTTTCCTAAAAATGCCGATCAAAATTGGGAAAAATCCCATAGACTTACATTGACGGAATGTTCAAATGAGCCAACACTTTTCAAACTCCAACTGTCAAAACTCCCAGAATCCTTTGAGCCTCAATCAAGCTTCCCTTCTATGTACTGTATTTCTAATCCATTCAAACTCATTCAA